>VHKM01000745.1:0-543923 GCA_007210695.1 Neogobius melanostomus
AAAGAGAGAGAGATAAGCTGAACTATGCACAAGATTGCCAGAAAATTGGCAGGGAATTGCGGAAAAAATGCGGAAAAGCAAATGAAATTTGCGGGAGTCCCCATTAAATGCGTCAGATGGGGGAAAAATGTTCTCGGTAATTTTTCCGTCCCGATTGCGGGAAAAAAACCGTAAATCGCAGAAGTCCCCCGAAAAAAGTAAATAAGCAGGATTCCTCCTGCACAATGCCCGGAAACGTTTTTTTGATGGCATAACTTGCAGAAAATTGCACAAAAGCATGAAAAGTGCTGAAAGGTGCAGAAAAAATCCGGAAAAGAATGGAAATTAATAAAATAAATAATAAATATACTTAGAAATGCAGCAATGGCTTGCGGCCATTGCGATTGACCTGCGGAACTGCGGGAATCGAATGCAGAAATTGCATAAATTTGCATAAATTGGGTTTAATTTTTGCATAATTCTAATGTTTTCATTAAACTGGTGAAATTGCATAAACTGGTAAAATTTGGCAAGAAAACTGTAAAATGCATAAATTTGGTTAATTTGCCATAATCTAATTTGCATAAACCGGTAAAATGCATTGAACAGATTTAAAATTGCACAAACTGTATGTTTTTTGCCATAAACTGGTTAAATTGCAAAAAAAAACGGTAAAATGCATTAATTGGTTTAATTTGCATAAATATAATAAACTTGCATTAACTGTTTAAATTTCATAAATCCTAAATGGCAATAAATTGTTTATGTTGCAATAAACCTGGGTTAAAATTTGCGTAAACTGGTTAAAATGGCGTAAAGCGTGGTTAAAATTCCAATAAAGTGGTTAATATTTGCCATAAATTTGTTTATAATTGCATAAACTTTTTAAATTCCATAAACTGTCAAACTGGTTGAAATCGCCTAAAATGCTGAAATGTGGCAGAAGCCTGGCACAAAATGGCTGAAACCACTATGGACAAGCGCCTGAAAATGCCTATAAAATGCAATTGGGCTGGATTCGCCATACACACTAATGGAGCCCAGAGACTGCACATACACAACCAATGCAAAAAATTTTCCAAATTCGCGCGTAGAAAAAAACTGATAAGCTGCAGGGGCGCGAATTTTTTTCTTGCAAAGCCGCCACAAGTTGGCGGAGCTGAACATCTGCACAAATTGGCAAGAAATTGCAGAATTGCGGAAAAAATGCGGAAAAAGGCATTGAAATTTGCGGAGCCGCCATTATAAAGTCAATGAATAAAATGTTTTCGGTAATTTTTCGTCCATTGTTGGAAAAAAACCGTAAAAATCCAGAAGTGCCGAAAAGTAATAGCAGGATTGCTCCTCAACATGCAGAACATTTTGATGGCATAACTTGGCAGAAATTGCACAAGCATGAAAGTGGCTGAAGGTGCTAGAAAATCAGGAAAAGATGGAAGAATGAATAATAAATATTAAAGAACAATGAAAACGCAATAATTGACTGCGGAAGATTCCGTCAGTCTAAAATCAATAAAGAAAAACGCAAACGCATAATTGAGCTGGCGGAAAAATTCGGCGCCAGTCTAATGCAATAATAATAATATATATTAAAGACATGAAACGCAATAATTGAACTGCGGAAGATTCCGCAGTCAAATCAATTAAAGAACATGAAAACCTAATAATTGGAGCTGCGGAAGTATTCGCGCAGTCAATGCATAATAAATAATATTAAAGAACATGAAAACCAATTTATTGACTTGCGGAAGGATTCCGGCAGTCTCAACTAGAATGTTGCAAATTGGCTGAAAGCATTGGCGATTGACTGCGGAATAAATGCTATTGCAGAAGTCTACCATGAAAATGCCTTGAAACTGTTGAAGATACTTGAGCAAGCTTTGAAACTGCGCGCTGAAGTTCTATTTAAGAACTGCCCTGAAATTCCTTGAACTGTGTGAAACCGTTGAAAACTCCTGAAATCTTTGAAACTGTTGAACCAGCGGCTTGAAACTCCTGAAATGCCTTGAAATCTATATTGAAACCTTGAAATTCCTAAAATCCTTGCACCTTTGAATCCTTGAAACTGGCTGAAATCCTTGAAACTCCTGGGGTTCGTTTGAAACTCCCTTGGAAATTCTTAAAAAGTGTGCGCTGAAAACTGTTGAAATTTTCCCACACGGCACTGAAATTATCTGGTACTTATGGGAAGCCTGGGCAGGACTTTGGCCTGGCTGTCTGTGGTTTGCATGGATATTGGTTTTGGTTGCCGATGAACTATGGCAACCTGGTGCTGGACTTGGTCCCGGCTTCTGTGATTCGCCTTGATTCTGCTTTTGGTTGCTGGTAACTTATGGCAAATTGTCTGGTTTTGTTTGGCTCTGGTCTTTTGGTCTGGGTATCGGGTCTTGGTCTGGAACTTGGATCTGGTCCTGGGTCTGGGTTCGGGTCTTGGTGCTGGAAATTGGCCCACCTTTGTGGTCCGGCGCTTGATGACTGATTTTGGTTCTGGTAAGCTATAGTAACCCTGGTCGCTTGGTCTGAAGACTTGGTCTGCGATGTTGGCTGGGTCTTAGTTTGCTGGGTGTCTGGTCGGGTGCTGAGCTTGCTGAGAGCTTTGGTTTCGGGTCTTGTGCCCTGGGGTCTTTGGTTTGGGTCTTTGTGGTTTGCCTTGATATTGTTTGGTTCTGGTAACTATGGCAACCTGTCTTGGGTTTGGCATTCGGGTCTGGGTCTGTGCTGGGTCTTGGCTGCTTTTGTGGTTTGCCTTGATAGTGTTTTAGTTCGGTACTATGGCAAACCTGGTCTGGGTCTCGGTTTGGGTCTGGGTCTTGGGTGCAGGGTCTTGTTCGTTGGTCTGGGTCTTGGTTCGGGTCTTGTTTGGGTCTGGGGTCGCTTGTTTTCTGGTGCTTGGTTCGGGTCATTTAGTCTTGGTCTGCTTCGGGTTCTTGGGTCTTGTTTGGATGCTTGGTCTGGGTTCTCGGTCTTAGGTTCTTGGTTCGGGTCCTTGGTCAGGGTCATTGTCTGGGTGCTTAGTTTGGGTCTTGGTTCCAGCTCTTGGTCGGGTCTGGGTGCTTGGTCTGGGTGCTCGGTCTTGGTTGCGGGTCTTAGTCTTTGGTCTTGGTTCGGGTCTTGGTTTGGGTCTTGGTCTGGGTCTTGTTCGGATCTGGTTTGGGTCTTGGTTCGGGTCTTGGTTTCGGATGCTTGGTCTGGGTCGGCGTCTGGGTGCTTTGGTTCGCGAGTCTTGTGCGCAGGTCGTCGGTCTGGGTTCGGGTTTTGGTGCTTTGTTGCGCTGTGCCTTGAAACTCCGCTGAAATCGATTGAAATTGTTGAAACCTTGGAACTCCTGAAATCCTATGAAAATGTCATTGAAACTGTTTGAAAAATCCGCCATTTTAGTTGTATTTTACCTGCTTTTTATTGTGAAAAATCCCTATTTAAGTTTTATTATACGTGCTTTTATTGTGAAAATCGCGCATTTAGTTTCTATAATAGTGCTTTTTATTGTGAAAATCCTATTGTAGTTGTATTATAGTGGCTGTTTATTGTGAAAATGCCCTATTTAGTTGTATTATAGTTCTTTTTTTGTGAAATGCACCATTTTAGTTGTATTATAGTGCTTTTTTGTGAAAATGCCGCTATTAAGTTTGTATTATACTGGCTTTACATGTAAAAAATACGCTATTAAGTTGCATTATACTGTTTTACATGTAAAATGCCTATTAAGTTGCATATACTGCTTACATGTAAAAAGGCGCTATTAAGTTGCATTAATAGCTGCTTTACATGTAAAAATCCACTAATTAAATTGCATTATACTGCTTTACATGTATAAAAATCGCCTATTAAGTTGCATTATATTGCTTTACATGTAAAAATCGGCTATATAAGTTGCATTATACTTGCTTTACATGTATAAAATTCCGCACTAAATATAGTTGGGCAAGTTATACCTGTTTTACCATGTAAAAATCGCCTATTAAGTTGGCATTATACTTGCTTTATCAATGTAAAAATCCGTATTAAGTTGTATTATAGCTGCTTTTATTTGTGAAATCCGGCTATTAAGTTGTATTATACTGCTTTTATTTGTGGAAAATCCCTATTTAGTTTGTATATAGTGTTTTTTTTATTGTGAAAATTCCCAATTTAGTTTTGTATTATAGTGCTTTTATTGTGAAATATTCCTAATTTAGTTGTATTTATAGTGGCTTTTATTGTGAAAATTCCTATTTAGGTTGTATTATATGTGCTTTTTATTGTTGAAAAATCCTCATTTAGTTTGTTATTATAGTGATTTTTATTTTGAAAATCCCCATTTAAGTTTGTATTATACAATGCTTTTATTGTGAAAATGCCCCATTTTAGATGTATTATAGTGCTTTTTATTGTTACAAATCCGCCATTTAGTTGTATTATAGGTGCTTTTATTGTGGTATATCGCCTATTAAAGTTGTAATTATAACATGCTTTACATGTAAAATCCCTATTTAGTTGCATTTATACTGCTTTACGTGTATAAAAGCGCTATTAAGTTGCATTATAACTGCTTTTTAACTTGTAAAATCGCCTATTAAGTTGCATTATACTTGTTTTAACATGTAAAATCCGCTATTAAGTTGCGATTAATACTGTTTTACATGTAAATTACCCTAATTAAGTTGCATTTTATAGCTGCTTTACATGTAAAAATCCCTATTAAGTTGCTATTATAGTGGGCTTGTTAAATTGTAAAAATCCCTATTTAGTTGTATTATAGTGGCTGTTTATTGTGAAAATCTCATGTTTAAAGTTTGTATTATAACATGCTTTACAATGCTAAAATTCGCTATATAAAGTTGTATAATATAGGTTTCATTGTGAATAATCCCTATTTAGGTTGCGATAATTGTGTTCTAATTGCCAAAAAATCCCTATATATGTTGGCAGAAACTGTACTAAACTGGTTGAAATTGGCGTAGTATTTTGAAGCTCCTGAATATGGCATTGAAACTGTTGAAATCCTTAAAACTGTTGAAATCCTTAAACTGTTGAAGTCTTTGAAACTGCTGAAATTGTCTTGCAAAAAAATCCTATAGTGTTGCACAACCTGTACAAACTGTTAAACTGCGTAGTATTTGAAGTTCCTGGAAATCCTTGAAACTGTTGAAACCATTGAAAACTGCTGAAATCCTTGAAGTTTCCTAGAAATCCGCTTGAAAATTCCTCAAGTCGGCATTGAAACTGTTGAAGCCTTGAAACTGCTGAAGGTCAATGCTCCATGGCTGAGCGCATGGAAGATTGACTTGTCACTTGAAAGCTGCTGAAGTCACCTGTGGTTTCAAACTGCTGTAAGTCCTTGAAACTCCCTGATAATCGCTTGAAAGCTGTTTGAAACGCGTTGAAAGTGGGCTGAAGTCCCCTTTGATAATTTGTTTGAATCGCTTAAAATCTGTTGAAGTCTTTCAAACTGCTGAAATGGGCTTTAGCTGTAGAAATGGTGAAAGGCGCTGAAATGTGCCTGAAGTCCCTATTAAAGATGCTATGGGCGCTAATTAAAATGAATGGAGAATTCTCAATACATATATGAAATTGGGCTAGGAATTCCCAAGCGCCAGTAGAAAAAAAATGGAAAACTGGGCCAGAACTCTAATTTTTTTCTTAAACTGACAAGTTGCGGAAGCTGAAGCATGCAACAAAACTGCTGAAATTGCAGAAAAATAGTTGGGAAAAAAATGCTGAAAAACGTGATTTGGCGGAGCCCCACTATTATAAGTGCAATGGGAAAAATCGACGGCGAATTTTTGCGCGATTGCGGAAAAAACGCGTAAAATTCGCTTGAAATTCCCAAAAAGTGTAATAGCAGAATTCTTTCTCTGAACATGCTGAAAGCGTTTTGTTGATGTATAACTTGTTGAAATTTGCTGAAAACTGTGAAGCGGTTGAAAACTGCTGAAAACCTTGGAAAAAAATATAAAGTATTACATATATATAATATTAAAGAACATGAAAAACGGTCAATTATTGACTGCGGAGAGGTTCCGCAAGTCAATCAATAATATTAAAAAGAACAATGAAAACCAATTAAATTGACTGGCGGAAGATTCCAGGCAGTCAATGCATTAAATAACATGCAAACCAATTATTGACTGGCGGGAAGTTGCCGAGTCAATCAATAATAATATTAAAGAAGCATGAAAACCAATAATTGACTGGCGAAGATTCGCAGTCAATCAACTAGAAATGCAGCAATGGCTGGCGCATTTGCGATTGACTGCGGAAAGCTGCGGATCGAATGCAGAATTGCATAAATTATGGGCATAAATTTGGTTTAAGTTTGCATAATCTAATGTTGCATAAACTTGGTGAAATTGCATTAAACTGGTAAATTGCAGAAAAACTGTAGAAATGCATAAATTGGTTAATTGTGGCATAATCTAAATTGTGCATAAACGGGTAAAATGTCAGTGACAGTTTAAATTGGCAGGGCAAACTGTTTATGTTGGCATAACTGGGTTTAAATTGCAAAAAAAAAAACGTGTCCAAGATGCATTAATGTGGGTTAATTTTTTGGGCATAAATTATAGTACTGCAATTTAACTGTTTAAATTTCATTAAATCCTAAATGGCATAAAATTTGTTATGTTGCATAAAACTGGTTAAAATGCGTAAAAGCTGGTTAAACGCTAAAGCTGGGTTAAGATTCCATAAAGTGGTATAATTTGGCATAAATTGTTTATATTGGCTATAAACTTTTTAAATTCCATAAACTGGTCAAACTGTTGAAATGCAACCTAAATGCTGAAGAAGTGCAGAGCTGCAGCTAAATGGCTGATAACACATGGAGAGCCAGAAATCGCATATTAAAATAGCATTGGCTGGATTCGCCTAATAGCACACTAATGGGGTAGAGATCCAACATAAGCACACCAATGCCCAAAAGTTGCAAATTCCTGTAAGAAAAAAACTGGGAAAACTGCAGAAGGCCAATTTTTTTCTCAAATGCCCACAAGTTGCAGGAAGCGCTGAACATGCACAAGTTTTTGCAGAAATTGCAGAAATTGGCGGAAAAAAATGCGGAAAAGCATGAATTTGCGGGAGCACGGCGCATTATTGCGTCAATGGGAAAAAATGTGCGGTATTTCGTCCGATTGGCGGAAAAAACCGTAATCGCAGAAGTCCCAAAAGTAATAGCAGGATTTGCTGCCTCAACATGGCGGAACGTTTTGATGCATTAACTTGCCAGAAATTGCAGCAAAAGCATGAAAGTGCTGAAGCTGCAGAAAATGCAGGAAAAAAGATGGAAGAATAATAACTAGAAATGCAGCCAATGGGGCTGCGCCATTGCGATTGACTGCGGACTGGCGGGAATTTTTCGAATGCAGAAATTGCATAAATTTGCATAAATTGGTTAATTTGCATTTAAACTTTATGTTTCATAAAACCTGTGAAATTCATAAACTGGTAAAAAATTGCAGAAAAACCTGTAAAATGCATAAATTGGTTAATTTGCATAATCTAATTTGGCATAAACGCGGTAAAATGGCAATGAACAGATTAAGATTGCTACAAACTGTTAATGTTGCATAAACTGGTAAATTGGGCATAAAAAAACAGTAAAATGCATTAATTGGTTAATTTGCAATAATTATATAAACTGCATTTTAACTGTTAATATTTCATAATCCCTAAATGGCTATAAATTGTTATGTTGCGGCATAAACTTGGTTAAAATGCGTAAAACTGGTTTAATTCCATAAAGTGGGTTATATTTGCATAAAATTTTGTTTATATCGCGATAAACTATTTTTTTAAAATGCATAAACTGGTGCAACTGTTGAAATTCGCCTAAATGCTGAAGATGCAGAAGCTGCAAACAAATGGCTGAAGCATACATGGAGAGCCAGAAATCCTAATTAAAATGCATTGGCTGGATTCGCCATAACACAGCTAATGGAGCAGAGGCCACATACACACCAATGCAAACATTTCAGAATTCACCGTAGATATAAAACCTGAAAACTGCAGAAGCCATTTTTTTTTTTCTGGCAAACTCCCACAAGTTTGCGGAAGCCTGAACATGCAGCAAATTGCAGAAAATTGGCAGAAATTGCGGAAAAAAATGCGGAAAAGCATGGAATTTGCGGGAGCGCCGCATTATTGCGATCATGGGAAAAATGTTCGGATATTTGTCGTGCCGATTTTGCGGGAAAAACGGCGTAAATCGGCAGAAGTCCCAAAAGTAATAGCAGGAATTGCTCCTCAACATGCGGAACGTTTGGATGCATAACTATTGCAGAAATTGCACAAAGCGATTGAAAGTGCTGAAAGGTGCTGAAATCGAGGAAAAAGATGGAATATAAATAATAAATAATAATACTAGAAACTTTTGGCCAAATGGCTGAAGCCATTGCGATTGAACTGCGGAATAATGCTATTGCAGAAGTCAGCGCGATGAAAAATCCTTAAATGCCTGAAACTGTAAAATTTACTTTGAAAAAGCTTGAAACTCTGAGTCTTTTTATAAAGCTTCTGAAATCCTTGAACTGTTGAGAACGGCTGACAACTACTGAATGATGTTTTGAATCTGTTGACACCGTTGAACTCGCTGAAATCCTTGAAACTGTGAAGACCTTGAATTCCCCTAAATATCCTTGACACTTTTTGAATTCTCAAAAAACTACTGAAATAATTGAAACTTCTGAAATCCTTGAAACTGCCCTGAAATCGCCTTGAAAGTGTCTTTAAAACTGTTTCCACACACACACTGAAATTATTTCTGTAACTATGGGAAGCGCTGGGCAAGAGCTATGGCCTGGCTTTCTAAGGTTTAACTGATATGGTTTTTGTTGCTGGTAACTATGGAAAGTCTCGTCTGGACTGGCCTACCTTTGCTGTGGTTTTAACTTGGATCTGAATTTTGGTTCCGGTAACTATGGCAACGCTAGTTCTGGACGTTGGCCACCTTTTGTGGTCCGCCTGAAATACTGATTTGGGTCCGGTAACTATAGTAACGGCTGGTCTGGGACTTGGTCTGGTTCTGGTCTGAGACTTGGTCTGGATGTTTGGCCTGGTGCTTGGTCTGGTCCTTGGTTTTGGCTTTTGTTGTTCGTCTTGATATATTTTTTGGTTTCTGGTAACTCATGGATACGCTGTGTCTGGGTCTTGGCTCGGTCTGGGTGCTGTTCTTCGTTTGGTCTGGGTCCTTGGCTGGCTTTTGTGGTTTGCCTTGATAGTGGTTTTTAAGTTCTGGTAACTATGGCAACCTGGTCTGGGTCTCGGTTTGGGGTCTGTGTCTTGGATCGGGGTTCTTGTTCTTGGATCTGGGTATTGGTTCGGTATGCTGTTTGGGTCTTGGTTTGGCTTTTTGTGGTTCGCCTTGAATAATATTTTTGTTCTGGTAACTATGGAAACCTGGTCTGGTCTTGGCTCCGGGTGCTGGGTTTGGGTTTGGGTTGGGTCTTCGTTTTGGGACTAGGGTCTTGGCTGGCTTTTGTGGATTTCGCCTTGATATGTTTTAGTTCTGGTAACTATGGCAACCTGGTCTAGGTCTCGGTTTGGTGCTGGTCATGGGTAGGGTGTCTTGGTCTGTTCTGGTTCTTGGGTTCGGGTCTTAGTCTGCGGTTTGGTTCGGGTCTGGGTCTTGTTTGGATTCTTGGTCTGGGTGCTGCGGTTCGGGGGCTTGGTCAGGGTTCTTGGTCTGGGTCTTAAGTTGGGTCTTGGTTTCAGGCTCTTGGTTTGGATCTTTGTCTGGGTCCTTGGTTGCGGGTCTTGGTCTTGGTCTGGGTCTTGGGTTCGGATCTTGTCTGGTCTCGGTCTTGGGTTCGGGTCTTGGTTGCGGGTCTATGGTCTTGGATGCTGGTTCGGGTCTTTGTCTGCGTCTGGGTGCTTGGATCGATCGTTTGGTCAGGGTCCTTGTCTGGGTCTTGTCTGGTCTTGGTTCGGGTCTTGGTCTGGGGTCTTGGTTCGGTCTTGGTCGCTGAGTCTGGTCTTGGTTCGGTCTTGGTTTGGGTCTTGGTCTGGTCCTTGGTTCAGGTCTTGTTTTCGGGTCTTGGTTCGGTCTTGGTCTGGGTCTCGGTTTTGTTCGGGTCTGCGGTCTTGGTTCAGGTGCTTGGTCTTGGTTGCGGGTGGCTTGGTTTGTGGTCTTGGTCTGGGTTTGGTTGCGTATCTGGTCTGGGTGCTTGGTTTTGGGTCTTGGGTCTGGGTTTGGTTCTGATCTGGGTCTGGGTGCTTGGTTCGGGTCCTTGGTTTGGGTCTTGGTTCAGATCTTGGTCTGGGTCGCCGGTCTGGTTGTCTTGGTTTCGGGTGCTTGTCCGGGTCTTGGTCTGGGTTTCGGGTTTTGGGTCTGGTTCGGGTCCTGGTCTGGTCTTTTGTTTCCTGTCCTTGAAATGGGTTGAAAATCGCCATATTTAGTTGTTTGTATTATAGTGCTTTTAATTGTGAAAATCCTCTATTAAAAGTTGTATTATAGTGCTTTTAGTTGTGAAAATCCCCATTTAGTTGTATTATAGTGGCTTTTATTGTGAAAAATTCCTATTTAGTTGTATTAATAGTGGCTTTTATTGTGAAAATCCCGCATTTAGTTGTAATTATAGTGCTTTTATTGTGAAATTCGCCTATTTTAAGTTGTATTTTAGTGGCTTTTTATTGTGAAAATGCCGCGCATTTAGTTTGTATTATAGTGCTTTTATTGTGAAAATCCGCTATTTAGTTGTAATTATAGTGCTTTTATTCGTGAAAATCGCCGCATTTAAGTTGTATTATAGTGCTTTTATTGTGAAATCCTATTAAGTTGTATTATAAAGTGGCTTTTATTGTGAAAATCCCAATTTAGTTTGTATTATAGTGCTTTTATTGTGAAAATCCCCATTTAGTTGTTTATAGTGCTTTTTATTGTGAAAATCCCCATTAAGTTTATTTATTGGTGGCTTTTATTGTGAAAATCCCTATTTAGTTGTATTATAGTGCTTTTATGTGAAAATCCTCATTTAGTTGTAATTATAGTGGCTTTTATTGTGGAAAATCGCTGCTATTAGTTGTATTATTAGTGCTTTTATTGTGAAAATCCCCATTTAGATTGTATTATAGTGCTTTTTATTGTGAAAATCCCCATTTAGTTGTATTATAGTGCTGTTTATGTTGAAAATCCGCTATTAAGTTGTATTATAGTGCTTTTATTGTGGAAAATCCCTAATTTAAAGTTGTATTATTTAGTGCTTTTATTGTGAAAATAGCCCGCATTTTTTAGTTGTAATTAATAGTGCTTTTTATTTGTGAAAATCCCTATTTAACGTTGTATTATAATGTGCTTTGTTATTGTGAAAATCCATATTTTAAGTTTTGTATTAATACTGCTTTTTTATTGTGAAGAATCCGCGGGCATGTTTAGTTTTGTATATAGTTGTATTATACTGCTTTTATTGTGAAAGATCCCCATTTAGTTGTATTTATGCTGCTTTAACATGCAAAATTCCATATAAAGTTGTATTTATAATAGTTTCATTGCGAAAATCAGCTATTTAGGTTGCAATAATTGTGTGTAATTGGCAAAAAAATGCCATATATATTTGTTGCAGAAACTGTACAAAACTGTTGAAATTTGCGTAGTATTTGAAGCTCCCCTGAAGATGCCTTGAAACTGTTGAAAACGGCTTGAAACTGCTGAAATCTTTTGAAATTCCTCAAGTCCTTGACAGCTGTTGAAACCTTGAACTGCTGAAGTGCCTTGGTTTCAAACTGCTGACGTACTTGGAAACTCCTGAAATCGCATTGAAACTGCTGAAGTCCTTGAAACTGTTTGAAATCTTAAAACATGTTGAAGTCGTTGAAAACTGGCGCTGAAATTGCTTGCAAAAAATTACCTATATTAATTGCAGAAACTGTACAAAACTGTTGAAGTTGGTAAGTATTTGAAGCTCCTGAATCCTTGAAACTGTTGAAACCTGAAACTGCTGAAATCCTTGAAGTTTCCGCTGGAAATCGCGTTGTAAATTTCCTCCAAGTCTTGAAACTTGTTTGAAACCTTGAATACTGGCTGAAGGTCAATCTCAATGGCTGATGCCATGGGAGATTGAGCTGTCGCTTGAAAGGCTGCTGAGTCCTTGGTTTCAAAAACTGCTGAAGGTGCGGCTTGAAACTCCTGAAATCCATGAAAGCTGTTGAAACCGGCTTGAACTCTGAGTCGCTTAATGACGGCTGGAAATCCTTAAAACTGTTGAAAGGTCCTTAAAACTGTTGAAGTCTTTGAAACTGCTGAAATTGCTTATAAGCTGTTAGAAATGGCTGAAAAGGCCTGAATGTTGCTGAAGTCCTATTAAAATGCATGGGCGCTATTTAAAATGAATGGCAAGAATTCTCATACAATGAATGGCTAGAATTTCCCAGCCCGTAGAAAAAACTGGAAACTTGCAGAAACATGCTCTTAAATTTTTTCTTGAAAACTGACAAGGTTGGGCGAAGCTGAACATGCACAAACTGCAGAAATTGGCAGAAAATGGTGGAATTAAAATGCCTGAAACCATGGATATGTGGAAGCCTCCATTATAAGTCAATGGAAAAAATCGAACGATTTTTGGCCGAATGCGGGAAAAACGCGGAAATTCGCATGAATTCCCGCAAAAAGTAATAGCATAATTTCTCGTTGAAGCATGCCTGAACGTTTTGATTGTATAACTTTTGTTGAAATTTGCTGAAAAATGTGAAAAGCTGTGAAAAAGTGCCGTTAAAACTGAAAAGATGATAAGTGGAAATAATAATTATTGAAAGCATGCAAATACCTATTATTGACTGCGGAAGATTCCGCAGTCTAATCATTATAAAGACATGGAAAACTAATAATTGACTGCGGAAGATTCCGCTGTCCATCAAGCTAGAATGCAGGCATGGCTTGCGCCCTATTGCGATTGAACGCTGCGGCGAACTGCGGGATCGAATGCATAAATTGGCAGAAATTGCAGAAATTGGTTAATTTGGCATAATCTTAATGTTTCATAAACTGGATGAATTGCAATAAACTGGTTAAATTGCAGAAAAACTGTAAAGTGGATAAATTTGTTTAATATTGCATAATCTAAATTTGCATAAACTCGGTAAAATGCATGAACAGTTTTAAAAATTGCAGCAAAACTGTTATGTTGGCATAATACTGGTATAGAATTGCAAAAAAAACGGTAAAATGGCATTAATTTGGTTTAATTTGCAATAAATTATATAAACTGCATTAACTGTTTAAATTTCATAAATTCGCCTAATGGCAATGAATTGGTTATGTTTGCTATAAACTGGTTTAAAATGCGTAAAACATGGTTTAAAATGCGTAAACTGGTTAAATTTGCCGCTCATAAAGTGGTTAATTTGCATATAATTGTTTATATTGCATAAACTTTTTAAATTCCATAAACCTGGTCATAACTGTTGAAATCGTGCTAATGCTGAAATTGGCAGAAGCTGCACAAATGGCTGAAACAGCATGGAGTAGGCCTAGAAATCATCTCTGGCTGGATTGCGCCATAGCACACTAATGGAGCAGAGACACATACACAGCCAAATGCAAAAATTTTCAATTCCTGTAGAAAAAAACTGGATAAACTGCAGAAGGCGCAATTTTTTCTCAAATCGCCACAAGTTGCGGAAGCTGAAACATGCACAAGTTGCGGCAGATAATTGCAGAAATTGCGGAAAAAATGCGGTATAAAGCATGAATTATGGCGGGAGCCGCATGACAGCGTGCCGTCGCGCATTAATGCGTCAATGGGAAAATGTGCGGTATTTCGTCGCGATTGCGAAAAACGCCGTAAATCGGCAGAAGTGCCGCTAAAAGTAATAGCAGATTCTCCTCAACATAAGCGGAAGCGTTTTGTGCCATAACTTGCAGAAATTGCACAAAGCATGAAAGTGCTGAAAGCTGCAGTAAATCAAGGAAAAGAATGGAATATAGTATTAAAGAACATGAAAAGCCGAATAGATTGACTGCGGGAAGATTCCGCAGTCATCACTAGTAAATGCAGCATATGGCTGCGCCTATTGCGATGACTGCGGAACTGCCGGGAATCGAAGTGGCATAAATTTGCAATAAATTCGCAGAAATTTGGTTAATTTGCATAATCTAATGTTTTCATAAACTGGATGAATTGCATAAACTAGGTTTAAATTGCAGAAAAACTGTAAAGTGCATAAATTTGTTAATGTTGGGCATAATCTAATTTGCAATAAACCGTAAATGCATGAACCAGTTTAAATTGCAACAAACTGTTTATGGTTGCATAATGGTTTAAATTGAAAAAAAACGGTAAAAATGCATTTAAATTGGTTAATTTGGGCATAAATTACTATGAACTGCATTAAACTGTTAATTGGTCATGAAATTCGCTAAAATGGGCATGAATTGTTATGTTGCATAAACTGGGTTTAAAATGCGTAAACTGGTTAAAAATGCGATAAACTGGTTTAAATTCGCATAAGTGGTTAATTTTGCATAAAATTGTTTAATATTGGCAAAACTTTTTAAATTCGCATAAACTGGTGCAAAGCGTTGTTTGAAATCGTCTAAATGCTGAAATTGCAGTAAGCTGCACAAATGGCTGAAAACATGGAGAGCGCAGAAATCCCATTGGCTAGATTCGCCATAGCACACTATGGTAGGGCAGAGAACCACGTACAACACCAATGCAAAAATTTCAAATTCCTGTAGAAAAAAACTGGAAAACTGGCATAGAAGGCGGCTAAATTTTTTCTCAAATCCCGGCGAGGCAAGTTGCGGAAGCTGAACATGCACAAGTTGGCAGAAATTGCAGGAAATTGCGGAAAAAAATGCGGAAAAGCAGAGATTTGCGGAGCCCTCATTATGCGTCAATGGAAAAATGTGCGGTAATTTCGTCGCGATGCGGAAAACCGTAAAATCGCAGAAGTCGCGCAAAAGTAATAAGCAGGATTCTCCTCAACATGCGGAACGTTTTGATGCATAACTTGCAGAAATATGGCACAAAAAAGCATGAAAAGTGCTGAAAGCTGCAGAAAAATCAGGAAAAGAGATGGAATAAATATTAAAGAAAGCATGAAACGGCAATGATTGACTGCGGAAGATTCCGGGTAGTGCAATCAATATATTAAAAGAACATGAAAACGCAATAATTGACTGCGGAAAGTTCCGCAGTCAATCAAGTAATATTAAAGAAGCATAAAACCCAATAATTGACTGCGGAAAGTTCCGCAGTGCAATCAAATTAGCAGTGATCATCTAATGAATTAGGAGCAGGACTGACCGATGACTGGGGGGAAGCAGGTCGTTACAGACGCTGCTACTTACAAAGGTGGTTTACCCACAGGTGAAGAGTTAGCTGTGATTAGAAGGGGAGGAGCCGGGTTACCCCCAACTGCTCCCAAACTGGTCTTTATAATACACTGCGTGCCAGGTATTCGCTGTTCACTGACGAAGCGCTTTTGATGAGAGGCCGAAAAAGCGTTTTGGAGACGCTCAACTAACCAAGTAGCAGAAGATGACTCGAAGTACCTTCTTTGAAGACGGACAACTGCGCTGTACGACCTGAAAGAACTTACAGCCAGACAACTTGTTTAAAAGGGAGTAATAACCTAGAGATTGCCTCAGCCTGGAGGGAGCAATCGCGTTTGTTCAATGTGACGTCACACAATACACATAATACAGCTTCTTCGCGGGTGCTCCAAACTGTTGACAGTTCATGAAACAAACACAGCAAAAAACACAACTTTATCTGAATCTCCTGCTGAAATTAACAGATAAAAAGGCCCAAGAACTGTTTTACTCGCAATTAGAATAAATATATCTGCACGGCTATTTCTGCAGTCAGGTTAAATTAAGAATATTTTTATATTTGAAATAAATCTTCAATTGTGTATGGGAAAAATAATTAAAATAAAATGGAAAATTGCAGTTATAACTATACATAGAAGAAATGGTGAACAAACACATCTTTCACTACTACAGAACCATGTCTCTCATGCTCCCGCAGTTTTTAGCAAAATCTTTGAGAAACTTTAGCAACAGTAGAATGAACAAATTTTATAGATAAGGCATAAAACTAATTTAATGAAAAGTCAGTAGCAGTTTTTGAGCAGCAAGGTGCAAACTTGCAATGGCGGCATCATCGATGCAATAGAAGACATTATTAATAGCTTTAGAAGAAAGAAATCATGCAGCTTGGAATATTCTATTGACATTGAAAAAAGCAATTTGTATGACTTAATCATATCTATATTATTGAAAATAGCAGGATGTGAAGATGGGGGAGTTTTTACATCTAAGCGATATTTGGACATTGGGTTGTGGGTCCCACAGGGATGTGTGCCCTAGGCGCAAAGTTTGTTCAATTTATATATTAAATGACATTTTTTATAATGTCTCTAAATTATTAAAATTAATTAAATTTTTAATTGCATTTTTGCAAGATGACACAAAACATATTTTCTATTCTAAGACAATTAATAGTAAATTTAGTAACTATACATAAACGTGAACTATAGGAAATTAAAATGCAGTGAAATGGACATTAACACATTTTCCGGCTGCAACTTAAATTTAAAACCAAAAGTAATGTTTTTTTGGTAAATTATAATGCAAAGCTAGACCCAGTTAATATAAAGACAGATGTAGTCTTAGAGACCAGTAATCAGAAATTGTTTAGGGATTTTTTGCCAACAGGCAGTGCTTTAGAAACGCCCTGTTAACTTCTGGCCCAGAAAATTAAACAGATTTAAACGACAGGTAAGCGCTCAGAATGCATGCGTGCTTAACTTGCTAAAGGGATTAGATTGTCGGCAAAGTTTCCTGCAACCTTGCTCAGCGGCTGCAAGAACGCTTTCAATCTACGCCAATCGTTTTAGCTTGTAATACAAGGTGGGCAATTGTCCGCGGGATTATTTGCAGCCCACCAGCTTTGCTAAATCCTTCAAACCCACAGAATACTAGACATGTTAGCCAGACTTTATACAAAATTATAGGCCATGCCCTTTTCCCAAGCCTTCCAAGGGTACCGACCCCTGTGCTCGCAGCCGGCCGCAGTAAGTTTCCGCTCCTTAGCAGTCAAGATGGGGCTGGTAGCATTTCGCGTTGGGGCTATACTCAAGACCGCCCGCATCGTCCTGGCTTCTTGAACCGACAGGATGACAGGGTCAAAACAGGTCACGTAAACTCTCTAACAGCAACAACATTCACAGGGGCTAACAGGCCGCTGCGTAAAGCATAAAGTCACACCGTTCACAGCTTGTATCAATTGCTCTGTGTAAACGGGTAAACAGCAATTTATCATATTCTACAGGTCGCGGGTAGACCGTTTGAATGAGCGGTCTTCATAAGCACAGAGTCACTTTAGATACAACAGATGGTCGCTTTAGTCCCTTCCAGGAAGGCGCACAGCTTTTAACAGACTACGTCTTAGTTCAACGCAGGTCACAGCTTACGAGTACATTTAAGAATGAATTTTCATCACACACAAATGTATTGCAATACATATGATATCACATAAAATGCCATGACTAGAAATTAAATTCTTAGGAGTACCATTGACAGTAAAATTAAGCTGGAAAGCGCACACATAAAGAACAGCATACTAGGTAAAAAAGTCTCGCAAAAGTATCTCAATCATTAATAAAGGCCAAGTTCTTCTTATATTACAATGCCATTAATTTTTTATTATATGGTTCATGTTTTGCTGTATCCTAAATTACTGTGTAAGAAAGTTTTGGGGCAATAACTATAAAAAGTTCATGTACTAACACGCCCCTTGTTATAGGCTCCGCAAAACGGGCTGTAGAATTATAGCATACAGTAGGATATTGTGATTCAACAAGCTAATATATGTATTTCTGCAGTGCTAAACTGTTAAAAGAGAATGTATGATTTAGTTGATTTCTCTAACTATGAAAGCTAAGTAAGTGTTTCATAATTTCTACATTGAAAGTGGAAATGCAGGATTCCTGGTGAAACCTATGGTCAGGTCGACGCAAGCAGATAAAATTCATTAACACTGCAGGAACATTGTGAGGAAAAAGAAAAAAACAAGAGGAAACTTTCAGTGGAAACAGGACTCTATGAAAAAAAAAAGTTTGTGTAGCTGGCTTTAAGTTTGCACAATAAGGAGGCAGCTATGATGAAGAATGGGCAAGCAAGGCCAAGTCGCGCAGAACAAGGCCAATTACATTCAGCAAATGCCAAGCAAAGTATGGCCTCCTTACAATATGCCAACACCCATTGACAAGCCTCAGCATTTCTGAAACAATGTCATTTGGAAGGATGTAAATCAAAGTGGATTTTTTTGGCCCATAAAACGTTGCATTTGAATGAATGGGTGCACCGCATTTCCTAACAGTGAAATGTGGATCACTGATGTGTTTGGGATATGTGTGAGCTTCAGGGAACTTGTCAAGAAACTCTGTATTTCAGGATGAATGCAGCATGTTATTAATAAGAAAGCACCGAGGAAAAGTGTCACTCCATGAGCCTGGAAGCGTGCTCATAGGATTATGCCCTGTGACGTTCCCAAAATGACAACGACTCCAAAGCACAAGACCATGTCAGACCTCTCATTGGCTACAGCAGAATAAAGTGGAAGGTTCTCAGAGTTGACCAGCTCAAGTGCTGCGCCTGAACAATCAATATGCAAATGAAGCCACTCAATGCCGCACAACTGGGGAGATCTCAAACAGTGCAGTTGCATGCAAAAGACAGCCCAAGGAATTTACAGGAACTGGAGAATGCTCTGTTGCCAAGAAGAATAGGACAGTTTTAGGAACGGATAGAGGAATAAAGAGATCTTTCATCCACAAACTACCATTAAAAAAAAAGAAAAAAAAAATGCTTAAGCTGTCATTGAATATTAAAGAGGGAAATAAAACAGATTAAAAACTGTGTATTGACTGGGGTATGTAAACTTTTGATGCCAGGATTTGGTAGTTTTCAATTATGCCTTATGATTTAAAAAAGTAAACTCTGGTTTGTTTGGCCTTCAGCACAAACACTACTTTGAGTGAAAAAAAAGTGTTATGCATTCATATTCTCTGAAATAACAGACCAGGACTAAAACAAAGATTTAATAAACTCTTAATTGAATGGTATTTAGAGCAGAGGTTTCCCAAAGCTTTATGGAGCCGTGTACACCATGAAGCCTTTAGTGACAGAGTCGCGTACCTGCCTAGTTGAAACGGCGATTGTAAAACACTGGGAAATAATCACATGTTATAATATGTTTTATTTCTCAATTATTACAGTAGAACGGCGCAATAGCAAGGTTTTCCAACATTTCAATATGTTTTGCTTGTCTGGGTTTATTAAGGCTATTTAAGAATAATGTAAATAAGATTAAGAATGTATGAAAATGGCAGAAAGTGTTTTTGATTTATTTTTGGTATAACAAGGCCTGTTAGTGTGAATGGATAAAGCTGAGTGTTTACTTTTGTCCCCAGTGGGACAGGACTCTGCTGCCTTTGTGCACGCTGCATTCTGAACGTTACAGACTCCGGGTGGATTTGGACTCTGCGCTTCTGGCCGCCGCCTCCCTCTGCGTCTTCACGTCGCCGTAGCTGTGCAAAGCCACCGTAGCATGACTGCAAATGCAGGGCGGAGCTAGAGCAGCTCCAATCATCAGGGGCTTAGCGCATAAAGCATTTTTGGGTCGTGCAATGCATATATTTTTGTAAACAGGAAAATAGCTATAAATTTAAAAATATGAATGAGCACATTTTATAAAATAAGTCTGAAGTGCTGTAGCCTCATAAATAATTAATATGGACTAATAATTGTAATTTTCTTTTTAAAAGTCTATGCAGTAACAGGTGCGACGGCAGCGCAGGGTTTGAAGTTAATAAGGTGAAATTAAATTTATGTGTGGGGGGGGTGGGGGGGGGTCTGGAGGTCCTCCCGCAAGGAATTTTGAATTTCACAGATGTAATTTAGTTTTAAGCTGGTAATTGACTTTTACTAATTTTAGTTATGATTTATTTATCTTATTGCTTATTTACTGGTAAATTCTAATGTTCAAGTCTAAAGTCTAAAGGAAAAATAACAGAAATGTATTAAAATGATTTTTTTTTTCAACCAGGACTCACTCAGGACAGTATTAGATCAAGCCAGTTAACCAGGGCTAAACCAGGACTCACTCAGAACTAAACCAGGACTCACTCAGGACAGTATTAGATCAAGCCAGTTATTAACCAGGGCTAAACCAGGACTCACTCAGAACTAAACCAGGACTCACTCAGGACAGTATTAGATCAAGCCTGTTATTAACCAGGGCTAAACCAGGACTCACTCAGGACAGTATTAGATCAAGCCAGTTATTAACCAGGGCTAAACCAGGACTCACTCAGAACTAAACCAGGACTCACTCAGGACAGTATTAAATCAAGTCAGTTATAAATCAAGACTAAACCAGGATTAATTCAGAACAGAATCAGAACCATCAATAAAAAGCAAATGGCTCATATGAACATGGACTAAGCTAAAGTTGCACAGATTTACTCCAAAACTAAGACAGACAAAATAAAGTCTAAAACCAACCAAGACTACACCAGTCAAGTCTAGTCTTGCACCAGATACTTTTACTTCCAATTTATAGACACTTTCCCTTTCACAATTGAACCCACTTTTTGTATTACTGAACAAACTGCAGGGCTATTGAAGTTGCCGGCACTTTTTGCAGTGTACTGTATCATGTTAGCAATCCAAACTAAAAACAAACACTGAGCAGGCAGGTCGTGTCTGACTATTTCTTACCCGTTTCTTGCTCCATTTCTATACTGTCCTCATTCTGGCCTCTGTCCCTCTGTGTCATCTCTCCCTCTTTGTGCTAATGAGCAAACATCATTCAGAATCACATACATATTGTAAAAATATTATGTTTTAGTTAAAAAAGTTCTACAGTTATATTATATACATTATATTGTAATCTTGTTTAAAACAATGCCTAATTTCTTCAATAATGCATACGGGTAATATTATTATCACTATCATTCTCAACTATTTTCTTACCTTACCTGAGGACAATTGCTCCATGTCTGTGCTGTCTTCATTCTGGCCTCTGTCCCTGTCTGTGCTATAAATCCACCAGAGCAATTATTAAAAACCCAAGTTATGACATACAGTATACTGTAGTATTATAAATATATGAAACTGTACTTTGTTGTTCTCTCACCTGAGTTGCCTCCTGTCATTTTTCGAAAAAGCACCTGATGTCCATGGTGGCAAGTCACTAAAAATATGCATTATGTTATAAAATTATGCAAGATTGTAATTAATTACAATAGATAAATGAAGCCCCATACGATTCCACATATTGTCCATAAAACAAGGCTAATTAACTTTTCTCAAGAAAAGTAATTAGCCGCGACAATGGATGCAAATTATCCCAAGGCTACAATCCGGTGTGGCTGTTTACATGCATGAGACCCATGTATGTTCATTAACATGCACAGTCCCGACCAAATAAACCAATAAAATAAAAAAAATAAAATAAAGAACAAGCTCATCCACGTCTGAATATAGAACTCTATGGGGACTCTTTCGCCTGTATAAGCGCGCTCCCCGTGCGGCGGTTTTAACGGGTCAGATTAAGATTGTGATGAACTTTATTTTCTTGCGTACCCCCGGGGGCGTCCTGCGTACCCCCGGGGGTACGCGTACCACAGTTTGGGAACCTCTGATTTAGAGCATACAGTATGCAATTTGAACAAATCCCACCTCTTAGACTGCCTGTGCCTAGGCAATGTGTAATTCACAGTTTGAACAGAGTTGATCCTACAGGTGAGTCATCTTGGTGTCTTGGGGCTGTTTTGAAACACAAAATAAACTTGCTACTGCCACTTTTATGTCTGAGTTGATGATGGTGATGTGTTAAATGAGCAGCTTCTTCTCAGCCAAAACATGTTGTTCACCTCAATGAGTTTTATCCTGGTTAAAGACAAATATAAAATCAAATAACACCTTTGAAAATAAAAGAAGTAATGTCTTTGAATATGAAGGAAATAATAAATGGTCCCCTTCTTTAAAGGGACTATACATAAGTTTAACCACAAATAAATGTATACAAATGTAAAATTTCTTCCTCATACATGCTCCAGCAATGCCCTGGTGAGTAGAATGAGCCCTGGCCTTTTCACCGCGATTGCCTCTATATGTCTGTAAAGTCACTTAAATAGTTTATGCTCGGGTCGAACAAGCAAACAGCGTAATGCGTAATGCGCGTGCACGCTCAGCTGTAGCGTTAGCTGTAGCGTCAGCTGTATCGCCTCTATACTGACGCTGCAGCGCGAGTGGTAACTTCGGAGGGATGGATTTAGCGGAGAATAAGAGGAGACCGGCTTCAAGCACCATCGAAACTCCAGCCCAGACCCCAAATAACGAAAAGAAACGAAGAGTTTATTCGAGTGTGACCAAAAAGGCGAAAGTCGAGTCTGATCAGCGTAGGCAAAGAACTGGAGTAAACATCGGAAAAGAGAATCTCTCAAAAGACCCGCAGCTTATTTTTGCTTGAAAGGTAAGAAAAGATGACTAAATACATGGGGGAAAAGGGGTGATGCTTTCAAAACAACGGTGTCCGACAAAACATTTGAGTAGTAACAGTGGTAATGGGGCTGTATTTACAATGGCAAAAGTAATGTCGCTAATGTTAGCTTTTCTTGGCCGCAAAATAAGCCTGACTGTTCACGGATTTATAAGCAGTGAAACGACTACAAAAAGTGGACATGTTCCATTTACAATATAGTTTACGAGTTGTATTACTTGGCTTCTTCACTCGATTCACTTTGCTGCATTTGCTCAAGTATTTTATCTAGGAAACATTCACTCAAACTGATTTGGTCTAAATATCTTACAAACAGTAACGTTTCTTACCTCAGTTTAAGTCATGCCTGCAAATCTGTAAATTGACGGGACTGTTATTTCTGGTGCTCGTAAAGCCTGAGCGCCTCATGCACGAGCTTATCATGGAGGCTGCAGTTACGCGTTTGGCCTGAGGGGGCAATTGCGAGCACAAAACTTCCAAACTCCACAGAGCCCTTTAAATATCAAGTAAGAAGTAACATCTGGAGCATACCTGTGAACAAATTTCACACCTTTATCATCCACTGAAGATGCAATTATGACCTTATAAGCTTTCTGTGCCATCCAGATAAACACACAAAGAATGAAGTATTTTATGTTGGTGGAAATGACTCTCCTTTACACTCAGTCCGATACAGCGACCACATCACTGCCAATGCCGATCCATCTGTGGATCTCCATCCGTCCCTCACACCCCGAGATACTGAACTCCTCCATTTGAGGCAAGGAAGGGGAAAGCCTCATAACATCATTATCAAAATAAATGTGCAGTGAATGTGTAGAAAGGACCACAATGTTACAGTATATGAAGTCTTCTGAATCTGAATATTACACAGCTGTAGACATAATCCTGTATTTACTTATAAACTTTAGAGTTAGTGTCTATGATTTGGAGTTTACTGGTGGATTCGCTGAAAACAGAATCTCGGTTGACTTTTTGAACTGCAGCAAGTTCCTTTCGTTTATAAAGTGTGGGTAGTTCCATGAATGAGCTCAGGACCAAAGCAGAAAGGGTTGGGCCCTGTTGGCTGATAAACACAGAGGAATGATTCAAAACTGAAAGCTAAAGGGGAATCATTTGAAAACTGAAAGCACGGGTGGATGTTCTGTAACATGCAGATAGACTGGACAGACCTTGTTTGTTTGTTTGTTTATTTGAGCAATTTACAAACATAGAAACTCAAAAGGAGTAGGCCAAAGCAAGAAAGCTTATAAATGCCTACCCCCCATTCAAAGTAATTACTTTCATGCATTTCAGATTAACTCAAGAAATACAAAACATAAATGAAAGTCCTTTCAAAGAAAAGGCCCATCATAACACTAAGAATATACATAACTGAAACGCATGTGTCCAGCTGCAGGTAAACCCCAATACCTTCCCCCACACTCCCTCTCCCACATGGACAGTGGGAGGGGAAAATGTGAGGGTGCCGTTGGGGAACTACCGCTTTCACTCTCTACATAATTGTAATATACGTATATTAATGTGGAAGGATATCAACATACAGAGAAAATCTCAGAGGGAGCAGGTCTTTAACACCAACATCACAGCCAGGCTTTTCCGATTGTCACCACTTTTGGACTCCTTTATGAGAAAATAATGTGATGTTATGTCATGGATGCCACTGAGAAGACATTGAACTTTGTGCCAGTTTCAAAACCAGCTATCAGCTATATGCCAACTTTTCCTAACCCTAGCCATTCCACTCACAGGGCTCAGTAGGTTTCATTAGTTCTTCTCCTCCTCCCTCACAGCAGTATCCCCACTGTGTCCCACTGACTCGGTCATGGTGCGGGGAATAGGCCTGAACCAGCTCTGAACTGGAATAATCACAATCAAATAAAGATATGTCAAAAGGTGTACCTCTGTCCTCAAAAAACTATGTCCTATGTTCTTATTGAGTCTAAAAACAACTGACCCTGTAGTTTCTGGCTGTAGTGCACCAGATAAAGTCTTTTTTCTTCACTACAAAACATTACAGTTGGTTAAACAAGCATGATATTCCATCCCAACTTTCAATCAAAGTTGCTGTTTTACTAGAGGATCGATCCAACTGAGGGTCCATCCAACAGCTGAAATCCCCTCCCATTATCAAGCAATAAGTACAGCAAACACATCTTCACTAACTACAGACCTGTCTCTCTGCTCCCCCAGTTTTCCAAAATCTTTGAGAAACTTTACAACAGTAGAATGAACAAATTTATAGATAAGCATAAACTAATTAATGAAAGTCAGTACAGTTTTTGAGCAGCAAGGTCAACTTCAATGGCCATCATCGATGCAATAGAAGACATTACTAATAGCTTAGAGGGAAAGAATCATGCAGCTGGAATATTCATTGACTTGAAAAGAGCATTTGATGCACTTAATCATTCTATATTATTAAAAACAGGATGTGAAGATGGGGGAGTTTACATCAAGATATTTGGACATTGGTTGTGGGGTCCCACAGGGATGTGTCTTAGGCCCAAAGTTGTTCAATTTATATATTAATGACATTTTTAATGTCTCTAAATTATTATAATTAATTAAATTTTAATTCATTTTTGCAGATGACACAAACATTTTCTATTCTAATGACAATTATAGTAATTTAGTAACTAACATAAACCGTGAACTAAGGAAATTAAAATCATGGATGGACATTAACACATTTTCCCTCAACTTAAATAAAACAAAAGTAATGTTTTTCGGTAATTATAATGGCAAACTAGACCCAGTTAATATAGACAGTGTAGTCTTAGAGACAGTATCAGAAATTAAATTCTTAGGAGTCACCATTGACAGTAAATTAAGCTGGAAACCACACATAAGACACATACAAGGTAAAGTCTCCAAAAGTATCTCAATCATTAATAAAGCCAAGTTCTTCTTAAATTACAATGCATTATTTTTATTATATGGTTCATTAGTTTTGCCATATCTAAATTACTGTGTAGAAGTTTGGGGCAATAACTATAAAAGTTCATTACACCCCCTTGTTATACTCCAAAAACGGACTGTAAGAATTATACATACAGTAGGATATTGTGATCACACTAATATATTATTTCTGCAGTCTAAACTGTTAAAATGTATGATTTAGTTTAGAGTTTTACCAAGTAACGATACTTAATCAAAGTAGGCCAATTCACAATAGAGAGTTGTCTTTGTATTTTAATCTTTTATACTGGTTAAGAAAGGTTAGATGAAACAAAATCAAAAAAATCTACAGTAGAGAGTATAGTATCTATTTCACACTTGCATCAATTGAATAATTTTGGACAAAACAAAAAACTTTGATCAAGACGCTACACGATGAGATGTTAGACTGGATCTGCTTGTGCTGTGTGGTATTTTAAGTTGTCAATGATTGCTTGCCTGACATCATTCTTGCATCTCTGTATGTTTAGAATAAAATCATTCTGAAACCAAAAGCACAAATTCCCCGTGCCATTTTCCCCCCACTGTCCTTAACCCATATTTACAGTTTTGTTTATGTAACAATGAGTCACAGTGAAACTAGAAGTAAAGAGTGGGTGCTGGTTTGGAGCTGTCTTAGATCTCATTCAAACCCAGTTTAATGTTGATTATGTCCTGCATTTTGAGGGGGGGGGGAATGTTCAACAACAAAACCTGTTAATTAAGAACTTGTTTAAAGAGTTATAAACCAGAGATTCTCAGCCTGGAGAGCAATCCGTTTGTTCAGTGTGACGTCACACAATACACAATAATACACTTCTTCCGGGTCCAAACTGTTGACAGTTCCATAAACAAACACAGCAAAAACACAACTTTATCTGAATCTCCTGCTGAAATAACAGAAAAAGGCCAAAAACTGTTTTACTCCTAATTAGAATAATATATCTCACCATTTCTCCAGGTTAAATTAAGATATTTTTATATTTGAAAATAAATCTTCATTGTGTATGGGAAAATAATTAAATAAAATGAAAATTGCAAAAGTTATACCTATACATAAAAATGTGAACAAACACATCTTCACTAACTACAGACCTGTCTCTCTGCTCCCCCAGTTTTCCAAAATCTTTGAGAAACTTTACAACAGTAGAATGAACAAATTTATAGATAAGCATAAACTAATTAATGAAAGTCAGTACAGTTTTTGAGCAGCAAGGTCAACTTCAATGGCCATCATCGATGCAATAGAAGACATTACTAATAGCTTAGAGGGAAAGAACATGCAGCTGGAATATTCATTGACTTGAAAAGAGCATTTGATGCACTTAATCATTCTATATTATTAAAAACAGGATGTGAAGATGGGGGAGTTTACATCAAGATATTTGGGCATTGGTTGTGGGGTCCCACAGGGATGTGTCTTAGGCCCAAAGTTGTTCAATTTATATATTAATGACATTTTTAATGTCTCTAAATTATTAAAATTAATAAAATTTTAATTCATTTTTGCAGATGACACAAACATTTTCTATTCTAATGACAATTATAGTAATTTAGTAACTAACATAAACCGTGAACTAAGGAAATTAAAATCATGGATGGACATTAACACATTTTCCCTCAACTTAAATAAAACAAAAGTAATGTTTTTTGGTATTATAATGGCAAACTAGACCCAGTTAATATAGACAGTGTAGTCTTAGAGACAGTATCAGAAATTGTTAGGGATTTTTTGCACAGCAGTCTTTAGAAACGCCCTGTTAACTTCTGCCCCAGAAATTAAACAGATTTAAACACAAGGTCAAGCCAGAATCATCGTCTTTACTTGCAAGGGGATAGATTGTCGCAAAGTTCTGCAACCTTCTTCAGCGCTGCAGAACCTTTCAATCTACCCAACGTTTTACTTGTAATACAAGGTGGCATTGTCGCGGGATTTTGCAGCCCACCAGCTTGCTAAATCCTTCAAAACCCACAGAATACAGACATGTTACAGACTTTATACAAAATATAGCCACGCCCCTTTTCCCAACCTTCCAGGGTACCACCCCCTGTGCCCCAGCCCCCAGTAAGTTTCCGCTCCTTCAGTCAAGATGGGGCTGGTACATTTCCGTTGGGGCATACTCAAGACCCCCTCCCTGCTTCCTTGAACCCAGGATGACAGGTCAAAACAGGTCACGTAAACCTCTCTACAGCAACATTCACAGGGGGCTAACAGCCCCTCGTAAAGCAAAAGTCACACCTTCACAGCTTGTATCATTCTCTGTGTAAACGTAAACAGCATTATCTTATCTCACAGGTCGGAGACCTTTGGAATGCGGTCTTCAAACACAGAGTCATTTAGATACAACAGATGGTCCTTAGTCCTTCAGGAAGCCACACTTTTAACACACGCTTAGTTTAGCAGGTCACAGCTTACGAGTACATTTAAGAATGAATTTTCAATCTTACACAAATGTATTGCAATACATATGATATCACAAAATCCATGACAGAAATTAAATTCTTAGGAGTCACCATTGACAGTAAATTAAGCTGGAAACCACACATAAGACACATACTAGGTAAAGTCTCAATCATTAATAAAGCCAAGTTCTTCTTAAATTACAATGCATTATTTTTATTATATGGTTCATTAGTTTTGCCGTATCTAATTACTGTGTAGAAGTTTGGGGCAATAACTATAAAAGTTCATTACACCCCCTTGTTATACTTCAAAAACGGACTGTAAGAATTATACATACAGTAGGATATTGTGATCACACTAATATATTATTTCTGCAGTCTAAACTGTTAAAAATGTATGATTTAGTTGATTTCTCTACTATCAAGCAGTAGTGTTCAAATTCTAATTAAGAAGTGGAAAATGCAGGATTCTGGTGAAACCATGGTCAGGTCGACCAACAAAAATTCATTAACAACTGGCAGGAACATTGTGGAGGAAAAGAAAAAAACAAGAGGAAACTTCAGCTGAAACAGGACTCTTGAAAAAAAAAGTTGTGTAGCTGCTTTAAGTTGCACAATAAGGAGGCACTTGATGAAGAATGGGCAGCAAGGCCAAGTCGCCAGAACAAGGCCATTACTTCACAAATGCCACAAAGTATCCTCTTACAATATGCCAAACACCCCATTGACAAGCCTCAGCATTTCTGAAACAATGTCATTTGGAAGGATGAAATCAAAGTGGGATTTTTTGGCCATAAACGTTGCATTTGATGAACGGTGCACCATTCCTACAGTGAAATGTGGATCACTGATGTGTTTGGGATGTGTGAGCTTCAGGGAACTTGGTCAAAACTGATTTCAGGATGAATGCAGCATGTTATTAAAGAATACCGGAGGAAAAGTGTCACTCATCAGCCTGGAAGCTGCTCATGGAATGCCCTTGGACGTTCCAAAATGACAACGATCCAAAGCACAAGACCATGTCGACCTCTCATTGGCTACAGCAGAATAAAGTGAAGGTTCTCGAGTGACCAGCTCAGTCTCCTGACATCAATATCAATGAGCCACTCAATCCCCACACTGGGGAGATCTCAAACGTGCAGTTCATGCAAGACAGCCCAGGAATTTACAGGAACTGGAGAATCTTTGCCAAGAAGAATAGACAGTTTTATGAACTAAGGAAATAAAGAGATCCATCCACAACTACCATAAAAAAAAAGAAAAAAAATCTAAGCTGTCATTGATATTAAAGAGGGAAATAAACAGATTAAAAACTGTGTATTGCTGGGGTATGTAAACTTTGATCCAGGATTTGGTAGTTTCAATTATCCTTATGATTTAAAAAGTAAACTCTGTTGTTTGTTGTTTGGCTTCACACAACCACTAACTTTGAGTGAAAAAAAAAAAGTGTTATCATTCATATTCTCTGAATAACAGACCAGGACTAAACAAAGATAATCACTCTATTGAATGTATTTAGAGCAGAGGTTCCCAAACTTTTGGAGCGTGTACCACCTGAAGCCTTTAGTGACGAGTCGCGTACCCCCTAGTTTGACGCGATTGAAAACACTGGGAATATCACATGTTATAATATGTTTATTTCCTCAATTATTACAGTGAACCCAAGCAGGTTTTCCACATTCAATATGTGTTTGCTTGTCTGGGTTATTAAGGCTATTAAGAATATGTAAATAAATAAGAATGTATGAAAATGGCAGTTTTTGATTATTTTGTAAACAAGGCTGTTAGTGTGAATGGATAAAGCTGAGTGTTTAGCTTTGTCCCAGTGGAACAGGACTCTGCTGCTTTTGTCACTCATTCTGAACTTCAGACTCTGGTTTGGACTCTGCGCTCTGGCCCCGCCCCCTCTGCGTCTCACTCAGCCGTACTGTCAAACCACCGGTACAGACTCAAATGCAGGGGCGGAGCTAGACACTCCAATCATCAGGGGCTTAGCCCATAAAGCATTTTGGGTCGTGCAATGCATATATTTTGTAAACAGGAAAATACTATAAAATTAATAATAATAATGAGCACTTTTATAATAAGTCCTGAAGGTCTGTAGCCTCATAAATAATAATATGGACTAATAATTGTATTTCTTTTTAAAAGTCTATGCAAGCAGGTCCGCAGCCAGGGGTTTGGAAGTAATAAGGTGAAATTAAATTTATGTGGGGGGGGGTTCTGGGGGTCCTCCCCAGGAAATTTTGAATTTCACAGATGTAATTTAGTTTTAAGCTGGTAATACTTTTACTAATTTATTATATTTATTTATCTATTGCTTTATTTACTGTAAATCTATGTTCAAGTCTAAAGTCTAAAGGAAAAATAACAGAAATTTATTAAAATGATTTTTTTTTTTCAACCAGGACTCACTCAGGACAGTATTAGATCAAGCCAGTTAACCAGGGCTAAACCAGGACTCACTCAGAACTAAACCAGGACTCACTCAGAACTAAACCAGGACTCACTCAGGACAGTATTAGATCAAGCCAGTTATTAACCAGGGCTAAACCAGGACTCACTCAGAACTAAACCAGGACTCATCAGGACAGTATTAAATCAAGCCAGTTATTAACCAGGGCTAAACCAGGACTCACTCAGAACTAAACCAGGACTCACTCAGAACTAAACCAGGACTCACTCAGGACAGTATTAGCTCAAGCCAGTTATTAACCAGGGCTAAACCAGGACTCACTCAGGACTAACCAGGACTCACTCAGGATAGTATTAGATCAAGCCAGTTATAAATCAAGACTAAACCAGGATTAATTCAGAACAGAATCAGAACCATCAATAAAAAAGCAAATGGCTCATATGAACATGGACTAAGCTAAAGTTGCACATATTTACTCCAAAACTAAGACAGACAAAATAAAGTCTAAAACCAACCAAGACTACACCAGTCAAGTCTAGTCTTGCACCAGATACTTTTACTTCCAATTTATAGACACTTTCCCTTTTCACAATTGAACCCACTTTTTGTATTACTGAACAAACTGCAGGGCTTATTGAAGTTGCCGGCACTTTTTGCAGTGTACTGTATCATGTTAGCAATCCAAACTAAAACAAACACTGAGCAGGCAGGTCGTGTCTGACTATGTCTTACCTGTTTCTTGCTCCATTTCTATACTGTCCTCATTCTGGCCTCTGTCCCTCTGTGTCATCTCTCCCTCTTTGTGCTAATGAGCAAACATCATTCAGAATCACATACATATTGTAAAATATTATGTTTTAGTTAAAAAGTTCTTACAGTTATATTATATACATTATATTGTAATCCTTGTTTAAAACAATGCCTAATTTCTTCAATAATGCATACGGGTAATATTATTATCACTATCATTCTCAACTATTTCTTACCTTACCTGAGGACAATTGCTCCATGTCTGTGCTGTCTTCATTCTGGCCTCTGTCCCTGTCTGTGCTATAAATCCACCAGAGCAATTATTAAAACCCAAAGTTATGACATACAGTATACTGTAGTATTATAAATATATGAAACTGTACTTTGTTGTTCTCTCACCTGAGTTGCCTTCCTGTCATTTTTCGAAAAAGCACCTGATGTCCATGGTGGCAAGTCACTAAAAATATGCATTATGTTATAAAATTATGCAAGATTGTAATTAATTACAATAGATAAATGAAGCCCCATACGATTCCACATATTGTCCATAAAACAAGGCTAATTAACTTTTCTCAAGAAAAGTAATTAGCCGCGACAATGGATGCAAATTATCCCAAGGCTACAATCCGGTGTGGCTTGTTTACATGCATGAGACCCATGTATGTTCATTAACATGCACAGTCCCGACCAAATAAACCAATAAAATAAAAATATAAATAATAAAATAAAATAAAATAATAAAAAATAAATAAATAAAAAAAATAAAATAAAATAAAATAAAATAAAGAACAATGGGGCGACAGTGGTGCAGATGGTAGAGCGGGTCGTCTCATGATCGGAAGGTCGGGGGTTCGAATCCCGCCTCCTGAAGGTGCACATTGTCGTTGTGTCCTTGGGCAAGACACTTCACCACATTGCCTCCAGTGTCTGCGTACACTGGTAGCCCCCTAGGAGAGACCAACAGGCCCGGTTTGAACCGTGAGGCCGTCCTTCCGTGGACCCACCACCTGCAGAAGGAGCCATGGGGGCCGGTGCTATGTGACCTGGGCAGCTCCAAGGGCTGCCCCCACGACCCGGCAACGGACAAGTGGAAGAAAATGGATGGATGGAAATAAAGCACAAGCTCATCCACGTCTGAATATAGAACTCTATGGGGACTCTTTCGCCTGTATAAGCGCGCTCCCCGTGCGGCGGTTTTAACGGGTCAGATTAAGATTGTGATGAACTTTTATTTTCTTTGCGTACCCCCGGGGGCGTCCTGCGTACCCCGGGGTACGCGTACCACAGTTTGGGAACTCTGATTTAGAGCATACAGTATGCAATTTGAACAAATCCACCTCTTAGACTGCCTGTGCCTAGGCAATGTGTAATTCACAGTTTGAACAGAGTTGATCCTACAGGTGAGTCATCTTGGTGTCTTGGGGCTGTTTGAAACACAAAATAAACTTGCTACTGCCACTTTTATGTCTGAGTTGATGATGGTGATGTGTTAAATGAGCAGCTTCTTCTCAGCCAAAACATGTTGTTCACCTCAATGAGTTTTATCCTGGTTAAAGACAAATATAAAATCAAATAACACCTTTGAAAATAAAAGAAGTAATGTCTTTGAATATGAAGGAAATAATAAATGGTCCCCTTCTTTAAATATCAAGTAAGAAGTAACATCTGGAGCATACCTGTGAACAAATTTCACACCTTTATCATCCACTGAAGATGCAATTATGACCTTATAAGCTTTCTGTGCCATCCAGATAAACACACAAAGAATGAAGTATTTTATGTTGGGTGGAAATGAACTCTCCTTTACACTCAGTCCGATACAGCGACCACATCACTGCCAATGCCGATCCATCTGTGGATCTCCATCCGTCCCTCACACCCCGAGATACTGAACTCCTCCATTTGAGGCAAGGAAGGGGAAAGCCTCATAACATCATTATCAAAATAAATGTGCAGTGAATGTGTAGAAAGGACCACAAATGTTACAGTATATGAAGTCTTCTGAATCTGAATATTACACAGCTGTAGACATAATCCTGTATTTTACTTATAAACTTTTAGAGTTAGTGTCTATGATTTGGAGTTTACTGGTGGATTCACTGAAAACAGAAATCTCGGTTGACTTTTTGAACTGCAGCAAGTTCCTTTCGTTTATAAAGTGTGGGTAGTTCCATGAATGAGCTCAGGACCAAAGCAGAAAGGGTTGGGCCCTGTTGGCTGATAAACACAGAGGAATGATTCAAACTGAAAGCTAAAGGGGAATCATTTGAAAACTGAAAGCAACGGGTGGATGTTCTGTACATGCAGATAGACTGGACAGACCTTGTTTGTTTGTTTGTTTATTTGAGCAATTTACAAACATAGAAACTCAAAAGGAGTAGGCCAAAGCAAGAAAGCTTATAAATGCCTACCCCCCATTCAAAGTAATTACTTTCATGCATTTCAGATTAACTCAAGAAATACAAAACATAAATGAAAGTCCTTTCAAAAGAAAAGGCCCATCATAACACTAAGAATATACATAACTGAAACGCATGTGTCCAGCTGCAGGTAAACCCCAATACCTTCCCCCACACTCCCCTCTCCCACATGGACAGTGGGAGGGGAAAATGTGAGGGTGCCGTTGGGGAACTACCGCTTTCACTCTCTACATAATTGTAATATATATTAATGTGGAAGGATATCAACATACAGAGAAAATCTCAGAGGGAGCAGGTCTTTAACACCAACATCACAGGCTTTTCCGATTGTCACCACTTTTGGACTCCTTTATGAGAAAATAATGTGATGTTATGTCATGGATGCCACTGAGAAGACATTGAACTTTGTGCCAGTTTCAAAACCAGCTATCAGCTATATGCCAACTTTTTCCTAACCCTAGCCATTCCACTCACAGGGCTCAGTAGGTTTCATTAGTTCTTCTCCTCCTCCCTCACAGCAGTATCCCCACTGTGTCCCACTGACTCGGTCATGGTGCGGGGAATAGGCCTGAACCAGCTCTGAACTGGAATAATCACAATCAAATAAGATATGTCAAAAGGTGTACCTCTGTCCTCAAAAAACTATGTCCTATGTTCTTATTGAGTCTAAAAACAACTGACCCTGTAGTTTCTGGCTGTAGTGCACCAGATAAAGTCTTTTTTCTTCACTACAAAACATTACAGTTGGTTAAACAAGCATGATATTCCATCCCAACTTTCAATCAAAGTTGCTGTTTTACTAGAGGATCGATCCAACTGAGGGTCCAGCCAACAGCTGAAATCCCCTCCCATTATCAAGCGATAAGTAGACATATCTGAAATTTGTGCAAACATCTGTTTAAAAAAGCCCTTGTCATCGAAATTGGGAGCATAGATATTAACCAAAGCTATGGGAACATTATAAATAGTACCAGTCACAATATCAGAGATATCTACCACTGGAGTCAGAGATTGTTTGCAAATATACAAAAGGGACAGATTTATGTATCAAAGTTGCCACCCCTCGAGACCTGCTATTAAAGGGGCTGTGTGGAGTTTAGCAGTTTGTGCTCGCAATTGCCCCCTCAGGCCAAACGCGTAACTGCAGCCTCGATGATAAGCTCGTGCATGAGGCGCTCAGGCTTTAGGAGCACCAGAAATAACAGTCCCGTCCTGGTCAATTTACAGATATGCAGGCATGACTTCAACTGAGGTAAGAAACGTTACTGTTTTTGTAAGATATTTAGACCAAATCAGTTTGAGTGAATGTTTCCAAGATTAAATACTTGAGCAAATGCAGCAAAGTGAATCGAGTGAAGAAGCCAATTAATATAAACGAATAATTGACGTTTGAAGGAGAAAAAAACAAAACTCATATACTTTGTATGCATAAACGTAAGCTTAATTGTAATAATAAAATAATTCCACTGGTAGAAATGCTACTAGGAAAAGCCAACATCGTCTCTTCAATTCCCTGTGCCAAAGTTAGCGTAGCTAACTCGTAAACTATATTGTAAACGGCACATGTCCACTTTTTGTAGTCGTTCACTACTTATAAATCAGTGAACAGTCATGCTTATTTTGCGGCCAAGAAAAGCTAACATTAGCGACATTATTTTTGCCATTGTAAATACAGCACCATTACCACTGTTACTATTCAAATGTTTTGTAGGTACAGCACAATTACTGTTCTTACTGACACTACTAGTCTGCTACTAATACTACACAACTTCTCTGTAGGTATAAAACTATTAGATCAACTATTTTGGTAACTTCCAAATATGATTATTTTATGGCTTGTTTCAGTGAAGTTTGTACAACATGCACGGACAGTCGGACACCGTTGTTTTGAAGCATCAACAACACTTTTCCTCCACGTATTTAGTCATAATTTCTTACCTTTCAAGCAAAAATAAGCTGCGGGTCTTTTGAGAGATTCTCTCAACATTTTCTGATGTTTACTCTGGTTCTTTGCCTACGCCGATCAGACTCGACTTTCGCCTTTTGGTCACACTCGAATAAACTCTTCCTTTCTTTTTGTTATTTGGGGTCTGGGCTGGAGTTTCGATGGTGCTTGAAGCCGGTCTCCTCTTATTCTCCGCTAAATCCATCCTTCTGAAGTTACCACTCGCGCGGCAGCGTCAGTATAGAGGCGATACAGCTAACGCTACAGCTAACGCTACAGCTAATGCTACAGCTAATGCTACAGCTAACACTACAGCTAACGCTACAGCTAACGCTACAGCTAACGCTACAGCTAATGCTACAGCTAACACTACAGCTAACGCTACAGCTGAGCGTGAACGCGCATGACGCATTACGCTGTTTGCTTGTTCGACCCGAGCATAAACTATTTAAGTGACTTAACAGGCATATAGAGGCAATCGCGGTGAAAAGGCCAGGGCTCATTCTACTCACCAGAATGAGCCCTGGCATACATGCTCCATTGCTGGAGCATGTATGAGGAAGAAATTTTAAATTTGTATACATTTAATTGTGGTTAAACTTATGTATAGTCCCTTTAAATGACAAATGATAAATATGACTTATCCAACTCTTTTTTAATTTTAAATTATCTACATGTTTCAGATGCGTCTCTTGCAGATAAATAATGTGAGCCCCCAATTATTGAATATGGTGTAGTACCTTACTGCACTTTAACGGATTGTTGAGCCCAGTGCAGTTAAAGCTGGTAAAGCAGATTTCTTGTCCTACAACAGCCGCTGCTGGTGTGGTCTTCTCATAACATTGTTAGCACTAAATAAAAAATAAATGTGTTATGTTTCCTGATTTCATTTCATTTTTCATTTTTTATTTATTTCATTCATTTAAAAACAAATGCAACAACAGCATTTAACATGAATGAAAAGGAGCAGAAAGAAGTAAAAACTTATAATGTCTGCCCCTTATCAACACAACATCTTTTACAGTTCCAGTTCATTTAACTTTTAAGCTGTCTCATGCAGCCGTCTTTTTTTCTTTTCTTTTTTTGTCCAAGACATCAAAACACAAAAATACATAAATAATGTTGATGTGCTATGCAGTATCATATTTCTGTAACATTGATAATTTAACATACTTCTTAAATACGTAAATGGACTTAGAAGTTTTAATTTTGCAATCAAGACTGTTCCACAGAGCGACACCATTGATTGATTTACATCTTTCCTTACAGCCGATTGAAACCTTTTGTAAAAAGCTCAGTACCTTTTAGTTCATATCTACTTTTTCTCTTAGTGAATCTGTTTTGCAAATTGTTTGGTAAATTTTCCAGATGAGCTTTATACATGGCTTTTAGAAAGTTAAACTCTACTAATTCATTAAATTGAAGTGTTTTTAGTTGTATAAACAAAGGATTAGTATGGTCTCTGTATCCTTTTCCACTGACGACTCTAATCGCTCTTTCTGTAAAAGAAAAATTGGATTCATGTATGTTTTGCAGGCACTTCCCCAACACTTCAATGCAGTAGGTCAGATATGGAACAATCAATGAGTTATACAACAAAAACAATGCACTCTTGTTTAAAGAATCTTTGACTTTATCCTTCCTCTAGTGTTTTTATGTTTAGCATGCATAAAAATACTACATAAATTTGTTATCGCATCAAGACTTTTTGACTTTGTCAGGAACTTCTATTTAAACAAAATAAAATTTAAAAAAAATATTTTACTAAATTCTAAAATGCTCTGGTGAAAATTATGACCTTTGTGTTGTTAGGGTCAGTTTCGACCCAGTTGAAATATAAGATTATAAAACAATAATAAATGCCAAAACTGAAATCATAAACACACAATCAGGAGTGGATAATCTAGACAAGCTGACTGCCAGCTACACTTGCCAGCGGATGACCAGGAGATGGCCAATGGTTGTGTTTTACAACATCCTCAATGTGTCTGCATACAATGCGTTTGTGTTGTGGACCCACATTCACCAAGGGTGGAACTCAACGAAAAACACCAAGCGGAGAATGTTTCTTGAGGAGCTAGGGAGTTCCCTTGTCAAGCAAAGAGAACGGGTGCCCCGGGACCCAGCCGCTGCAGCCTTGGTCAGACAGATGCAGTGCTCACCAAGCACTCCATCCACACCCATAGCAACAAGAAGAGCATCAGCGTCAGCTTCCTCCTCGGCCAGCCCTGCCTCAACATCAACAACAGACACAGCCACAACACCAGTGAGACCACCTGATTCCAAAAGAAAGAGGTGTCAGGTCTGCCCTAGTAATAAGGACAGAAAGACCAACACATTGTGCTTCACCTGCAAAAAATACATCTGCAAAGAACACACTAAAAGTGTCCCTTTTTGCCACACATGCATCTAAACACACACCTACACACCTACACACCTACACACACACACACACACACACACACACACACAAACACACACACAAACACACACACAACACACACACACACACACACACACACACACACACACACACACACAAACACGCACGCACACACACACACACACACACACACACACACACACACACACACACACACACACACACACACAAACACGCACACACACACACACACACACACACACACACACACACACACACACACACAAACACGCACGCACACACACACACACACACACACACACGTATGTTCATGCACAGAGTTTTTATGGAACTAGTACTTGATTCCTGTTGGTCTGATTTGCTTGATTGGTTGTTTGTTTGACCTTGCAAATCTACTTTTTAATTTATTTATTTTTAATTTATAACTAGTTCTGCTTTTCATTTCGTATATGTGTTAAAGTTCTATTTAAAAAAAAAAAAAACTTGTTTTTTCCCTTCTTCAAAGAAGGTACTTGAGTCATCTTCTGTACTTGGTAGTTGAGGTCTCCAAACGTTTCGCCTCTCATCCAAAAGGCTTCGTCAGTGAACAAGGATACACTCTGGCACGCAGTGTATATAAAGACCAGGTGGGAGGAGTTGGGGTAGACCCGGCTCCTCCCCTCTAATCACAGCTACTCTCACCTGTGGGTAAACACCTTTGAAGTAGAGCGTCTGTAACGACCTGCTCCCCCAGTATCGGTCAGTCCTGTCCTATTCATAGATGATCACTGCTAATTACCTGCCTATTGTTCTTTTGTTGGCTGAGGTATCGTCTTCTTGGACTGGCCGTGTCCTGTCGGTTTTCCCCAAAGCAGATTGGAGTAAAAAGCAGAAAGATTAAATCTGAGTCCACCATTTCGGTTCATGGAGGGATTTTCTTTTCTGACAAAAATATCTTCTTTTACTCCTCTTTCAAACCAACGTTCTTCTTTAGCTAGAATTTTGACCTCCCCGTCCTCAAAGGAGTGGTTAGAGGCTTTAAGGTGAAGGTGGTGAAGGTGCACAGCCGACTGAGGGCCGCTTGTGCTTTCTCTTCTGTGTTGATAAAGTCTCTTCTGTAAGACTTGTTTGGTTTCTCCAATATAATGTTCTTTGCATTCTTCTTCTTTGCATCGAATAGAATAAACCACATTGCTTTGTTTGTGGCTAGGAGTTTTGTCTTTGGGATGAACTAATTTTTGTCTCAGTGTGTTCACAGGTTTGTTTTTTCCCCTTTCTTGAAGTAAATATGTATGGGTCGAAATTGACCCAAAACACCATAGATGTTACTATAGTTCATAATATCAAAATTATTATAATAATTTCTTTAAAGGATCTGTATCATGCTATTTTAGCCATTCCAAAGTAAAGTATAGGCATATATAAGATAAGATAAGATAAGATAAGATAAACTTTATTGTCTGTCCCCGAAGGTGACAGAAATTCGTCTTTGACAGGCTCAAAACATGCATACCCACTTCCATAAAAGCCCAAGGCACATTTAAAATCAACACAACACGAATGAATGTCTTTGTGGGCCAGAGGGACTTTAAAGCGCCTGCCCGATGGAAGCAGCATGAAGGAGCTATGGAGTGGATGTGAGGGGTCCTCAGTGATTTGGGTGGCCTTCCTCAGCACTGAGCGACTGTAAAGTTCAGACAGAGGGGTTTGAGCTGTACCTGTGATTTTTGAGGCCTGACTGATGATACGGGAGAGTTTGGATTTGGTTTTAAGTGTGAGAAACTTGAACCATGATGTAATACTGAAAGTGATTATGGATTCTATGAGTGATTTATAAACCAGTGTTAAAACGTCTTTTTTTACATGAAAGACCTGAGTTTCCTCAGCAGATGGAGGCGCTGCTGTGCCTTTTTGAACACAGAGTCCACATGATGATTAAAAGACAGGCCAACATCTATTTCAGTTCCCAGGTATTTGAAGGACTGCACCTGATCCACCGGCTGACCTTGGATGCAGAGCGGTTGGTTGAGGGCAGGTGGGAACTTTCCCCTGGGCCCACAGCACAGCACTTTAGTTTTTGTGACGTTCAGCTCCAGTGAGCACTCAGCAAACCCCTGAACTAAGGTGCTCACCTCCTGCTGATACTGGGACAGAGCTTCAACATCCACCACGTGCGCGACCAGGGCCATGTCATCGGCATACTTCAGCAGTGTCATCCCACTCCTGCTACAGCTGATGCCGTTGGTGTAGATGGAGAACAGGATGGGAGACAGGACACAGCCCTGCGGAAGTCCTGTTTTTAAAACCAGTGTGCTTGATCTAAAACCATTAAAAACACATGTTGTGGTCTGTCCAATAAAAACGGTCTAATCCATAAAATCAATGTGAGGTGAACCTGGAGTTTGGTGAGGTAGTGCAGCAGTGTGTCCATTTGTACAGTGTTAAAAGCAGAGGAAAAGTCCATAAATAAACCCTGGTGTATGGTTTATTGGAGTCCTGTTGCCGGGTGACGGTATTCAGAAGTGTGAGGCTTGCATCCTCAACCCCCGTTTAGCCTTGTAGGCAAACTGGAGGAGATCCAGTTTGTCCTGTAGCATGTTTGTTAGCTGCTTTCCCACAACTCTCTCCATACATTTGCACAGGACTGATGTTAGGGCCACTGGTCTGTAGTCCTTTGGATCCTTAGCGTGTGTCTTCTTGGGGATTGGGATCACTTTGGATTCCTTCCACAGGCTAGGGACGCAGCTTCTGTCCAGCAGGAGCTGGAATAGCCTTGTGAAGACACCACTTAGTTGAGAAGAGCACTCCTTGAGAACCCTTCCTCCTATTCCATCAGGGCCGGGGGCCTTATTAGGGTTGATTTAAGCAGGATGGAAGTCACCGTCTGCTCGCTGACAGTGATAGCAGTTGGGGCAGAGCTGGAGGTTGAAGGGGGCCAGGTGTGGAGGGTGCTACGGCTGTTGTAGCGAGCGAAGAAGATGTTCAGTTCCTCTGTGAAAGAGGCAGGATCCGGACAGTTTGGTCCTGCAGGTTTTGAGGCTCTGTCCATCATGATGTTAAGACCCTGCCACGCCTGTCTCGCATTCCCAGCTTTTGCTCCACCCTGTTCTTGTAGTTGGTCTTTGCCAGCTTGGCCTCCCTTCTGAATTCTCTCTCCATTTCCCTGGCCCTGACCCTGTCCCCATGCAAAAATGCCTCTCTTTTCAGGACCAGGCACCTTTTCATGCCCCTGGAAATCCATTTTTATTGTTTGGGTAGACAGTAATCTGTTTAACTGGGGTAACATTGTCCTCACAGAATAAAATGTACGCTGTCAGTACCTCTGTGAGCATGTCTGGGTCATTACAGTCTTTAAAAAATAGATCCCAGTCAGTCAGCTCAAAGCATCCTTTTAATGATTCAGCTACATCATGGTTCCATATTTTTGATCGATTTGTTATGGGTTCCTCTGTCTTTAGCTTTGAGCGGTACTTTGGCAGTAGCAGAATAACATTATGATCAGAGCGGCCAAGGGGTGGGCGGGGCTTAGAGATATAAGCATTGGGATATTTCCAAAGCATAGGTCCAGTCTGTTCTGCAGTCTGGTAGGAGTTGTGACATATTGCTCCAAGGTGGGCAGATGTGGGGTAATGTCACACTTATTAAAATCCCCCAGCAGGAACACAGGCTGGTCACCGCTTTGCTGAAGTGCTTTGTTGTAACACTCAGCAATGCGCTCAGCGGCCAGATTGAAGTCAGGCCCGGGCACATATGCTAGTATTATGGTGATCTGTGCAAACTCACGAGGTAAATAGTGCGGCCTGAAAGACACACTCATTACTTCATAGTGCTTACAACACTCTGTCTCCCTGACGTTGTGACGTCAGGGTGACATTTGTTGCCCACTGTTTGTTGACAGCCATGCAAAGCCCGCCCCCAATAGATTTCCGCGTCTTCACAGCATCCCTGTCGAATCGTATGATATTAAATCCATCCAAGTGAACCGCTACGTCTTCCAATAGCCATGTCTCTGTAAAACAGAACAGGCTTGTTTGTTTATAATCCAGATCGGACTGCAGGAGCGTAGAGAGTTCTTCGGTTTTATTCCGTAGTGATCGGACATTTGACAGCGTGATGGCAGGTAAAGGTAGCCGGCTTCCTCTCCTCCTTAGTCTGTTTCTTATGCCCCCCCTGGAGCCCCTTTTTCTCCGAATCCGCTTCGGTTTGTGTCCGCGGCACAGCTCCGGTGGTATGTAGGACAGATTCATTGACACCGGCGCCTGACTCAGCTCCAACAGGTACGCCCGCGCATAACTGAGCCTACTCGGCATGGTGGTCTGTGACAGCACGGGCAGCAAAGAAAGTCCATTTACGTCGTCTAGACCAGAGATTGTATAGTGCTGTCAAGAGATTAAAAAAAATGTGAGATTAATTAATTATGATCTGTAATTAATTAATCTCATTAATCTCATTTTTAATCTCACCTAAAAATTGCTGAGAAAAGCCCTCAACTTCAGGTATTTTCATTTAAATTCATTACATAATTGTGTGGCAGATCAAAAGATGGATATATAACAAAAACAGTGGCTTTATAAAGTCATTTATTGTTTTTAACAAACTTGAACAGATGCAGTTGTATCTGTGGCTTGTATGATGGGTCATTGGACGCAGTTTGCAATACCTCTGTTAACCCCTCGTCTTGCACTATGTTTATCGGCCTGCAGTTCATCGCTAACCACTTGGCAAGAACATTCGTCAACCTGTCGGTCGCAGACTTGCTCAAACGCGGGGTGTTCTCCGCGAGTTTAGTTTGGCGAAGAACTTTGCTATGGCTTGCTACATTGCTAACGTCCTCGCTGCTAATGTTAGCTGTGGCTGCACTCGCGACTGGGTGCTTTGCGTTGACGTGGTAGGCTAAACTTGAGCTGCTCTGGTGGTAAGCAAACTCCTTTTTACAAAGCAAGCATATCACTTTACCTTTGTCAATGGTGCCGTCGGGGCGTTTTTTAAAAGAAAATTTCCCATTCATCGGACCAACAACTTTTAAATGCTCCTCCATTTTTCCGCTCTCATCACCTTTCCCCTTCACCTCCACCTCCCAACTACCTATCAGCTTATGCTAAACAAGCCCAAACACGATGACAGCCAATCAATGTCCTCTTCAATGTGTGACTGGCCGCTGTTTTCAACCAATACCGCATAAAAACGGGAAAAGGCAACTCGTTTACAGCGGCAGCAATGTTAGAGATTAAAAATGAGATTAATGCGATTAAAAAACATAACGCGCTAAATATGACTGAAATTAATTAATCGCAATTAACGCGATAATGTGACAGCCCTAAGATTGTATACCAAATGCAGGCTATATAGAACACTGCTGTCATTAACATTATGATCGATCACACAATGTTGCCTAGATCACTCTCAAACTGCACAAACATATAACAAACGTGAGCCTGTCGAGAGTCGCTTCACCTCACAGCGCAGCTATGGAGTACTCATTTTTGAGAGAAATATAAGTATTTTTGGGGGGTATTTCCCTACCCAGAAGACAAAACGCTTTGATTCAGTTAACTCCGCCCCTCTCTCCCCTCATTCCACATTCACAGTATTATAAATATAAATATTGCTGCAAAAAGTGAAGTTACTTCACATAATGCAGTTATAACTACAGTTACATGTGCAAAGCAGTTTCATAAATGGCTAACACACATGCTAACATGTGTTTTGATTGACTCACCGCTCAGTCTGGCTTCCCCATGAGATCACGTTGGTTATAAAAGTTAATCCACTTTGATTCTGGCCAAGGTTCACCAAGCATCCATCAGGTTGGTCGATAAAGTCGCTGAATCCCGGAACGAAATTCCAACTTCTGGCGAGTGCACTCTTCTTTAGGAAGGTTGAATAGTCCTGTTCCTCTCGTAGCCAAACGCGCATCCGTGACATTATCGGTAAGAAAAAAGAACAGGCGGTGTCCAGAGTAGGTTAGAAAGAGCTCAGTCTTCAAAAACAACACTTCTGCTCCGATCCATGGATCTCCGGCCGTGGGTGTGTTTGATTAGCGTCGTGGGACAGCACAGACGGAGAGATGCTTTTTTTTTTTTTTTTTTCAAAAAATATTAAAAATAAAAAATGTTAAAGCTGTTTGTGAATACAAATCAGGCCTTAAGGCATTACATTACAGACGTAGAGCACTTCCGTTCCTTTGTGACGACACAACTGAACAGCTCAGTGGTTTACCAGGAGAGGGCGGAGCAGCTGCTCAGAGAGCAGGATTCAGGAGGATTACTGAGAACTGCGTGAATGAAGCCAAAAACCGCTCTGGGGGTGTTTTTGAGAAGGAAATAGCATAACAACATGGCTAAAAACTAAAAAAGTCGATTTTGCATGATATAGGACCTTTAACATTAAAGAGAGATGATCTAATACACCTTAGTAATAGTCAGGTAACAGAACAACCTTTTATTTGTTTACATTATTCTCTTGAGGTTCATTTGACCACTTTTTTACATTGAAAACGAGGGATATGTTGTTAAAAGAAAGGCCCAGGGGGTAACAACAAAAATATTAAAACCAATCTTTTCATGTTAAAGGGAGAATAACAAGTTAACCAAGAGGTCAGAAAATAATTGAATGATAAATAATTGTGTTTAGGGTATTTTATGTCTGATTTAAGACATGGGTCAAAACCGACCCGTTAACATAATAGATAGTAACAGAAAGCTAACACCAGAGGAAGGTTATGCAGCACAGCTATTAATTGAGATACCTTTACTTTGACATTATCAATATGTGATTTCCATGTCAAGTGTTCATTAATCATAATACTAGAAACTTAATCTCATGTGCCCTTTCAATTTCTAATCCGTTAATAAACAATAACGCTTCGACATATTTCCTTTTACTACAAAAAATCATAAACTTTGTCTTGCTAATATTTAGGGACAATTTGTTGGCACTGAACCACCTCATCATTTTCTGAAATTCATTCTCTATGTTTTGTAAGGCATCTTTTATATTTTTTCCTGAATAGAATAAAGTGGTAATAAAGTGGTGTCATCCGCAAATAGAATGCACTTAAGTAACTGAGACACAGACACAATGTCATTTACATATAGAAGAAAAAGTATAGGTCGTCGGACCGATCCTTGTGGTATCCCGCAAGTTATGTTACAATTTTTAGACTTTATGCTGTTAATTTCAACAAATTGACTTCTGTTTTTTAAGTAGCTGGTAATCCATTGGTGTGCCACACCTCTGATACCATATTTGTATAATTTATTCAACAATATCTTGTGGTCCAACATATTGAACACTTTTTGAAGATCTACAAAGATGCTTACTAAATAGTGCTTTTTGTCTATAGCATTGGCGATTTCTTCAGTTAGTTCCATAATTGCTGTAGCAGTTGAGTGATTAGGACGAAACCCATATTGGCTGTTACTTAAAATCTTAAATTCAGTTAGAAATGTATTCAGTCTAATCGCAAATAACTTCTCCAGGATTTTAGAGAACTGTGGAACTAATGATATTGGTCTATAATTGTAGCCTTGTTTACATGCATGAGACCCATGTATGTTCATTAACATGCACTGTCCCGACCAAATAAACCAATAAATAAATAAAAAATAAAAATAATTAGAAAATTAAAATTTGTATTTCCTTTTTAAAGAGTGGAATTACTTTGGCTATTTTCATGTGGTCTGGAAATATCCCTGAAGTAAATAACAAATTACAGATATAGGTAAAAGGCTCAATAATAACATCTATAATTTGTTTTATCAATACCATATTCATTCATTCATTCATTCATTCATTTTCTTCCACTTGTCCGTGGGGGCAGCCGTTGGAGCTGCCCAAATCACATAGCACCGGCTCCATATTCATATAAGTATAATCAATTGATTTTTTTATTGGCACACTTAAATGGTAAATGGTCACATTTTATAGAGCGCCTTTCTACCTGCTTTAGGCACTCAAAGCGCTTTACATCAAGGAACCAGTCACCCATTCACACTCTCATTCATACACCAGTGTACGCAGACACTGGAGGCAAGGTGGGTGAAGTGTCTTGCCCAAGGACACAACGACAGTGGGCACCTGCGGGATTTGAACCGCCGACCCTTTGGTCACAAGACGACCCGCTCTACTCTCTGCACCACCGTCGCCCCTGTCACTTCTGGACAATTGTCAATATGTCACTCGCTTGTACACTTTCAAGAAAAATACTGCTAACATTATGATGAAAGTCACAGACGTTAAGCGAGAAAGTTGTGTTGGCCTTAGGCCGACACGTGGGTTAAAATGGATCCAAAAGTACACAGGCAGCCAGTGAAGTGAATAAAATGGGGGTGATATGCTGACCTCAAGAACTTTTTTAGTTAACCCTGAACCTCCGGTCCCTCAGAAAGTCTGTCTGTCTGTCTCTGACGGACCGTTTCCCTCCTCGTCTTCACTGATCCTTTGTTTTCAGTTGGCTGGGTTCCACCTGGACTCTACTCTAGACGGCAAGTTGGCAGAGGAACTACGTAAAAGGTCACTCTCAAAATATCTAAGCCTGAGTATACAAGCCTGTCATGAACTTTATCTGGTTTTGCTGCCGTTGTTTTGCTGTTGATTACCTTTATAAAGCAGATATCAATGAACCTTAATCATTCACAGTTTGTCTACTTATAAAACTGAGTGATAATGAAACCTCTGGCCCAGGGTTATTCTGCGTTAGGGTGAATGCAGCCTCCAATATGTTTAAAGTCAGGCCATGTGAGATATGTTTGTTCTTTGTCCAAAACATGGAGAGAATACTTATGCACGCCCCACTTTTCACTTTTCTATTTTTTGAAAAATAACAGAATCATGTATCATTTTGCTTTCACTTCACAGTTGTCTGTTACTTGTGTGTGAACTTTCAGTAAAAAAATTCAAAATCAAATCTTTATGTTTATGGTTGTAAAGTTCAAGGTGTATTAGTACTTTCGAGAGGCACTGTATACTGTATCTGGCTCTTCCCTGGTCATGTTTGCACATGATGAGCAGGATTTTTTGGTGGTTCTTGTTATTACTTGTTTGTAGCCTTGATTGTGTATTTTTGAATTTGTATTTCCTGTGTGCAGCACTTTGGGTAGTGATGTTTATAATGTTCTTTATAAATTATCTTGAACTTGATCTCAGTTTAAAACACTGATGCACCTTCAATCTGATTCTTCTGCAATTGGAACTTGTTGTGAGTGAAATTCCAGACCAGCAGCTTTTGAAGAACAGGCCTGAACCAGCTGTAAACTAGGACTATTTGTAAATCACAAAGGCTTTACGTTTTCATTTAGAGACCAAGATGTTTCTGTGTCTTCATGGGTTCTTGCTGCGTCTAAAAGCTGCTGAACCTGTAGTTTGTTGTTGAGCTGACCGTAGGAAACTTGTGATCTATGATTCACTGAAGTAGCTTTCTGTTTCATGAGATTAGATTTAACTGATTCATTTGAGTTTTAATTGCTTTAGTGGTTGAGGGTTGTAAAATAAAGTCATTCTGAAATTGAAAGAAGTCCATATCAGCCCTGACTGAACTATAACAACTGCTTTGTACCTCACAGGAGCGTCAGAGGGCCACGTGATCTCTCCATTCTCAATCTCACTCTCTTCCACCCTGTGAACTCTGAACTAAATACTTGGTTCGTGGACAATTTACAACACAAACACTCAACCTATGAACTGAACCGGGTCCACTGGAAATAATAGTGGACAATTGTCCATTGGACATTCTCTTTTTTGTAAATATTGTACATATTGTAAATATTCAATACACGTTTCACATCCTGCTGCACCATATTCTGTGTCCTGTTGTGATTTAAACTTTGTTCCATGTCCCTCTTTAGAGCCGAACATAGACTTCTGTTCCTAGCCTAGTGTATACAGTGGGTTGCATAAGTATCGGCCCCCCGATTTTGCCATGCTATGGACCATAAACATAAATATATTTAATTGAAATTTTATGTGAAAAGAGACACACTAAGTGACACACAATTGTGAAGTGAAATGAAATTTTTAGATGATTTTGAAAAGTGGGATGTGCATAAGTACCGGCCCCCCTTTCCTTTTAGTGCAAACAATTGCCTTCAGAAGTTGCCTGATGATTTCTGAATGATCACATTCAGATGTTCACCCAAACTTGACTTAATAGAGTCTACTTGTGTGTAATCTAATGTCAGTTCAAATACAGCTGCTCTGTGATGGTCTCAGAGGTCTGTTAGAGACTATTGGGAGCAGACAGCATCATGAAGTCCAAGAACGCACCAGACAGGTCTGGGATAAAGTTGATTGATTGATTTTTTTATTTCGAGCTACACAACACAGGCACAAAATCCAGAAAAAATATAATAAAGAAAAAATTATTAACATTCTAGCTCAAAAAGGAGTGGGAAGAATGTTAATTATTTTTCTTTATTATATTTTTCTGGAAAGTTATTGAGAAGTATAAAGCTGGGTTAGGTTATAAACATTTCCAAAGCTTTGAACATCTCTCCAAGTACAGTTAAATACATCATCCAGGAATAGAAAGAGTGTGGCATCACTGCAAACCTACCAAGACCCGGCTGTTCTCCTAAACTTACTGACCGAACAAGAACCGCACTGACCAGAGCTGTTACCAAGAAGCCTATGATGACCCTGGATGAACTGCAGAGAGCTACAGCTCAGGTGGGGGAAACTGTACACAGAACAACTATTACACTTTGTACACTGCACAAATCTGGCCTTATGGTAGAGGCCAGATTTGTGACCTCTTCTTATGGTTTTAAAAGAAAACCATAAGAAGTCCTGTTTTCTGTTTGCCAGAAGCAACATGGAGGCTTCTGGCAAACAGCAAACTGTAATTCTTATGGTTTTCTTTTAAAAATGGCTTGTTCTAGCCACTCTGCCATAAGGCCAGATTTGTGCAGTGTACGACTAATAGTTGTCAACAGTACTAGGATGTCGTACCGTAGCGTGCCTGTGAGTGCACCACACCTCTAAGCTAATTCCACGATCATTGATTATGGGGATGAGTTAAAGGTGTGTGGGCTGCAATGCTGTTTACTCCCTGAGCTGCAGCCCTCGCCCATTGTTGGCGTTTGTATTCCAAGGGCGTTGATCGCCTGTTCCCTTGGGAGGAGATCTCATGCCCTGTTTGTGGCGTAATGTTGAGACTCCAAGTTGACCAATGCTAGCTGTTATGCTCTTAATTGTTTTGCTTTCCTGCCTATTTGTGTGCACTATGTGGCTTATTTTGGAAGCACTTTAGGCTTGTCTTTGGTTTACAAGAATCATCCTATCACCTTAGACCAGAAACTTAGGCCAATGTTCTAAAATAAACCAATGGTGCTTTGTTATTAACTAGTAGCCTACTTTTGCTTTAGTGGGGTCAGATTATGTGTTCATTTATTTTGTCTAAATCTATGTAAACTCTGGACCGTGCCAGTCAGCTTTTAAATAATTGCTAAACATAAATAGATAATAATTGTTTAGTTTAGTTTAGTTTAGTTTATTTATTTGTTTGAGCAGTTAACCTGCTCAAAGGGAGTGGGCTGAAGCCAAAGGCTTATAAGCGCCCACCCCAAAATAAAAATAATAACATTACATTTAATATTTACAAGGTAGCAAATCATAAACAAAGGAACATAGGGCAAAGTAACAATAAATGATGAACCAGAACAAAATAAAAACAACAGCAAAATAAAGAACAAAGAATGTGCTACTTTTATGTTATAAAGGTGCATTAATACATATTATATTCTGAGATCTTGCTACTTCCCAGTTGTCATTACCATCCTCAATATGATTTAATTTGGGTTTTTTGGGGTTTATTGTCCCTGTCTATGCCTTGTTCATCCAGACTAACCTCTTGTGTAAATTAAAGGGGAGCCTTAGCCTCTCGGTTACAAAGGACATTTAACATTTTCTGTAAATCCTCTTCTGTTTCAGCTAGTAGAGCTACATCATCAGTATAGAGCAGAATGCCCACATCACACTGTCTAGACGCACTCCTAATTTCAGATGTATAATTTCAAGAGCCAAATCATTTATAAACAGAAAAAAAACAGTCTTGGGGACTAAACAACAAAGGGGATACGGAACCACTCAATCTACTCATCATTAGCCTGCCCACATCCCACACAGTCAGCATACAGGGACTTTAACGCCTGGTAGAACTTCCCATCAACCCCCACCTGGAGAAGCTTCAAACTTAACAGATCCCAATGTGACCAGAGGGGGATAGCAGCTTGACCTGGATTTTTTCAACAATTAACTGAAAGGCAAACACAGGTTTGTCTAGCTTGAAGATGATAGAGACATGATGACAAAAACGCTTTGGTTTATTTTAGGGCTGCGGAAGTTAACTATTAATTTAATCGTTAACGATTAATGAATTTTAACTATTAAAATATTTTTTAACGATTAATCTTTTTTTTAGATCTGTGTAACGCGTAAATAAACTATGCACAGGCTGTAAAGGTTCACTGGTGCTGTTACGTCAAATATGCCACTTTCCCCGTGGCTGCAGCCGTAGGAGCCTCCAGCTCCAGGCTGAGTGAGCTCCGCTGCCCCGCGCTCGCTCACTTCACCTGAGCAGCGAAACAGCCGCCCACATCCACCGGCTGACTGTAGCCTCGTTGACTCGCTAACCCGCTCCAACAGACGCACCACTGAGGGCGTTGAACCGTATGAGACATCGCACGGTGAGGTGAAAGTTATACCACTGTACATGTGAACTTTTACGGCTTTTTACTTAGTAGTTAGCGGTAGCGGCTAATGCCTCAGTCTGCACAACAACAACAAAGTTACAGCGCGCAGCTGTGCATGACACTGTGCACCAAACTAATCCAAGTTTTCTGACGACTGTAGCTTTCATATTTGACAATAGCTGCGTGAAACGTGAGAGCATCTACAAGCTAAAACCTACAAAGCTAACGGATAGCTATCATTTACTGTGAGGCTAAATCCTATGGCTAAATTGACCGGGCAAGTGCCCATGGCTCATTGTGCACTCTGCGCTCAGTTGATCTCCAGGTGGACCGTGTGGTCAGAGGGAGAGGGCTGACTTCACCCAATGACCGTGTGGTCATTGGGTGCTCACAGATATGAGCGGTTCTGTGGTTCCAGCTGATCAGAGATGTTAACGTTGGCAGGTTTACTGAACCTGAACCAAAGTTTACACTCTTTGGACTTGCAACAAAAATTAACAAAAAAATAACTATTAATTAATCGTTTATTTTCAAAAAGTTAACTATTAAAAAAAATTAATCTTTACCAGCTCTAGTTTATTTATAAATAAGAGTTTAGTTTTAAAAGGCAATGCATGAGTTTGTATAGTATTCAATATTCATATTGTAGATCGTTGTGCTGGTGATCAGAATAACCTGCACGGCCTTAACATAACCCAGAACTCCCGTGCACGGAGCTGGGCGCTGGATGATTCCACCATAGGGAGGCTAGCCATGGCCTACAGATGAACAATGTTAGAATCGTTTATAGACTGCCTAACTTTATGACGTACTGGATCACATACCGGGGTATTGCAGCTCCTGGCATGTCACAAACACACATACCCCATGTACATGCACGTGCCATCTTCCACATCAAGGTCCACTTTCAACAACACCCGTTAGCCCCGCCGCATTGGGAAATAGCCACTCACCCTTTGCGATGCCCGTAACACTACTGCCAGGCCGCCGGGCTTGTCGCCTTTACACGGCGGCTGGAGTGTGCTTAATTGCTTCTCGTGGCCACGCTATGCTGGCACCTGAACGGCATCTGACGTCGGGGATGGCCGGACAGTAGAGGGAGATCAATGAAGGCAGTGCCCCTTTTATAGGACACGGTACGGTGAACCCCACACTGCTACACCTATTCACCCTGTCAAAGGCCTTTTTAAAGTCCACAAAACAAACAAAAGTGGGTTTGCTTTCAGTTAATCTGGTTCTGACTATTGTTGAGACGGTATAAATATGATCAATACGAGCCCTGTGTTTTTGAAATCCATTTTGTTTATCTACTAGATCCTCTGTTGTTTGCTAAAAATAACTTAACCTAGTGTAACCGAGCAAGGGGTTTAGCTGGTGGGAGTACTGTAGGACTGAGTAGACACTAACCCCATATAAGAATTATTTCACAACGCCACCCTGAACTTTATGGGGTCAGGGAACCCCGATATACAGTCACCCCGCAATAGAAAAAGGACACACAGGTCTGTAGAACTGACAGGACAATGAAACATTTTATATATAAAATACATTTCTTTTATTAGGTCTATGGGGCGACGGTGGCGCAGGTGGTAGAGCGGGTCGTCTCGTGATCGGAAGGTCATGGGTTCGAATCCCAGCTCCCGCATAATGCACACTGTCGTTGTGTCCTTGGGCAAGACACTTCACCCTACTTGCCTCCAGTGTCTGTGTACACTGGTGTATGAATGAGTGTGTGAATGGGTGAGTGGATCCTTGCTGTAAAGCGCTTTGAGTGCCTAATGTAGGTGGAAAAGCGCTATATAAGTTGAGTCCATTTACCATCTGAAGAATAAAGTTTAGATTAGGGGTGTTGAAAAATATCGATTCGCCGATATATCGCGATATTACGTCACGCGATTCTCGTATCGATACAAAAAGCGCCGTATCGATATTTAAACATCTATTTTGGGGGAAATATTCATTGCAGCATCTCTCTTTGGTCCTGCACTTTTACTCCCGCCCGCTAGATGGCAGCATACCGCGCAGCCCGCTTGAGTAACACTAGAATTTAGTGAGAGTTAGAGAAACACAGGAAGAGTTTAGCATGGAAAAGAATGAGCTATGAGACGCTACGGGGCTCTTTTAAAACTCTACATTTGGCTTTGGCTTTTACAGCAAAGACAGAGACCTGGATTATTACGAGAGCCACAGCTTTGTGCATATTGCTGAGTGCGTCGCCGCTGCGTTTGGAGAGGATTTATCTTCGTAGCATGGATTTATCTTCGTAGCATTTATTACGGAATTAAACGAAGCCGAGGGGAAACTAAATACAGCAGGCTCATGTTAAACCTGTGTCTCGCCACTGCAGTACTACGACACAAGTTTAAAAAGAGCCTGCTGTATTTAGTTTCCCCTCTGCTTCAGTTGTGTGCTACTGCTGCGCGTGATGCCCGTGTCATTATGTCCCTGATCTACGAGTGACACCCGTTGTGGAGTAGACACGATTTTAAATGCCCCGTCTGAGTTATTGTATATTTTAATGGATGAAACCCATAATAGTTACTGATCGCTAAGGACTCCCAACTATAGAAATACTAGAAAACGTGCATCCCCAGTAATTGGTTTCATTACTAGGTTTCCAAGAAATCTGTTTTCCGTTCAAAGGTACATAATCACCATAAACACACAGTCACAAGCACATTAGTGAAAAGCATTTATATCATAAGATAGATAGATCAAATGTATTTGATACAAATCTAATGAAGGTGGACTAGTTTACTGAATAGTTGTTTCCAAAGTAGTAAAAAAATAATCTCAATAATCGTCTAATTCTTCAATATCGGGATATATCGTATCGTATCGTGACCCTTGTATCGGGATACGTATCGTATCGCCTGAGACTAGGCGATACACACCCCTAGTTTAGATCATTCCATTAAAAAAAACAAAAACATTTCATTCGCTGAACTGCATCTAAAAAAAAATAAAACATGTGATAAGGTCCAGAATCAGTTGTTAAACAGAACCCAGAATCATACAGAGAACTCCCTAGAGCTCAGGGCAGCATAAACGTAGCGGCCTGTGCACCGACTGCTTTGGTCCGCAGCTATGGTGACTCATGAGCGAAGTCAATTGTTATACAAGTCCAGACGATGCGTCCAAGAAGAAGGGGAGGCTCTGTGATATCCAACCCTACGAATTATAAATTTGGTTTTAAGCATTTATTTTATTATAACATTTTTTGAGATAGGCACACAGAGATAGCCTAGCAGATACGCACCACTGTCAACATGCAGCATCCCACACACAACCAGGTCTTATCCGGCGTCATATTCGGCCCCACAGATGCTGAACAAGACTGAATAAATTAAGTGCCCTGACCACGCAACACGGCATTTAACATGTTACATATTTGTGGCGCTTACCCAGAGCCTGGGCTAGCCGTTCTGGGGCCCTAAGCAACAATCCACATGGAAGATCTACAGTACCTACGCATCCCATGGCCATTCGACGAAGAGCTAACCCGTTTACGGTCAAAAACAGTTCCACTGTGCAGTAGTATAGGGCAGAAGTGGAACATAATGACCTCAATTCAGTCCCTGCCCCTGCCCTGCCACTTTAGGACTACTATTAGTCTATTTCCCCACTTTTTAAAATAGTAAATGACAAATGGTCACATTCTCTCGCCTCTGGTCCCTGACCCACAGTTTAGGAACCGCTGATTTAAAACTAACTGAAACCTGCACCTGACGGTTATTTCTGTCTTACCACTGAGAATATGCCTGACAGTGATTCGTTTTAGACTGTGCAGATTCACACAGGTAACAGTCAGCAGCTGGGAGTCAGTGCCATTGGTGTGGACATACTGGGATCCGTTCTTCAGATAAGTCTGGAGCCAAGAAAAGGCCACTCCTCTAATCCCATATCTGTACAGTTTTTGAAGTAGCAATTCATGATTCACTGTATCAAAAGCTTTGGTTAGGTCTAGGAACACGCCAACAGCGTATCGTTTATTGGTTATAGCATTTGATATTTTTTCTACAATATAATGCTAAGGTAGTGGTCCTATCGGGTCTAAAACCATACTGCTGTTTACAAAGAATATTTTGCTTATCTACATAACTGAATAATCAGTGTCTTGGAAACTGACAGAATGGAAATAGGTCTATAATTAGTGATTTCATGTTTATCACCAGCCTTGCAGTCTTCATTCCTTCTGGAAAAAACCCAATTGTAAAGAAAGATTAAAAATGTAAGCCATTGGTTGACAACACATTCAATGATGTCTTTTAAAGCTGGGGTACCTGACTTTTTGTTGTTGAAAAGTAAATTTGTTTTTACCACCTCACGGTGAGTTATAAACACAGCAAAAAACAGATATTGTTAAATTGTCTTCACCTAATTATTTATTGAGTGATAGAAAATAGAAATAGCACTGTAAATGAGTGGTATTTTTTTTAGGCGTGGTCACCCCTTTTCCATTTTTCCACTGCTCAAAGCTGCTTGAACTTGAATTTTCTTGAACAATTTGGACATGCAGGAAGGATTGTGAGTGCTAGAAACGAGTTTGGGCTAAATAAAAAAATGTCAAAGTTTGTGTGGGAAAAATCAGATACCCCAGTTTTAATACTGACATGTCTAGTCCATTCCAGTCAGCTGACATCTTAGTCTTGCAGTTCTTGACTACTGAAATGATTTCATTTTCATCAGTGGCTTGAATAAATATAATTTTATCAGTGGTTGGTATTTTGCTTAAAGCATCAACTTGATTAGTGTTGACTATTTCTTTAGCTAATTTAGGGCCAATATTAGTGAAATATTGATTAAACTGGTTTGCGATTTCATCAGGTTGATTGATCAAAGTTTGTTAGAAATTCAGTTGGAACGTCAGGATTTTAATTAGTTTGCTTAAAACACTCCAAGTATTTTTTATGTTACTTTTATTCTTCTCCAAAAGAGCACCATAATAGTTAATTTTACTTGATCTTATAATACTAGTTAATCTGTTCTTATATTGTTTGTATGTACATTCTAGTGTATGTACAAGTCTTTGTACAATTTATTCTTCCGCTTACATGCTTTTTGAATTCCCCTCGTAAACCAGGGCTTTTCTGTAAATAAATAACTTAGTAAATAACTTTATTAACTAGAGGGCAGTGTTTTTAGGTAATAAAGATTTTGATAAATGCATCATATATGCAGTATTTACATCATCTACTTAAACATTATCCAAACTTTGTTCTGTTAGTTCATTCTTAAGTCTAGAAATAGCCTCTTGAGATTTTTTTGTTTTCTTTTACTGATTTGATAACTCTTAATTACCGTAATTTCCGGCCTATACGCAGCTACTTTTTCCCCACGCTTTGAACCGATATGACGGTGCGGCCAATATGTCGCCGCCAACAGGCACTAGAGGCGTCTCTAGCAGTAAATGCAAAAGTGAGACGGGAGTTCTAATAAACGCTGCTCTTGGCTGAGGAACGGTAGATGAGTAACTTTTAAAATGATGAAGGCTCACTTTAGCCTAAATGTTGAAGGGCTTTTCTCGCCCCAACGCACCGAAACGCCTTGACGTGCGGCAAAAGAGCCGCCTCCTTTATTTTCTATGAGAGAACGTACACCGAGGTGGCAGTGATGCACGGCGGAGGAAAACACAGGCTTTTAACCTCCTGCAAAGGCGGGTCTGGTCATGACAGACAGGGGGCGCCGTGAACTTTGTTTGTTTGGACGAGAGAAGCCGCAGAGACAGAGAAACCATCGCCAGGGCTCAGGCATCAGGGGAAGCATGTTAAACTAGTGTCTGTTGCCAACTCACTATTAACCTACAAAACAGAGCCAGGTTTGCTCTCTCTCTTACAACACGGACATACGTGTAGTCTTTTATTTATGATAAATGTATAAATCATGTGTGTAAAGCCCCACACGGTTTGAGAAAAGCCTCTGAAGTACCGTGAGGCGGCGCGCTGTGTTCTGGTGTGCTTGACCTCTACACTTCCACACTGAGGTCGGCTACACTGGCCATTTCTGCCTTTTTACACGTTTATCACTGCCGTCCCTGCCGCCCTCCCTCTGCAACTGGACCTTTCTCCTGGATGAGGCGTCTCTTCCTCCTCATCTGTACCATGGGCCGCTCTGAGCGGATGCACGGCACTATGAAAACCTGTGGCTTGTATTCCAGTGAGGCCTGTATGTGTACAAGGCTGCACATTTAGCTTTATTGGCCCAAATTTACGGTACTGTAAAACTAGATGGTCAGATATATCAGTAATTAAAACTCCACTTGTTATTTCACTTTCTAGAACATTAGTGAATATGTTATCAATCAGGGTTGCACTGTTTTTTGTTATTCGAGTTGGTCTTGTTATGATGGATACAAGCATACACCGCAAAGGTTCCAGTGTTAATTTGACACTGTTTGGTGTCTATATACAGTAGTTCACACCTTGTCAGTGTGAAAGTGAATGACACTCTTCAGCGTTAACTTCAGTGTCAGACACCATGAGTGACAGTAACATGACGCTAAATACAATGTGCCCTTTGTTTCCAGTAAAAAGGCTGAGGCCTCATTGCTCTTCAGTCATAGAGCGACAGGTGAAAGAGGGTGACATGGAGAGTCTGTTTTCGACAGAACTTCAGACTCCTGATGGAAATACAAATTAAGTACTGAACTTAATTTGTTTATTTATATCAAGTACTGGGGGAAATAATAAATCTTAAAATTATATAATGTGTTTTGGTTTATATATTTATAAAACACAATCACTTCTATCCAGTGTAGTAGGTCGTGTGTGTCCCAGTTCCGCTCAGTCGTGGTGGGTCATGGTGGACCATGACAGATGTGGACAGGACTGTGGTAGATCTACTTTTACTTTGGAGAAAACAGTTACTATAGTAACTGTTGAAGAAATGAACTTCATGAGCTTCTTCTGTAACATCTGTCCACATCAGTCCTGCTGCACCACGACTCAGAGGAACTGGGACAAACATGACTCTACAGCAGATACAATTTACACGTTTTTGTTTAATTTATTCTACATATTATAAAAGTATATAAAGAGTTTCACCTCTTAAACTTGTTAATAACAAACATTTATTTTTTTGTCTTCAGAAGTCTGAAGTTCTGTCTAAAGCAGAAGCTCCATGACTTCCTTCTTCACCTGTCGCTCTGTGACTGAAGAGCAATGAGGCCTCAGCCTTTTTACTGGAAACAAAGAGCACATTGTATTTAGCGTCATGTTACTGTCACTCATGGTGTCTGACCTGTAGTTAACACTGAAGAGTGTCATTCACTTTCACACTGAGAAGGTGTGAACTATATAGACACCAAACAGTGTCAAATTAACACTGGAGCATTTACTTTGTATGACTGTACATGGAATGAATACATTCTCTAACAGTATTTTGTTTTTGAGGATTGGGGCAGGTCAATATTAAAATCTCCACAGACAAAGAGGCAAGGCAAGGCAAGTTTATTTGTAGAGCACAATTCATACACAAGGCAATTCAAAATGCTTCACAGTTGCAGAAAAAATTACAAGAAAACAGATAAAATCAATCAATAAAACATCAACATAAAGTTAATCAATTACAGTAAAAGGCAAGAGTGCAGATAAAATACTTTCAGTTTTCATATGCACGGGTAAAAAGAGCTGTTTTCAGCCTGGATTTGAACATTGTCAGAGTTGAGGCCTGTCTCACATCCTCATGAAGACTGTTCCAGATTTTAGCTGCATGAAACTGAAACGCAGCCTCACCGTGTTTATTATTGACTCTGGGAACCACCAGGAGACCCCTCCCTGAAGTTCTCAGGGCCCGAGATGGTTCATACGGCTCTAACATGTCAGAGATGTACTTTGGTGCTAAACCATGAAAAGACTTGTACACAAGCAGAGCTGTTTTAAATGTCAGAGGGAGACCATTTTATTTATGTATATCCTCATACAGATCAATCATTATTTCCCGAAACAATTCAATACGAGACCCTGGTTTTACCCCTGTTCATAAACCAAATAACAATAAACAACAACACTGCTTACCATGTTACAAAACAACTATCAACCGAGTTGGTTACATATTAACAAATGCGACACTGCATTATACCAGGTCAACATTCACAGTATCTCACACGCTACAACCAGTGTATTATTTCTGTTTCCCATACAGAATTCATTACCATGTTGGCATTACCGTTATTCATCATCACCATTACAATGCATATAACATTACTCTGTATCAAAGTGTTTGAATGATACATAAAATACTCCACATTTATTCATGAAAGGTACAGTAATCGCAGACTGATTGATGCTCATGATAACAAGAATAGTCTTAATGATATGTGTTAAAAGGGATTCGGGGCTTTTCTTTCTTTTCTTCTTTTCTGTGACTGGACCAGCTGCCAGAGGGGAGCAGCCCCCGAGCAACCGGACCATCATTTGTTAAGTGTCCTATACTATGCATTAAAAGAGACACATTTTAGGAGTCTGCTGCCAGAAGAGGCTTTCCTCGAGCTGCCGACCCCCACATGTCTGCCCTGTACTATGGGTTATGTTGAATGTGGAGTACATAGATATGTGCATGTTTTACTTCTAAGACTTTAGTTCCTTTATATTACCATCAGCATCAATAGCAGTACTGCTGTCTGAATCGATTGAGTTTGATTCTAAGAATAATCCACAGATTGTTAGGTATTAATCCTAGACTGTTACATTTAAAGTTTAATGTTAAAATAGTGATGATAACAACACAACAGCAATAGCAATAACAATGGCAATAACAACTGCAATAGTATAATAGTAACAACCACAATATACTTCATTATTAGTTAGAGCTGACCTTTAAAGTATACAGCACTTTGTGACACCCTTTCGCAATCAAGTACCCATTTTCCTCCTTCTGGTACTTTGACCATACCATTTTTTATATCTTGATTTGAAATGATGAATATTTGGACATTGTTTATATTCTGCCCCCAATTTGTTCCAGAGTTTAACTCCACATACAGACACACACATACTTTTCCTAGTGGAAGACACTGCTTGAACCTTAAAGTTATCACACCCTCTCAGGTTATATCCCCTTCTGTGCGTGCAAAAAGCATTTGTATCCTTACAGGTAGCACATTTTTGTTGGCTTTAAACAGAAGTTGGGCAGTAGAGAAATCAACTAAATCATGAATTTTTAACAGTTTAGACTGCAGAAATAATATATTAGTGTGATCACAATATCCTACTTTATGTATAATTCTTACAGCCCGTTTTTGGAGTATAACAAGGGGGTGTAATGAGCTTTTATAGTTATTGCCCCAAACTTCTACACAGTAGTTTAGATATGGCAAAACTAATGAACTATATAACAAAAATAATGCATTGTAATTTAAGAAAAACTTTGCTTTATTAATGATTGAGATACTTTTGGAGACTTTACCTAGTATGTGTCTTATGTGTGGTTTCCAGCTTAATTTACTGTCAATGGTGACTCCTAAGAATTTAATTTCTGATACTGTATCTAAGACTACACCGTCTATATTTACTGAGTCTGGTTTTCTATTATAATTACCGAAAAACATTACTTTTAGGTTGAGGGACAATTTGTTAATGTCCATCCATGTTTTTAATTTCCTTAGTTCACAGTTTATGTTAGTTACTAAATTACTATAATTGTCATTGGAATAGAAGATGTTTGTGTCATCTGCGAAAATCACTAATTTTAATAATTTAGACACATTAAAATGTCATTAATATATAAATTGAACAACTTTGGGCCTAAGACAGATCCTTGTGGGACCCCACAACCAATGTCCAAATAACCTGATGTAAACTCCCCCATCTTCACATACTGTTGTCTCCCAGTTAAATAGCTTTGAATCCAGCTCAAAGCCACTCCCCTTATGCCATATCTGTCTAATTTTTTAAATAATATAGAATGATTAAGTGTATCAAATGCTTTTTTCAAGTCAATGAATATTCCAGCTGCATGTTTCTTTCCCTCTAAGCTATTAGTAATCTCTCTATTGCATCGATGATGGCCATTGAAGTTGACCTTGTTGCTCGAAACCCATACTGACCTTCATTAATTAATTTATGCTTATCTATGAATTTATCCATTCTACTGTTATAAAGTTTCTCTAAAATTTTGGAAAACTGGGGGAGCAGAGAGACAGGTCTATAGTTAGTGAAGATGTGTTTGTTCCCATTTTTATGTATAGGTATAACTTTTGCAATTTCATTTTATTTGGAAATGTTCCTGTTTGAAACGATAAGTTGCATATGTAGGTTAATGGTTTCACGATACTATATATAATTTGTTTAACCAGTGTCATATCTATATCAAAACAGTCTGTAGACGATTTGTTCTTACACCCGTTAACGACATCTATTATTTCTGTTTCAGTTACTCCAGACAAAAACATCGTTTTTGAATTATTGTCTATCAATGACTCCATTTCGTTGTTACTACACTCTGGAATCTCTGCTGCCAGATCCGGTCCAACATTTACAAAAAAACTATTAAAATTTTCCACAATATCATACATATTATGATTGTCATTGTTCCCATCAATTAAATAGTTTGGATATGAATTATTTGTTGCATTACCCTTGATTATAGTGTTTAGTATTCCCCATACCCCTTTCATGTTGTTCTTGCTTTTATACAACAGATCGGCATAATATAGTTTCTTAGCCTTCCTTAATATATTGGTCAGTTTATTTTTATATGTTTTATATCTACTTTCAGAATCCTCTGTTCTTAGTCTAATGAATTGTCTATATAGAGAGTTTTTCTTCTTACAAGCATTTTGTAAACCCTTGGTTAACCACGGACATTTTGTCGTTTTACTGTTTTTACTGAATTTCCGAATTGGACAGTGTTTATTGTATGTTATACTGAAAATTTCCATGAAAGTATCGTAAGCACTATCTACATCTTTCTTGTTATATACCTCGTTCCAATCTTGTTTTGTTAAGTCCCTATAGAGTGAGTGAATTGAATCCTCAGTTCTTGCTCGTTTATAAAAATATTTTTGAGGTGATTTTGATCCAACTCATTATCATCATACACCGTGAATACGGGCAGATGATCCGTTATATCACAAATCATTAGACCGCTGACATTTGTGAACTGCATATTATTAGTGAAGATGTTGTCAATGAGGGTAGCACTGCTCGCTGTTATTCTGCTAGGTCTTGTGATAGTTGGGTATAAACTCATACTGTACATGCGATTAATATACTCATCAGTTGTCTTATGTTTATTTGGATTTATCAAATCGATGTTATAATCCCCACAGATAAATAATACCTTGTTACTCAGTTCTGAGAATGTTTTTTCCGCCCAATTTGTAAATATTTCCACGCATGAGCCTGGTGACCTGTATAAACAACTAACTATTATGTTTTTCTTTTTTTCATTGATAATTTCTATTGATAAGCATTTAAGTAAGTTGTTTATTGATGCTGTCATGTTTTTTAATATTTTGAATTTAAATTTCTTGAGGACGTATATAGCAACTCCTCCTCCCCCTTTATTGGTTCTGTTTACATAGTTTAATGTATAATTGTTTAACTCAAATACAATGCCTTTATCCTCATTAAACCATGTTTCTGATAATGCAATGATACTAAATGGATTCTCAAACTGTTGTAAGTATTCTTTGATTGCGTACATGCTTCTACTATTGAAATGGATAATTGAGAATTTCCCTTCTGTTTTAACAGAGATGTTAAATTCATTCTCAGTGTAGTATTTGCAATTAATTGCGTTAGATGTTAAGAACAGGTTATCTGGGTCTAACTGATCTTCCAAGTCCAGTGCATTATGTTCGGTGTACTCTGAAGCTTTTAAGTGTACCTTAAAGAACTCATCAACAGTCACAAACCAACCCAACAGCTCCACTCCTCTGACAGCCACCAACTCCTGGTCCCCAAGACAAACTCCACTCTATGGGACATAGGGCTTTCCAGGCAGCTGCGCCTCGACTGTGGAATGCCCTCCCCAACCATCTGAGGGCGCCACAGTCAATTGAGATTTTTAAAAGTAAACTAAAGACCCACTTATTTCGTACGACATTCTCTTAATATGTGTTGTATTTTTAGTGCTGATATGTTTTGTGTTTTATCTGTAGCGACTGTAGCACTTTGAGATGTGTTTTCATATGTAAAGTGCAATACAAATAAAATGTATTATTATTATTATTATTATTATTATTATTATTATTATTATTATTTAGTTTTTATTTGCTGGTGTTTTTAAATGTTATGACATTAATGTTGAGTGTTTTTCTCTTGTGTTTCTCTGTGAAGCACTTTGGTCTGCCAGGTGTAGTGGCTATAAAAAGTGCTATAAAAAAAGCTGACCTCTGTGACGGAATAAAAAGCACCTTCTTTATCATGGAATGATATCTGGAAGAATGCCAAGCGACCTTTTAGATGCAGTAAAAATAAGCTGAGTCAATTCAAAATTTTGAACAGGTTGTATTACACACCCTCACAATTGTTTAAAATGGGCGCAGTAGATACCAATTTATGTATAAAATGTCAGGCTGCTGAGGGAACCTTTGTTCATCTATTATGGGAATGTCCAAGGATAAGGGAGTTGTGGAAAAAAACAACAAACGAAGTCATGTCATATTTAAATATTGATATCCCAATGACTCCACAAACCTGCATCCTTGGAGATCTACATACATTTAGTAATGTTCCATCAATGAAGAAGAATGCATTTTTATCATTATGCATTATAACCAAAAGAATAATATTGAAAAAATGGATAGATAATGACAGTCCAGCTCATTATGACTGGTACGCACAAGCTATGGAGACGATATCAGTAGAAAAAACAGCTTTTAGATTAGATGATAATGAATCAGACTATCTCAAAATATGGGATCCATTCTATGAATTTATTTTGAGTGTTAAATAAATAAATATACATACAGTTTTGGTTTATTGTTTTTTTTTCTCCTTTTTTGTTTTTTTTGTCCTTTTGTTTGGGCTAATGAAATTGTCCTTGTCAAGATTGATATTATTTGTAAATATTGTTATATTGTTAGCGGATGGTAGTAACGGATTAAGTATTATTGCTGTCATTTCTATTGCATTTATCTATCTATGTATTTGCGAGTGCACGTATGTTTAAGTGTACATGTGTATGTATGTTTGTATGTATATTGTGTATATATATGCGTGTACGTGTGAATATGTATGCGTGTACAGATTGTTATTGTTCTTGTTTTGTTTTTTCTACATTGATTTATTTATTGCTATGAATGTTTGGTTGTTATAGCTTTTTAATATATATGTCTTCTCTATGGCTTTTAAATGTTTACGTAAATATTGTAAATGGGCTGGGTGTGGGGTACTGCTTGTGTTCTTTTTCTTCCCTTTTTTTTTCTTTTTCCCCTTAATTGTTTTTTATTATTATTATTTTTTTCTCTTAAATGTATTAAATGCAATAAAAAAAATAAAATTAAAAAAAAGCACCTTCTGTTTCATGAGATTAGATGTGACTGATTTGTTTGAGTTTTTATTGTTTTATTGGCTGTAGGTTGTATAATAAAGTCATTCTGAAACCGAAAGAAGTTCATATCAGGACTGACTGATATGAACTTTAACAACTGCTCTTTGTACCTCACCGGGGCGTCTCCAGTCCTCTTACTTTATACACGAACGAATGTGTCAGCTTGTCATTATTTCATTGCAATATTTTCTGATGATTCCTCGGCCTCTTACAGTAAATATTAACTTCTAAAACATAAAGATTGTGCCCGAAACACTTTTTACTTTGGAGCCTTTATAGAAATGCAAATGTGGAGAAGAAGCAGAACGTTCTCCACAACAATACAACCTCAAAAACGTTATTATAATTATTTATTATTTCCCTATATCTTGACTAAGATGAGAGTAAAACTAAAGTTAAAGTAGTTAATGAGACTAAAAAGTGTGACTAAAATCTGCAGATATATAAATGTCAAAATAGTGACAAAACAAGATGAAAAAGTTAGGAAAAAGTGATTAAACAGGAAGTATATCATTACATAAGTTTGAACACAATCAGAGACTTGGGAGGAATTCAGTTTACATTTAGTCGACTATATTTATATAGAATTTAAGTCAACTTAAATTGCACTAAAACTAATAATAGTTTTGATTAAAACCAAATAACATTTTCATCGAGACTAAAACTAAATGAAAATATTTGGTCAGAATAACACTTAAAGCTATGGTCACAACTGGACGCACGACTTTTTGATCGTGCGATTTCTGGCTTTTCCCAAATCGCTGCGTTTGTGTTTTGTTCGTGGAGAACGTAGTTGTGGTGTTCAGACGTCACACACAGGATTCTCGGACGTGCGGCTGTCACTTCATTCGTGCACCAAAGCACGACCAACCTGTAATAAACGTACTGTTATGGGGCTCCCCCGTTAGAGTTCTTATGATGGTACAGTCCAGATATTATAGCGTACCAGGAGTGTTCTACTAACTGTGGTTGTAACTACATGCTTATGGCACGCTACTAAAAGAAGCTAGAATGCCTTTTAGAATCACTTTTCGTGTCTTTATTCGTTTCACAAACACGTACTGACCGTGGGTGCCATGCGGGCATCGTATGAAGTTTGAAAGATATAATTCCTACTGCTTCTCTGTACTTTTTAACATCACTAAGCACATTTGCGTCAACAGAATAGTTTAGTTTTTGTTCACATGGTGTTGTTCGGGGTTTGCAATCCTGCATGTTAAACCTCACCAACAACTTTTCCACATATTTGCTCTGAGACATTTTTACACATGTATTTGTCTGTTCAAAATCAATACCCAGAAAATACTTGAGTTTTCCCAAATCTTTCATTTTAAACTTGACTGTAAGCATCTCTTTGACTGTTTTCAGTGCCTTCTCATCACTTGCAGCAAGGATTATGTCATCAACCCATATTATTATTATGACTTTGTCACCTGGGGTTTCTCTTGCATAAACACAATGGTCTGCTCCATTTTGAATGAACTGATCAATCAAATATGAATGTAACATTTGATTCCAATTACGACCTGCCTGTTTGAGGCCGTATAGTCACTTTTCAAGTCTAAAAAACAATTTCTCCTTTGAATGTGACATTATCTCATATCCTTCTGGCTGCTCTACATAGAGCTCACAATCTATGGGTGCATGAAGATAGGCTGTTTTAACGTCCATCTGGTGCAAGAGTAACTTCTCTTGAGCTGCTTTCTGCATTAACACTCTCACACTAGTCATATTTGCTGTTGGAGAGAAAGTTTCTTCATAATCTACTCCGTGCTTTGACTATAGCCCTTCGCAACATAACGTGCTTTGTACTTGTCTGTACCATCTTCATTACTTTTAATGGCGTACACCCATCTACCCCCCACTACACTCTTGCCTTGGGGTAAGTTTGTTAGGGTATATGTGTTATTCTCTTTTAAGGATTGTATTTCGTCATCCATAGCTTTTGTCCAGCTGTTTGAGTCAGGTGAAGTCACTGCCTCTTTAAAAGTCTGTGGTACTCCACATGCCAGTCTGTAACAATAGTCAACGTTAGTGAGTGCTAGGTCATCAGTTACATCAGTTACATACTCACTCAGGTAATCTGGCTTCTTTCTGACTCTGGTTGGATATCTCTCATTATTAGTTTCCCTTGCCTGTGCCTCACTGTTGATACAGGGCTATTTACTCCTGGCTCATCCTGCATACTCTCTGAGGTCACATCTACTTCTGGAGTAGGTCTAGGGTTAGTTCTGTTTGTGTCATAATCATCATCGTATGAGCTTAGCACAGTCTGGGTTTGCTGCTCAGTAGTTTTCTTGGTTGTAAACTTAAGTAATCTGTGTTTTTGTACTTTTCACTCTCGGGATAATAGACTAAGTAAGCGGGGCTGTTTTGTCATATCCAATGAACCCTCCCTTCTCGCTTCTTGAGTCTAGTTTCTTTTTGTCATGCTTGTAAGCGTAGCATACAGAACCAAATTTTCTCATTTTGAAACATCGGGTTTCTTTCCTGTCAACATGAAGTAAGGTGTTTGCTTTGTGCGATTATTAAAGCACCTGTTCCTGACTACTGCTGCTGTCTGTACAGCGTAAGTCCACAATGTTTTGGGCTGGTTGCTTTCGATTAACATGCATCTAGCCATGTCAAACAACGTTCTCCAGTTTCTCTCCGCAGTACCGTTCTGATGCGGTGAGTATGGCGCTGATGTCTCGTGTCTAATGCCATTTTTGTTCAGAAGTGACTGATATTCTTTTGACATAAACTCAGTGCCATTGTCAGATCTGATACACTTGATCTTCCCATAGGGGCAGTGTCTGCTAGGAATTTCTCTGTAGCACACACTGTATCACTCTTGCTTTTGAGAAAATACACAAAAACTGCACTGGAAAAATCCTCAGTGAATGACAATGCAAATCTATGGCCATCTTTGGAAATGGGGATCTATTGGCCCTGCAAGATCTGTATGTACCAAACTTAACACCTCTTTGGCACGTGTATCAGCCTCTCTGTTTCTAGACTGCACAAACGTTCCCTGAATACACACATCACATGGTGGCACAGGTTTTTCAGTTTTAGCCTTGATTGTCATACCTTCAACCACCTTTGGCAACTTTTGCACATCTGCATGATTGCAATGGCCTAGTATTTCGTGCCATGTTTGTAAATCAAAACACCCATTACATTGGTCATTACCTTCATCATTTGCTGTAGAGTGGTAGTAAAGTTTGTTATGCACATCAATAGGGAATACAGTACCATCAGTCACTTTGAGGATGTCCTGCCCTTCCTTGAAGATTACAGTTGCTCCACTTGCTGTGGCTGCCTTCACAGAAAAGATGTCCACCATCAGGCCTTTCTTCTTCACTCCGCGTCCCGGCTGGATGTCCTCCTCTTTGTCCTGGGTCAGGAAAGCATAGGACTTGTTGCTTTCTCCTTCTGTAACTTGTCTTACATTGTCCTGTCGTGATCTGCGTCGGCAGTTTGCATCTCTGTGTGTAGCACGTTTGCAAAAACTGCACCATTGCTTTTTCTGACATGTCCTGGCTTTGTGCCCTTTAACACCGCACTTAAAGCACACTATGTCCGCCATACTTCTCTCTCGTTCTTGCACTCTTGTGAAAGCTTGATATGCTTTGCCTTTAATCTTCATCACATTGTCCTCTGTGGTCTGAGTGCACAGCTTCTCCGTGTCTTCAAATGAGCGTAACTTTGTTTTAAAGTCTGCAAACGTGATTTTGTCATCACTTTGGGTCACATGGACTGTAAAGGGTTTGAACGACTCCGGTAGTCCCTTTAAGAGCATGGCAATGAGCAAATCGTCAGTCATCCTTTCTTCTGCGTTTCTTAGCGCTATCACATAGTCCGTAACACTTTCTTTGCTTCCCTTTTGTAAATTGGTCAGTTCAGTGTAAAGGTTAATTATGCGTGGCTTTCCTGTACCTGCATAATATTTCCGCAGTATCCAAAGCTTTTCTTCCATTGTCGGGTGCTTCTCTCATGACCAAACTTAAACTTTTGTCGTCCAAAAACTGTATCAATTCGACGTATGCCTCTTCATTTTTCTCATCGTCGGTTAAATCGCCTTCTTCTGGCTCATACAATATCGTGTCCTTGAGCCCTTGCAAACGTAAGTGCGCCAAAAATTTCGTCTCCCACAGTTCGTACCCTTTTTCATCTCCGTTGAAAACCAGGCGAGCCCATCTGCTACCACCACTTGACCGCTCCATTTCTGTAGCGCACGTGTAGTAGCACTCTAGCTGCTAACTGCTAAGCTAACTCTTCGCCGAGCTCGCGGTTCGTTGCTCTACTCAGCGGCTTCAAACTTTCTTCAGTTCTATCTCCGGGATTCCTGGGCCCATAACCTGTTGTCAGAGTAATGCGCAGTAGCCTTGCATGATTCCCCATGAGCAAACTGGAATATTATTGTCTATCACGGAGGAAAGAAAAATGTGGGACGTCAGTCTCGTTGCATGACTGGAACTCCTTTTTATTAACAGCTTATCAAGTGCGTACAAACAGGAAGTACTACCTTTCAAATTAAAAGACGCACATAATTGAGAGCATAATAAAACTAAGTATTAACAGACACACTTTTCCAGGAGCTGGAGAGCGAAAGCCACGGTGACTACTACTTACATACAAAAACCTTTGGTGAAGCTGCTGCGCGTCACACCAGCATAACGCCTTTCTCTCTCCTCCCTCTCTAACATCTGTTCTCTCCTCGCCTTCCCTCTTCCCCTCGGCGTATTGCAAAAACTTTGTACCTGGTCAGAGGCACCTCTGAAGCTTTATACATCAGAGTTTTCGTGCGGTAGATACACTCTCGCCGAACGGGCAATTCACGAATGACTTACGCAAAATGTATACATTGATTTACAAACTTGGCTGAAAATACTGTTTAAGTGGCGCTAGCCCACAGTTAGCTTTGCCCGTTAGCCTGGTAGCTTCTTCTTCATGATTCCATTAGTGTGTATTGCTTGCTCCGCCCCGGTGGGAGGCAAGTTGCCTGAATGAAAAAGTCATACACATTTTTTATTTTTTTTACAAAAAAGCAATGAAACAAAATGTCAAAAAGGTACCAAAACACTACAACAACTCAAGGAAAAAGATCCTTCCAAATGAGTTTTGTAGGTGCTACTCTGGCCTATAGGCTGTAAGCTTTTAGATTTGGGTAAAGCTGAACTGGGGAAAATGCAGTTCAGCATCTCTGCTTAAGACGGAGGTTAAGACGGCGGAGGTTTGACTGAATCACTGTCTGCATTTACGTCACATCTCTGTGATCACTGTGCACCTTAGGATAGAACATGTTACAAAGGTTTATGTGAAGCAGTTTTGTTACCACTGTGATTAAGCTCTTCCTCAGTAACTCAGTGATTGCAAAACGGGTCATTACATTTTAATCAATAGTTACTTGATCAAGTAACTATCGATTACATTTTGTTATATTTTGTTATATAATATACAGTACATATTAAAATAAAATTATATAATATTTATTAGTCATAAAATGTTAGAAATGTAAAAAGACAGGTGAGTACCGTGATCACATGGTGCAAACAAAACAATCTGTCCCTGAATAAATCTGAGACTCAGAACCCTTGTTTCAGATACAGTTTTATCCTCAGGCTTTAGGCTCATGAACATCCACCTAAAGCCTGTTTGTATTGTCTTGATGTTTATGCATGATAAATAAACTTGAACTTGAAACAGCAGAAGTCTGGGGGAAATGCAGAGGTTATTTAGAGTCGTCCTCGTCGGCTCTGCGGTAAACAAGACGTTCTCACCCGTGGAAAAGTGCGAGGGGCAGAGCTAAAAAGAGTTTGACATATGGGCTGTTTCTGGACTTACATGCAGAAAGGGCGGCATGGTAGTACAGTGGTTAGCGCTCTCGCTTCACCGCTAGAAGGTTCTGGGTTTGATTCCCACCTGGACGGGGCCTTTCTGTGTGGAGTTTGCATGTTCTCCCCGTGTCTGCGTAGGTTTCCTCCGGGTACTCCGGTTTCCCCTACCACCAAAAACATGTACAATAGGCCAGGATGAAAGATGTGTGTGAATGCATGGAGGTGGTCAGAGAGACCGTTGGCGCAGATGTGTGTAGTCGCGACAGCACTTCTGAAGCTTCCACCACCGAGTATGGAGTGAATGTACAATGCTCTCATGTAAAGCGCTTTGTGACCATGTCTGTGAAAGGCGCTATATAAATAAAGATCTTCAGAATGTAGTAAAATAAAATCATACACATTACTTTATCCATTTGCTTGGTCTGTTTCCTCAAGCTAAAATTTCAGATTTTATTTAAATTAAAATAATCATCTTTTTAATTGAAAACAATTGAGTTGGATAATTCTGTACACATCTCTTCTTCATGATAAAGTTAGATCTAACATTTCCTGTAAACTGACTTCTAACCCATGAGAATCCATCCGCCTGCTCCCGCCGGTCTGTTTGAGTCTAAACTGATAATTAATAATATCAACTGTGACGACAGAAAAACACGAGGTGCTGCTACTTTACAAACACACAACACTTTTAAAACTACATTTTCCTTTTGTGATGTGCTCGATCCAATCAGCAGCTCTGCACATCAGCACCTCCCAAAGTGCTTTTCAAAACTGTGCCCGAAATGCATTCACCAAGAATCAAACATATACAATTGAAATTTTAAATCACAAAGATCACACACACTTCCTGAATCTAAAAAAAAAAACAGAGAAAATGAGCTTGGATTTTTCTGCAGCAGGACTTTATTTCACAACCCCTTGAACTGCTACCTTAACGTGGTGGGGTTGTTTGAGTGCCCGAATGATCCGAGGAGCTATGTTGTCTGGGGCTTCATGCCCCTGGTAGGGTCTCCCATGGCAAACAGGTCTTAGGTGACGGGTCAGACGAAATGCAGTTCGAAGACTCATATGGACAGTACTATATCAAGGACCGTGACGTCGCCCGGTATGGCGCAGCCGGGGCCCACCCTGGAGCCAGGCCTGGGTTGGGCTCGAATGCGAGCGTCTGGTGGTCGGGCCTCTGCCCACGGGGCCCGGCCGGGCACAGCCCGAAGGGACGACGTGGGCCCGCCCTCCTGTGGACCCACCACCCGCAGAGGGATCCGTAGGGTCGGGTGCAGAGAGGACTAGGTGGCAGTCAAAGGCGGTGCCTAGACGACCTGGTCCGCGTGCGCAGCTTCTGGCGTTCGGGACATGGAACGTCACTTCGCTGGGGGGAAGGAGCCTGAGCTTGTGCGGGAGGTTGAGAGATACCGGCTAGATATAGTCGGGCTCACCTCCACGCACAGCCTGGGTTCCGGATCCCAACTCCTGGAGAGAGGCTGGACTCTCCATTTTTCTGGAGTTGCCCGCGGGGAGAGACGGCGGGCTGGGGTGGGTTTGCTTATAGCCCCCAGCTCAGCCGCCACGTGTTGGAGTTCACCCCGGTGAACGAGAGGGTTGCGTCCCTACGCCTTCGGGGTAGGGACAGGTCTCTCACCGTTGTCTCGGCCTACGGCCCAACATCGGTGCAGAGTACCCGGCCTTCTTGGAGTCCCTGGGAGGGGTACTAGATAGTGCTCCGACTGGGGACTCCATTGTTCTACTGGGGACTTCAACGCCCACGTGGGTAACGACAGTGAGACCTGGACGGGGTGATGGGAAGAACGGCCTCCCCGATCTGAACCCGAGTGGTGTTCTGTTATTGGACTTCTGTGCTAGTTACAGTTTGTCCACAACGAACACCATGTTCGAGCACAAGGGTGTCCATAAGTGCACGTGGCACCAGGACACCCTAGGCAGGAGGTCGATGATCGACTTTGTAGTTGTGTCATCTGATCTCCGGCCGCGTGTCTCGGACACTCGAGTGAAGAGAGGGGCTGAGCTGTCAACCGATCACCACCTGGTGGTGAGCTGGATCCGCTGGCAGGGTGGGAGGAAGCCGGTCAGACCTGGCAGGCCCAAACGTGTTGTGAGGGTCTGTTGGGAGCGTTTGGTGGATCCCTCTGTCAGTAGGGTCTTCAACTCCCACCTCCGGAAGAGCTTCACCCAGATTCCGAGGAGGTTGGAGACATGGAGTCCGAGTGGACCATGTTCTCCTCCTCCATTGTCGATGCGGCTGCTCGCAGTTGTGGCCGTAAGGTCTCTGGTGCCTGTCGCGGCGGCAATCCCCGAACCCGGTGGTGGCGCCCGGAAGTAAGGGATGCCGTCAAGCTGAAGAAGGAGTCCTACCTGGCCTTGTTGGCTTGTGGGACTCCGGAGGCAGCTGAGAGGTACCGGCAGGCCAAGCGTGCTGCAGCTCGTGCAGTCACAGAAGCAAAAACTCGGGTCTGGGAGGAGTTCGGAGAAGCCATGGAGGAGGACTATCGGTCGGCCTCGAAGAGATTCTGGCAAACCATCCGGCGCCTCAGGAGGGGGAAGCAGTGCTTCACCAACACTGTTTACAGTGCGGGCGGGGAGCTGTTAACCTCGACTGGGGATGTGGTCGGGCGGTGGAAGGAGTACTTCGAGGATCTCCTCAATCCCACTGTCACGTCTTCCGATGAGGAGGCAGAGGCTGGGGACTCGGAGGGGGTTCGTCCATCACCCAGGCTGAAGTCACCGAGGTGGTTAGAAAGCTCCTCGTGGCAAGGCCCCGGGGGTGGATGAGATTCGTCCCGAGTACCTTAAGTCTCTGGATGTTGTAGGGCTGTCTTGGCTGACACGTCTCTGCAACATCGCGTGGCGGTCGGGGACAGTGCCTCTGGATTGGCAGACCGGGGTGGTGGTCCCTCTCTTTAAGAAGGGGGATCGGAGGGTGTGCTCCAATTACAGAGGGATCACACTTCTCAGCCTCCCGGGTAAGGTCTACTCCAGGGTGCTGGAGAGGAGGATCCGGCCGATAGTCGAACCTCGGATTCAGGAGGAACAATGCGGTTTTCGTCCCGGTCGTGGCACACTGGACCAGCTCTATACCCTACATCGGGTGCTCGAGGGTTCGTGGAGTTCGCCCAACCAGTCCACATGTGCTTTGTGGATTTGGAGAAAGCGTTCGACCGTGTCCCTCGTGGTGCCCTGTGGGGGTGCTCCGGGAGTATGGGGTCCGGGGCCCTCTGCTAAGGGCTGTCCGTTCCCTGTATGACCGTAGCAGGAGCTTGGTTCGCATTGCCGGCAGTAAGTCAGACTTGTTTCCGGTGCGTGTTGGTCTCCGCCAGGGCTGCCCTATGTCACCGGTTCTGTTCATTACCTTTATGGACAGAATTTCTAGGCGCAGCCAGGGGCCGGAGGGTGTCCGGTTTGGGAACCTCAGGATCTCATCTCTGCTGTTTGCAGATGATGTTGTTCTGTTGGCTTCATCAAATCAGGACCTCCAGCGCGCACTGGGGCGGTTTGCAGCCGAGTGTGAAGCGGCCGGGATGAGGATCAGCACCTCCAAATCTGAGGCCATGGTTCTCCACCGGAAAAAGGTGGCTTCCCCGCTTCAGGTCGGTGGGAGTCCTTACCTCAAGTGAAGGAGTTCAAGTATCTCGGGTCTTGTTCACGAGTGAGGGACGGATGGAGCGTGAGATCGATAGACGGATCGGTGCGGCGTCAGCAGTGATGCGGTCGCTGTATCGGACTGTTGTGGTGAAGAGGGAGCTGAGTCAGGGGGCAAGCTCTCGATTTACCGATCGATCTACGTTCCCTCCCTCACCTATGGTCATGAGATTTGGGTAATGACCGAAAGGACAAGATCGCGGATACAAGCGGCCGAAATGAGTTTCCTTCGCAGGGTGGCTGGGCGCACCCTCCGAGATCGGGTGAGGAGCTCAGTTACCCGGAGGAGCTCAGGGTAGAGTCGCTGCTCCTCCACGTCGAAAGGAGCCAGCTGAGGTGGCTAGGGCATCTGTTCCGGATGCCTCCTGGTCGCCTCCTCGGGAGGTGTTCCAGGCATGTCCTATTGGGAGGAGGCCTCGTGGAAGGCCCAGGACACGCTGGAGGGACTATGTCTCCGAGCTGGCCTGGTGTCGCCTCGGGGTCCCCCAGAACAGCTGGAGGAGGTGTGCGTGGATCGGGAAGTCTGGGCATCTCTGCTGAGACTGCTGCCTCCGCGACCCGGCCCCGGATAAAGCGGAAGAAAATGGATGGATGGATGGATGGATGGACTTTATTTCATTATGTTTGATGTGTAATAACAGACACAGTACCTTCGCGACTGGAGAGACATAGAGTAGCGCCTCATTTGAAAGCTAAGGCCTACAAAACTGATTGTACCTTTTATTGCATTGTCGCCGCGTTTTTCTCACATTTTGAATCGTTTTTGTTGCTTTCGTTCCTTTTCGTCACGTTTTTGTTGTGTTTTGTTGCGTTTTCATCCTCGTTTTTGCCATTTTTGAGGCTTTTATCAAGAAGCTTTCAGACTTTTAGGATAAAGCCAAACTGGAGAAAATGTGCTCGGTTCAGGTGGGGTTCAGAGGTTCATTAAATCTCAAAGACAGTTCATTCTCAAAAATGATTTCATGGACATGAATTCTGTTTAACTAGCAAGGACCACGCCAAAACAAAGTGCTATTAAAATTTTATTCACAAGTTATAGTGTGGAGTGAAACTGGGCGAGACTGTGGGTGGGGCTCCGTCTCAGATGAACCCAGCTCTTCGGGACTCCCCCTTCTAAGCAGAAGGACCAGTGTTGAAAGAAAACAGACAGGAAGGGAGGGAGGGAGGGGCGACAGTTTCAAACAAACTGAGATGACGAGGCTTGGTTTGGTATAATGGCTCATTTATTATTTATTATTGGTTTATTTGGTCGGGACAATGCATGTTAATGAACATACATGGGTCTCATGCATGTAAACAAGCCACACCGGATTGTAGCCTTGGGCTAATTTCCATCCGTCGTCCCCCATTCATACTCTCAAACACACTCTCATTCATCCTGGTCTATTGTACATGTTTTTAGTGGTAGGGGAAACCGGAGTACCCGGAAGAAACCTACGCAGACACGGGGAGAACATGCAAACTCCACACTGAAAGGCCCCGTCCAGGTGGCAATCGAACCAGGGACCTTCAAGCTGTGAAGCGAGAGCGCTAACCACTGTACTACCGTGCCGTCATGGTAAGTCGAGGTGTGGTTAGGTGAAAGCAAGAGCGGTTGGTGTGCAAAGGTGTGGTCCTGCCCCCGAAACTATCAATTAATATTGACTCCATTTCAGTCACATAGAATAGAGTTGAGTTGCATAAAACATCCAATTCCGAGTCTTCCAAGGAATCAAATAGAGTTTTAAATTATATTGTATGATTTATTCAAGGTTTCTCATTATGAAAATTATTTCCTTTATTTGATCAGGAAAAAGATAAGAACACATTTTTATTTACAATGTTGGCCTGAAAGTCCACATAAAGTCAGAAGATTAGGCATTGATTCTTTAATGATACTTAGTTTATGATATCGATATATGAACAGTATTTTTTGACAGCTACACTACCGTTCCAAAGTTTGGGGTCACCCAGGCCAGTTTCATAGCTTCTTTAATCAGCACAGCTTTCAGCATGCTAGCATAATTGCACGCGGGTTAATCATCAATGACCCTCTAAGCACACTGAGTGCCTTGTGTACAAAATGCACACTTGCCTTGCCTAACACAATTAGCTAACACAATGTACCATTAGAACCTCTGCACACCTAGGTATTCCATTAAAAATCCCCTGTTTGCAGAATAGGCATTCACTACATTAACAATGTCTAGACTGTATTTATGATTCATTTAATGTTATCCTTATTTAAAAAAGCAGTGATAAGGACATTATAAGTGACCCCAAACTTTTGAGCGTTAGTGTATATTAAAACATTGTCAACTAGAACCAGAAACAGAACAATATTGTTCATTTATTCCATAAAAAGTCTATTTATTTAAATTTGTATCATGTATTGAGCTGAACAAACAAACACTTCCTTTAATGCTGTCCTGGACCAACAGTTTTTCTCAGTTCCTGCTTTCAATACTTTTATTTTTCGATGCCAGTTGTAGCAAAACGGCCCTACAGAATATACAGCTGGTAATGTGTTGACTTTGACGACCAACTTGAGGAAAAGCAGTAACTAAACCTGCCTAAACCAACTCTGTTACTGTGTTCAGATATGTGGCGCCCTCTGGTGGTGATGTTGGAACTGCAGATAGAACTCACTTCTTTTCAGTTTCAGATTTTGGCCCGTTTGCTTTTATATAAAAATATTATTATGAAATATGAACCAGTTACCCCATCCACCACCTGTAAGTCATGTTTTACTCATACACACCTTATTTTCAGAAATGATAACGTCTTCAGCATTGCACTGGCCTATAGGCTCCAAACAAAAATATGACAAAAGCCTGATAAAAAAGCGACAAAAACATGTTTAAAAAAAAAGGACAAAACGCAAAGAAAAATGACAAAAATGGGACAAAAACACAAAAATCAAAAACACAACAACAAAAAAAGCGATGGAAATGTAACAACACTATGCCGTAAACGCAATCACAACGCGACAAAAGGTTTAGATCAGTTGTGTAGGTAATTTTTCAAATGAGGCGTTACTCTGGCCTATAGGCTGTAAACTCCAGTCAAAGAAGCTTTTAGATTTGGGTAAGCTGAACTGGAGAAAGGCGGGGGTTAAGGTTAAAAGAAAGAAAACTTGTTGTACATGTTCTTATATTGATATCAGTACTTAGAGCCAAAACAAAGTGATCTTATTCACCTGCAGCGTTTGCAAAACAGAAGCTGCTGGGCTGATGTTGAATTGACATTAATGAACAATAATGAACGTTTATGAGACTTATTATGTTATGAATGAATTATCCATTGTAATTACACAGATAATTGAGGCAGTTTTCGGTCCGAGTGAGACCTCTGTTACTCCATGGTTCCTCATCAAATGATAATGATGAAATGATTAAGAAATAGTAAAAAACCTGACCATTTAACCAGGCTCTTTTGTTTATTAACTTTACATGTAACAGCGTTAAGGTCAACTCTTTTTGAACACGGTGCAAAAACTGTGGATTTGAGGAGATCTAAATGCCAGGATTAGTGGCACAGTGGTTTCATTGAATTTAGTTCATAGTTATTAACATAACAGCTCAACTGTAAAATGTGCGAGAGTTAGCCAAAGGTTAGTTTTCACCTTCAGTCCTCGGCCAAATGTGCTCCCTGGAACACCTGAGTGATCACATGGCAAAGATACAATAACATTACATTTGCTGCAGTAGGAAAAATACATTAAAACTAAACAGGCAACAAAGAGATAAAGTGAAGCACATGCAGCAGGAGGCAGCAGGACATAAAGCAGAAATTAGAGACAGGTAACTCTGGAAAAGACAATCAGTAATAAAAGACACAGTTACATTAGCCAGTTACAGCACAAGGCTTGGACAACTGAAGGAGAATAAACATTAAAATGCAGCTCAGCTAGTTTCGGCCTATATGACCTGTGCAGCCAGTAAGTATTACCAGGCCTACTGTATATAAAGATCTTTGTTGTTTAAGTATTTTCCATTTGTCAAGTTAAGTTAGCCTTGTGTATGATATTAATAATAAACAAGCAAAACCCATCCTTTGTATGATGAGTGAAGATAATAAATTATCGGTTGTGTTCATATGAAATCATAACATTCTAAGCAGCGTATAGATACAGACGGCATCGCGTCATACAAGGGGCGGGGCCTCGCCGAGGGGGAAGGAAGTATCATTTGGGAAACACAATTGTATCAATGCCAAACACAGTTAACATTCCTGAAAGTCACTAGTTATGAGTTATTAAGAACATTAAATACACATTATCCGTGATCTTGCTACTTCCCAGTTGTCATTTCCATCCTTGATATGGTATTGATTAGTGTACAATTTTGCTTGGTTGCTTCCTTTTATTTATTTATTTTTTTCTTTATTTTTCTTTTATGTACAATGAAATGATGTTATATGTAAGCCCTGCATCATTGGCGTAGCCACGGGTGTGCCAGGGTGTGCCAGTGCCACCCACAGAGCCAGCTGGCACACCCAAAAAACTAAATGCATTTTTTTTTTTTTTTTACATATAACGTAAATCCTCTAATGGCCTGTATTACGTGTAGCTGGTCTCTCAAACAGGCCGGGGCTATTATTAGAAACTATAGCGGTAGAAATATTCCCATGTTCGGAATTTGTCTCATACTCGTGTAAACGATAACTCACGTGCAGGATGTAAACAAACTGGAACCCAGGCCGAGAGAGGGAACGCTGCTGCGGAGCGGAGCTGATCCAAGCGTAACTTTGAGACAGATTTAGCCACTTTTCAAACCTTCTGAGACTATAAACAGGGCAAGCAACAAATTTTGTGTGACCCTCCAGGGTTTTAATAAAGTCCTCAAAGCCCATCCAGCGGCTCTGTGTGCAGGTAAGTCCCACACACCGCACACAAATTCGTGAACGAATTCGTCTTCGAATCCCTCTCCGCGTGCATTCGCAAGCCGCGCTTCAAGTCGCGTCCTGTTGTGCAGATTAGAAAGCTCTTGTGTGTACAGACCGGCGCCGAGGCGGCGCGCAGGGAGTCGGCGCGCGCCGCTGCCGCCTCCGCTCCTGAAACCAAAAATGGAACTCGAGCGCATTTTTTCCGCGTGTAGGCTGCGCAGCGAAGCGACTTTCAGCACCAACTGTGCAAAAATCACTTTTATGAAGCAATTTCACGTCTATCCAATAGTGTACTTGGCAGGGCCGTGCAGAGAGCTACAGAGGGGCAGGGGCTGAAAACTCAAAAGGGCACTACACCCCCCCCCCGTGACCACTGACAAACCAACCGTTCCCGCTCCTCTTAAATTCTTATCACAAGCACATTTATTTCTAATCCATTTTGTTAATTTATTTATTTACAAAAGTAAAAGGAGCTGTATAGGAGATAAAAATATATGATTTGGGGAAAGCCAACTGCTATTATTATTTCAGTTTATTAATACTATTTTTTGCCAGTATCTTTTGCTAGTGGGGTACTTTTCAGGGAACATCTGCCCAGGCCACAAGTGTCTTAGCAGCGCCCCTACAGAAACACAGACTGTCTCCCTCATGTCACTCTCTTCACTGGGCTGTGGCTGAAAACAGGGGCTTAAGAAAATGACATAAACTATTGAGAATGTCTGGGCGTGAGTTTCACGTTGTTTTAAGAGAACATAGAGCTGAACTATTGTGACAAAAATACGTTGCGCGAGGATGCGGCGCTGAGCCGCGATAAACGGCGCTCACGTCTGACACAAGGTATTTTTAGATACAAAACTGTCGGCTTGTTGACCTCATTGGTCCGTGATTATGAGGCCAACTGATAAAAAATAAAGAGCGATCTGAAGCACAAGGTGTGGAGATCGTTGCTCTGTGCAGGAGAGGCTCTGACTTCCTCCTCTCTGAGCGCCGCTCTCTGCAGCGCAGCAGAGAGCGGCGCAGGACCGGTGGGCGGGCATTGGAAACACGATGAACTAACAAGGGCATGTTCATTTTGGATTTAATTTATTAATATAAGCTAATAAGGCTTATTGGGACAAAACCAATGGTAAGGACTGTGGCAAAGCTTTGGATAAACAAACTATAATACAAATAAAAAAAAGCATGGTGGGAAAAGGGCACTTCAGGGGCATGGAGCAAAAGGGGCAGGGCTCAAGCCCCTTTCGCCCCCCCCCCCCCCCCCCTCTGCACGGGCCTGGTACTTGGAATACATAAGGAAATATAACTTTAGGCGTATTAATAACATCATTTTCCAGATACTACTACATTTAGATTTTTTTTCATATGCATAAAACACATGTTGCACTTTAAGGAGACATATCAGTTGTATTCCTATCTATATTTAATAATGCTGCTTTAGAATGAACCACGAGGATTGTTTCAGTCCAATACTATACTCCAGGCTCTTCGCCCGCGCTCCGTGGCAGTCTGAATACATGCGCTCGCCGCGAGTTAGATCGGCTGGAAAGGGCGCTCGGCTCTGGGTCCACGTGCGGTCTGAAACAGGCTTAACTCCTCTGATCGGCGCGAGCGTCTCGTTCTCTCAGGTCTGTTTTATGATCGATCATAAACACAAAGGCTCCGTCTAAACTCGCCTTTACACCAGATAACAACAAATAATCCGGTCCGCGTTAAAAAAAAAAAAAAGAAAAATCTCGTTTTTCTTCATTCTACTGGTCGTCTGTTTTGCTCAAATAAAAATAAAAGCTGTCTCTAATTTTGGCCTGGTTCCAATAAAGGCCTGGTCCTCGATGTGCTGAGTAAATAAAGGCCCCGGCCTATATTAGAGGATTTAAGGTATGAAGCTTTTCCTAACATGTTTGATAACCAGTCGATCAATTTGTAAAAATTGCCACCAGGCGATGCGTTGCGACACCTGCACTGGGCATGTTAACTCGATCAATAAAAAAGTGTTATCAGGCGAAGGGGACAACCAACCTAATGACCTGACTGTGACCCTCCCGCACAGCGAGCACTGCAGGAGCCATAAAAGTGTTAGTAGCCTAGCTATACTACTTGCAGACAAACTGGACTCTGACGAAATAATAAACCTATTCAAGGCCAAGCCACGCCGCCTTGCCTTGTGAAGCTGCAATAAGAAGGTGGGAAGTTCAGATGCTTAAATAATACATGTGATAGTGTGAGTAAGATAAACAGGTTTACTTATAAATATGACAGGAAATACATGTGAAAAGTGTTAACAACTCATTTAAATCGCGTTAAAAACATGTATTTAAAGGTTGAAAGGTTATTATGATGTATTGCAGAAGTTGAGAATGTGTTTATTATACAAGTTAATGCCAGCCATTGATTTTGAATATGTAAGTCGGAATTTATTAGTTTTGCCCGCAGGCCTGTAGAGGGAGCCCTTGCCACTCTGCTTTAAGCAAATTATGAAACTGGCAACATTTTCCCCTGTCAGAGGGGCATTACATGTACACAGTAAGAAAAAAAGTTCTATTTGCAAGAATAAATTTGGCACACCCAGTGTTTGCTGGTGCACACCCAGTGTCTTTTTCTGGCTACGCCACTGCCCTGCATAGTGTAGTGCATTAAAAAGCCAGGGTGTAGAGCCGGTCCATTGAAGAGGGCAGTAACTCCTCCTCAACAAACCGCCACCCAGCTGCCCCAACTAGCTGATTTGGTAGATGATGTTCCTATGCTGTGTAGTGCGTTAAAAACAAGGTATACAAGCCCGTTGGGAGGGTCCCTCTCAACAGATTTGGAGCTTGCCTTCTCTAATTCTCTATTTGTGATTTTGAGCAATAGAATGACAACTGTTCAGAGCAACAACATTCTTCCTTAATTAATTGAATACAAAGTAATCCTACTGCTCCCCCTAAAGACAATGTGTTTCTTCTTCTCTGTACTTTTCAAAAGTCTTTGTTTGTTGATGTTTGGACATTGTTTCATCTCCATCTCCAAAATATTCCACAATTGTACCCCATTAACTGTTGGACTAAAACTGTTCAAAGTTGTGCCATGTTTCTGAATCCTAAAGTTTAATTCATCACATAATTCATACAACCAGTACGTTCTTGGAACCTTCTTTGTATTTGGCCTGGTAACAGTTTGTACCTTGCTTTGTATAACATCTGTACTGTTTGGAACTCAACAATGTCACAAAACTTCATGATCTTTGATTTTAAAAATAATGAGTTTGTGTGGTCCAAAAACCCAACTTTGTGAATTAATCGAACAGTTCTTTTTTGTAGCATTACTATTGGTTTTAATGTGTTTTATAAGTACTACCCCAAACCACAGTGCAATAATTTAAATAGGGCAAAATCAGAGAACAGTATAAGGTATGTAGAGCTTTGATATTTAAAATGTGCTTTGGTTTTGCTATTACTGAAATGCTTCTAGAAATTTTCGTAGATATATATTTAATGTGATATTCCAAGTAATTCTGTCATCTATAATAACACCAAGGAATTTGATTTCAGGTGTTGTAAATCGTCTACTGATGCAAAAGTATTTGTATCATCTGCAAACAAGATGAATCTAAGTATTTGAGAAGTTTTACAAATGTCGTTAATATACATATTAAACAATTTTGGGCCCAGAATGGAACCCTGAGGTAAACCACACACAATTTCTTGACAACTCAACTGATAATCACTGATTTTCACACATTGTTTTCTATTTTTAAGTAACTGGTAACCCACTGTAGAGCTACCCCCTAATCTCGGTACAGGGGTCAAAATTAAGTCCAAATACGATAGTTATCGTACATCTGGCAACCCTGTCTGTCAGTGTCTCTGGGCTCGGCGCATGAGCAGACTGATCAGGGTTGCCAGGTCCGCGGTTAAACCGCGGAATGGGCGGTTTTTAAAGCCATTCCGCGGGTGAAAAAACTGTCCGCGGTTTTCTGCCATGCTGTTTTCAATGTAAAATTGGCTATTTCTATCTCATTTTTTGATCAAAATCACTATACGAATGACACAATCTCAAATCCAAGGCTCTGTGAGCTGCTTTTTCCAATAAGAGAGGGAGAAAGAGGCGGTTTCTCGTCATCGCGGGAGCACATGGGCTCGTTTACTGGTAAACAATATTGAACATTCCAGCCGCGCCGTATGTCCGCGGGTTTTCCGCGGTTTTTCAGATATTTTTGGGCGGGTTTGGCTGCCCAGACCTGGCAACCCTGAGACTGATCAGCCCTCACGTTGTCCGCAGCTGAAGGTGAGTTTATTCAGATGAAAAACATTAATATTCTAATATCCATTCTTTTCGAATCACGTTTATATCAAACTGAACGGGATTAGCCGCCGTTAGCGCCGGAGGTTTTACAAAACACTGATGAATTCCGTTTGTTTACCCTTAGCTAGCTAGCTCTGTGTTAGCCATACAGCTTTATAGTTTGAGAAAAAGCGAGATTGTACCAAGTTATTACTTCACGGCTCCGCATCAAATGACAATGATCTGCAGCATATATGACATAAATGTGTGTGAATTTCACATTTTAGCAGTTGCATTTTCATCCTCGACACTTTTCAAGAAGCTTTGTTTATGCTGCCTTCATGAGCTCTGGTAAAGCTGATCCTTTCTAGTTGTGAAGTGGAAGTTACCAGTGCATTGTGTTCAAGTGCTTTTGTGTCGTAGTAGTTAAATGAAACATTAAACAGATTCACAACATTACACTATAATTAGAGATGCACCATTCAGCTTTTTTTTTGCAACCAATGCCGATACTGGGGTTTGAGTATCTGCCGATATTTACCGATACCAAGGGACTTTCTTAAAAGTGGCATTCTCTGAGTGAAAAAATGAATAAACTCTTTTCTCCATTGTAATCAATAAAGTCATATTTTATTGTCATGATATTACGGATAAATTATCAATTATATCTACTGAAAAACTCTTGGATAATTAACAAGGATCACTGGACTTTTCTACACTAATATCCTAGGGCAGTGGTTCCCAAAGTGGGGTCCTGGACCCCCTGGGGGCCTTGGAGACACTAAGGAGGGCCCCAAAAAGCTTGTCTAGAAAACAAGTACATTGAAAAAAATATATTTTAAAAGGAAAAATACATTTAATCGCTAAAATGTATTACTTGAAACCAGTTTTAAACTCCACTCATTGCTAGATGTTGCTTTTTATGTAATTTTAGCTGTAAAACAATAAGAAAATTCCAATGAATAGTATACATTATTTTCTATTGGGGGGCCCCGAGAGAATTTCAGATCGACAAGGGGCCACGATGTTCCGGACTTGGGAATGGCTGTCCTAGGGTATAGACCCTTTAACTGCTGACATCATCATAGACATGTACATTAATATAAACAACTCATCCAAATCATAAAGTGACCTGATCATTTAGATCAGTTATTTCCTACATTAAAATACAAACACTTGGCTTCAGCTGTGGCCAATTTTATTTTATTAGGCTACTTTAGGTATCCCCTCCTCGAACCGCCACCTTAACGTGATGGAGGGGTTTGAGCCTGAATGATCCTGGAGCTCTGTTGTCGGGGGCTTGGTGCCCCTGGTAGGGTCTCCCATGGCAAACAGGTCCTAGGTGACGGGTCAGACAAAGAGCGGTTCAGAAGCCCCTTATGAGAGACCAACAGGCCCGGTTAGAACCATGAGGCCGTCCTTCTGTGGACCCACCACCTGCAGAAGGAGCCATAGGGGCTGGTGCAGCTCCAACAGCTGCCCCCACGACCCGCAACGGACAAGTGGAAGAAGATGGATGGATGGATACTTTAGGTATTAGTTTCATAGTTTCTGTCATGCTCCCGCTAGCTTTAGCATACTGATGTTAACAGCAGCATTTTACGTGGCGATCAAAGATACATTTGTGAATGTTAAAACTAACTCAGCGATTGAATTCCAGGTTCTGAGCTTCAAATGACTTACAGCCTGCCCATATTCACTTAGATTTAGGCGTGTTTTTAAGGCGTTACGAGCCAAAACTGGTATCGGGTCAGTATCGGATATTTGTAGCCATTACCCGATATCGTATTTTTTTCCAGTATCGGCTCCGATACCGGTATCGGATTGGTGCATCCCAACTATAAACAAACAATTTCACGCAAGAAAGTCATCTATAGACCGCTGACCTCCTGTTTTGTATCTTTGCTTTGATTGATAAACCATAAAAAGTTTGCCTTTTTTTTATTTTACAAGACGAGAAGTGGAAAAAGAGAAGATATTAAAATGAAGTAGCTAAATGCAGAGTGTAGAGGCCGTGTGGCCCTGTGCCGCACTAAACCACTAGGATGCAAAGCTTTGAAGGGTTTTTTAGACTCATGTTCCAAAAGAATAAGGAGCCCAGTAATCTTGCAATATTCCTTTATTTACGTGAGCTCTCAGCATGGTCAAAAGACTGTTCCTCCTCACTTTGCAACCTGGCATCACTAATTACCAAGCTTAACTGGGGCCAGGGCAGGGAGCATGAGGAGGAATCAACCACAGCGACACCTAGAGGCCAGGGAAGCCTTCTGACCGCTACACAGAGTGTTGACTTCATAACAATCAGCTAAAAGACATAAAAACGTATTATCACTGCTCTCTATTGTGTTGAACGGTCAAAGGTTATCTCCTCTCGGGAACTCGGGCATCAAAATGAAATACGTCATGAGGTGGCGTTCATGTGCAATTTTCTACTCTGCAAGTGGTGTTTACCATAATTACGAGAGCACATGAAGGCAGCATTAGATCTGGGCAAAGCCAAAAATGGAGAAAACGTGCTCAGTGCAGGTGGGGGTTAGGAGGTTAATTAAAGCAGTTCTTAGTGATTTACCTACTCTATTTTCCACATTTTTAATAATGTTTGTGTTTTATTCCCAGCCGGTTGCAGAGGTTTTGTGGGAGATGAGCTGTGAGACTGTGCTGCCAAACCTTGAGGCGCTGAAGAAGGACTCGGCTCCTGAACGCTACCTCAAGATACGACTGTACGTGTCATTATCCTCTCAGGCTCTAGCTACAAAACTACAAAAGAGAATAGATCTTGTTCTGTTTTTGAATAATCTAGGTATTAGAGAAAAAAAACATCTGTAAAAGGGCCTGACCGATATGAAGGGGGTTGGCCGATATTTAACCTCTTAACCCCCACCTGAACAAAGCACATTTTCTCCAGTTTGGCTTTACCCAAATCTAAAAGCTTCTTGAAAAATAAACCCATCAAAAAAGCAACAAAAACACAAAGATAAGGAAGAAAATGCAACACAAAGTGACCAAAAAAATGATGAAAATGTGACAAAGGCCACAAAAAGAGCAAGTGACAAAAGAGCAACAGAAAGTGACACAAAAGTAAGGAAAGTGTGGCAAAAATGTGACAAGAACGCAGCAAAAACAGTGGCGAACATGGGATGAAAGTGAAAAGTGACGACAACGAAGCAACAACGCATGGAAAAAGATCCGTTTCGATCTGTTTTGTAGGTCTTAGCTTTCAAATGAGGTGTTAATCTCTAGTTAACCTCTTAACCTCCGCCTTAACCGAGCGCTGTTTTTCTCCAGTTCAGCTTGACCCAAATCTAAAGGCTACTGGACTGGAGTATAGCCTCATTTGAAAGCTAAGACCAACAAAACTGATCGTAACTTTTTTGTTGTGTTGTCGCAGCAGGTTTTCGTCTCTTTTTGTCTTGTTTTGTTGTTGTTTTGTGTTGTTTGTTGTGCTTTTGTTGCTTTCTTCATAACTTTTTTTCCCTTGCTTTTTGACGCTTTTTGTGTTGTGCTTTCATCACTGTTTAGTCGTGTTTTTGCCGCTTTTTTATTGTGTTATTGTGGCTTTTCTGGCACATTTTTATTGCGGTTTTTTGGTCACTTTTTTGTGGCTTTTTAAAAACATGTTTTTTTAGCTCTTTCTAAAGTTACTAGCCACTATGGCTTAAACAACTAATAGATTACTAATTGATTATTGAAATAGTCAAACTATTTAGTAAAGGATTAGTCGTTTTCTGGTTCACACAGACTCAAATAGAGCAACAATGACATGAAAATGTAGTATTTTTGATGAAAACCTACTTTGTTTTTATAGTTAGTGGATGTAGTGTTTTGTACATTTCATGAATATCTGTCTGTGTCTCATCCAAACAGAAAGCAGAATTAGCGCTAAGAGCCTCCAACAAACATTTACTTTAAGTGTTTACTCCATCAACATGTCCTCAAGCGGCGCCACTTTAGCTTTTTGTGATAAAAATTTACAGCCAACCGATTAATCATAAAAATAATCAATAGATTAATCGATTACAAAATAATCGTTGCAGCCCTACTAGCCACCAACTGATTTCACTGGCCAAAACTAAAATGTATATTTCAAACTTCACTCTAATGTTAATTAACATAGAAAACCCAGTAAGAAATCAACCAAACAAAGGATCACAGCTTGCCTTTGGCTCGTATTAAATGTATTGTTGTTGTGCTAATCAGCCTGCTGTAGTAGTAGCACTATTGCAAGTTTATTGATAATCTGTCCTTTTTACATAAGCAGGACTTGGTGCCACAGAGAACAGTCTGTAGCTGGAGCTTTAGTCTGTGTAACACACTGTAGCTTTCTCCAGGGTCCAGACTGAGACCAAATTGTCTTCACCACGTCTAAAGCGCTTGCCTTCACTGCGCCTCTCTCTTTTCCTCATCGCGGTCATGAACTGCTGCCTGCATTGTTTCCTGCTCAAAATGACTGTAGTTAAACTCTTTGTCTGGAGAAAACAGTGGGGAAAGTCTGCATGTGACATGGTTGTTTGGCTCATGCTGGTGCACGTGACACAGACGCAAACCCGAGACGAGACAATGAAGCTGGAGAAGAGAATATTTAAACGCTGCAGGAGAGTTATAGTGCAGTAGAATGATGTTCAGATGAGAATGATAGGACACTGAAGGAAAACGAGTGGGAGCAGTCTGACCCTGTGGCTAGTGCGGGAGAAGGCATCACCCGCCTCAGCCCAAATCAGGCGGGTGCTAATGTCAAGCCCTGATTTTGCCCACTTTGTTCTCCAAGTATTAGATTTATATGAGCCATGTATTTGTTGCAGGGAGCTGGAGAAGCAGGAGGTGATTTAAGTGAAGTGCAGCTCAGATTCTTCATTGTCTCGGGCCTCAGGAGTCTTCACGGAGAGGTGAGCGCCAGAACGGCCTCAGAAGCTTTGATTTGATTACAGTTTTGACTCTCGCAGCCTCCTGTTGAGCATGTTTTGTTTTTGAAGGTGGGAGCGGCGCTGAACTTCGACGTTCTGCAACACGATGAAGCTTCCAACATCGCCGTCCTGAAAGTGCCCAAAGAGTGAGTTTAAACCTCTCTGTTTCTGCTGCAAAGTCCACGAAACTCCTCAGTGACATCTGAACCAAACCAGAAAAGTTCATTTAAGTTTTGTTTTGGCAGAGGTTTGGTGAAACTGTGGAGCTCCCTGACTTTGCTGGGATCGTACATGGAGCAGCGCTGTGCCTTCAGAGTCCTGCAGGTACAGAACCGCCGCCAAACCGAGACTAAAACACGAAAACATAAACTTAATTGTCCCCAAGTCATTCTGTAGCTTAAAGGAACAGGCCAGAGTTTTTCCAGACTGAGATATGTTCTTACCTGAGCTTAGAAGAGCTGATACGTACCTGTCTGGTCTTTGTGCGTGTGCTCAGTCACATAAAACGACCAAAGATGTTGTTAGCATTTAGCCTCTCACAGCATATTCCTTATAGCTCCAAGTTAGAAGCGACCAAGCTCTTCCACAGGTACACACAAAGACCAGACAGGTACGTATCAACTCATCTAAGCTCAGGTAAGAACATATCTCAGTATGGAAAAACACTGGCCTGTTCCTTTAAGGCGAGATGCTGCAGCTGAATAGGGACAAAAATAAATGTAGAGATATCAATCTGAAAAATAAGGTGTTTAATGCATAAAAATGACCAATAAATGCCGATATCTTCAGCTTCGAAATCTAAATAACGGACAGAGCCAGGTTTAAATGTGTGGTTTTATATTAGTTCCAAAGATTTGCTCGGAGGGATTTTGAATCTGGTTTAGTTTTTGAATAAACTAGTTATTAGCATTAGTTGTAAATGAGAAAATATTAAAACAAAATCATAAATGTCTGTGAGACGCAGGTCTCATCCAATCAGAAGCAGAATTGGGGCCAAGAGCCTCCAACAAACATTCACTTTAAGTTTACTCCATCAACATGTCCTCAAGCGATGCCACTTTAGCTTTATGTGATTAAAAAAAAAAAGTTTAATTACATTTTCATACACCATTCACAGCCAAATCCCGCCTCCTGAAGGTGCACATTGTCGTTGTGTCCTTGGGCAAGACACTTCACCCACATTGCCTCCAGTGTCTGCGTACACTGGTAGCCCCCTAGGAGAGACCAACAGGCCCGGTTTGAACCATGAGGCCGTCCTTCCGTGGACCCACCACCTGCAGAAGGAGCCATGGGGGCCGGTGCTATGTGACCTGGGCAGCTTCAACGGCTGCCCCACGACCCGGCAACGGACAAGTGGAAGAAAATGGATGGATGGATGGATGGATGGGCATTCACAGCCAAGCGATGGAAAGTGGTGAAAATAATTGCTAGATGAATCGATTACCAAATAATTGTTAGTTGCACCAATCGCAATACAGCTACAAAGTCTTACCTGTGCTGCGTCGCTCCTTCTACTGTCAATGTTCACATCACAGGTTGAAGCCATAATCCACAAACATGCAGAGAAAGCCGGTGTAATGTAACTGATGGATGAAATAGCTCCAGATGAAGCAGTGGTTCAGCGGTGACTGCAGCCTCTGCTCCAGCTTCCTCTCACTCGCTCCTCAGTTTGACTTTAGCGAGTGCAGCTGATCTGCGCTCTTTCCATCCTGTGTCCGGGTCCCATTCCTCTGCTACTGGACCCTTATTTGGCGATGATATGCTTTTATCTGACAGATTTTTCTTTTCCCTCTGATGCGGTGGCGTTCGTGTGAAGAGCTTTTGTTGTGGCGCGAACTTCGAGGAACACTGAAACGAGGGCTCAATAAATGAAATAATCCAAGCGCCATTTGTTCTTTTCCTCTGAGCCTCGTTTAGTTCTGTGCTTTATCAGAGTTGTGTGACTCAGAGGCCTCACAACTACAATTATACTGTATATATCATTTCAAAAAGGCCAGCAAGACTGCACACATGTCTTTGAACGAGTGCAAAAATATCGTCTGAATATTGATATCGAGATATTGGGGAAAAAAATGAAGATATAAATTTTGTCAATATCGCCCAACCCTAAGTCGGAGCCTGTAAAGTGTGTAGTCTGAGTCTAAAGTGCAGGTGTTGTTTAACCTCTTATCCTCCGCCTTAACCAAGTGCTTTTTCTCCAGTTCAGCTTTACCCAAATCTTAAAGATTCTGGACGAGAGTCTTTCGGCCAGTGTAACACGTCATTTGAAATCTAAGACCCTCAAAACTGATCTAAATGGATCTTTGTCCTCACGTGGTTGGCGTTGGACCTTTTTTTCATCGCTTTTTTGGTGCTTTTTTGGTGCTTTGTTGTTGCTCTTTGTGGCTGTTTTTCATCTTTGTTTTTGTCTTGTTTTTGTTGCTATTTAGACACATTTTTTCAACACGTTTTTAAATTTGGGCAATAAAAACTGAAGAAAATGTGCTTGGTTCAGGTGGGGGCTAAGAGGTTAAAGGGTAGAATGAAAACCCTGACTTTGGAGAGACTTTAGTCACTCCTACAGACTCCACACTTTACAGGCTTGGACTCAACTACAAGTTTTTTTTCACACCGATTTTTACCGATCTATTTCATGGCTGTCCAGGTCCAGTCTTGGTCAGGAAACCGTATTTTACCCCATCTTTGGAGCTTGTTTTGTGGTGATGGGACGGCTCGCAGTTGGTCCCGGTAAACGTCCTTTATTTCCAAATTCAAAACTTGACCGATATGATCAAATTGCTGACAGATTTATTAAGCTTTGAACCCAAAAAACTAGTTTATTCAAAAACTAAACCAGACGTCACAAAATAAAGCCCACATTTAAACCTGACTCTGTCGATGAAAATATTGGCAGATATGGCCTTTTTTCTGCATGATTTTTGCATGAAAACTCAAAATGACACACGACTTGCAGTATATTTTTTCCTCATATTTCTGTCAGTAATCTACAATTTAGGTTTAAAATGGACTTTTAAATTCTTCCTCGTCGACCTGCAGTGTTTCGCCTTAAAGCCTCTTCATCATTATCCACAATAAAAGCATTAACCTCTGACCACATTGTCACATAAAAGCTTCTTGAAAAAAGCGTCCAAGTGACAGACGAGATGAACGCAAGGATGAAAACGCAACAAGAAAGGGTAAAAAAGTAACAAAAGAGCGACTAAAATCTGACCAAAAAAGCAATGCAAAAATGTACAAATATGTAAAGAGATACTAAAAGTGACACATACAGGTGCTCATCATATAATTAGAATATTATGAAAAAGTGCATTTATTTCTGTAATTCAGCTTAAAATGTGAAACTAATATATGATAGACTCATTCCATGCAAAGTGACATTATGTCAAGCCTTTGTTATAATTTTGATGATTATGGCTTACAGTCCATTTTCAAAATATTCTAATTTTCTGAGATTTTTAATTTGGGGTTTTTACAAGCTGAGCCATGATAATCAAATAAAGGCTATACATATGTCACTTTGCATGTAATGAGTCTATCATATAATAGTTTCACAGTTTAAGTTGAATAACAAGTGAAGGCATTTTTTCATGATATTCTAATTATATGACGAGCACCTGTATGTGAAGAGCCACGAAAAGTAACAAATATGTGATAAAAAAAGCAACAAAAAGCCACTAAATTTGACGAAGTGACATAAAAGCAACAATGAGTGACTAAAATCTGACCAAACAAAGTGAAGAATAAGTGAGAAATATGTGACAAAAAAACTACACAAAATGACAAAAAAGCAATGAAAAAAGTGACTACAATACAGCATGAAAAGGATTAGTTTAGATTAATTTTGTAGCTTTCAAACAAGGCCTATAGTCTATAACTCCAGTGGAAAAGCTTTTAGATTTGGGTAAAGCTGAACTGGAGAAAATGCGCTGGGTTAAGGCGGGGGTTAAGGTGTTAAACCAGGTGTTGCCTCCCGTTTCTGCAGGTCTCTTCGAACCCTCCTGACAGTTGAAATGTGGCTGTGGAGCAGGTCCGGTCTGGCCTCTCCCTGGTCCGGTCTGGCCTTTCCCTGGTCCGGTCTGCGGTCTCTTCACACGGGGCAGGTCTTCAGTCTGACCAGGACCTTCTCTGAGCGGGACCTGCTGGCGTTCTCGGCTCTGACCGGGGACTCGAACCCGCTGCACCTCGACCCGCACTTTGCCAAAACCACGGCCTTCTCCAGACCCTTAGTCCACGGAGTCCTGGTGAGTCCTGGTCTCAACCCGGCCTTCTCCAAAGCCAAGGATATAGAGAATGTTATTTATTAATCACAGATAGGTGGTTTCCTTTTTTAGCATCTACTGTATTAACCAGCGCCTGAAACCAGCAAAACCAAACCACAATTTTCACGATAACATGGTTATTTTAAACAACACCGCAATTTAATCCACATTGAAAAGGATCAGGCCGTTCATGTGCTACGTGGCGGCAATATACAGCATCTGTTTTTAAAGTGACCAGAGACCTAAACAAAAATAGTCAAAGAAATAAGATGAGTCCTTACAGCTGTAAAACAGAGGCCACAGGGATGAGCTGATCCATTCCATAGTATGAAATATCGACACGAAATGACTACTTTTGAAGTATCTATATTAATTAGTAGGGCTTGGGCAAAATATCGGATCGTATTGCAATACTTTGTGCTGCCGAGGGGGTAGAAAACCTCACAAGTTTTTGCTCTTTTTAGCCATTTTCTGGCTGACTATAAATGTATTTATCACCCACCGATAAAGTCAAGTCAAAATCAGGTCCATATGGATGTTTTTTTCCATAGACATAAGAAATAGTAGACTCCTTCTGCTCACTCCTCCTCCTCAATCGTTTGAACTGGAGTCCATGCTGGATTTACAGACTCCTCTTACCCCGTTCCTAAAAAGAGCAAAAGGGCGGGTTCTTCACTGTAGACTCGTGTAGTTTGGTCGTAACTGCGCCTTTTAGCTCTGATGCTAACGGCCTGTCAATCAAAGTCAGGCCCTCATTAATATACAAGAATTCTAAAATGTACCTTACGAAAACCCGCCTTACCTAGTGTTATCACAGGAGCAGTATCTACCAGTAGAAAGTGTAACATTATTGGAAACCAGGCTTTACAGTTGTTTAAAGGGGCTATACAGAGTTTAAAAAATGTTAAAACTAAGTATTTTCATCCCCCTGCACGTTCCAGCAATGTCCTAATGCAGGGGTCACAAATTAAATTTCACCAAGGTCCGAAATGAAAAAAAATGGTCAAGCAAAGGTCCGGAACATACGGGGTTAATTCACGGTTATATGAGGATTATTAAGCCTTTATTAAATCTATTACTGTGATTTGAAATAATGTAATCAATTGAATCCTGTTATTGTTTTCTCTAAAAATAAGTTTTGGCTCCTAAATATCAGAATGCATAGGCTACTGCAGCCTCTGTTATACACATAATATATGACAGTGATGTGTTTCTCCTGTGCTCAGTTCAACACAGTGAGCCCTGCTTAGTCCAGGTTTAGTCCTGGTTCAGACCAGGTTTAATCCTAGTTTAGTCCAGGTTTAGTCCTGGTTTATTCCTGGTTCAGACCTGCTCACTCCCGATCGAGAAACAGCCGCGCTATTTGCGCATTACGATCGCGCGTGCATATTTAATTAGGGCGTCCTCTGTTGTGTTTTTTTTTTTTTTTAGCAAACAGTATTTCAGTCATTCCAAAACCATTTCGAAAAATGTAAAAAGTATCATGGAGCTAAGCTGAAGGACTTTCTCTTTCTGTTCATCTGGGCTGTAGTTTACCGCTCTGGTGCAGTCGGTGGGAGAGAGAGAGAGAGCAACACGCAGCCGCTCGTCTGAGGGGATTCGAGTCGGGTCCAAAGCTCGGATCCAAGGTTCGGGTCCGGATGGGCTGATGCATGGGTCCGGATCCAGACCGAGGTCCGCCGTTTAGGGACCTCTGTCCTAATGTGTAGAATGAGCCTAGACCTATTCACCACAACTGCCACTAAAATCCTGCACTGTCAGTTGAAGTTGTTACTTCGGGTCCGAAGTGCTGTCATGCACGAGCTTAATATAGAGACTGCAGTTACGCATCAGACCTGAGGGGGCAGTAGTGAGCATAAAATGACCAACTTGTATCTAGTCTCTTTAAAACGTGTGTAAAGAGTAATGCTGGTGGTCACGAAACAGTGCTACCCACGGCCATTGGTTTTTTCACAGTAAATTATTCAGTAGAAGCGAAAAACTGCACTCGTTAGCTAACGTAGCATGAAGCTAACATAAGCTTTGATAGCTTCCTGGTTAACAGTGTTAGTTTTTTAAGTATTTATGGACTGTTAACCCACTTTGCTCCTCTCCATAGCTGTGTTTTTATTTACTAGAAAAATATAATTCAGTGTTTGTTAAAGCTGCCTTGAATATTTTCATCAGTAGGTGGCGTAGTGTGCTCTGCTCTGCTCCACCACCACCACCACCCCCCTCCCCTCCCCTGACTTTCCCCCATCGCCCACGCCCCTCACTCCCCTCCACACTGTTTAGACCACACGCTGCTCTGATTGCATTCAATGAGCTACGGAAATCTCGCTGTGAGGTGAGGGCATGGATCTATTATAATAAACGGATGAGGGAGGTGCGAGTTGCAGGGCCGGTCTCCTTCTGCTGTTTGCGAGTGTGGAGCACATGGTGGCGCATCTAGAGGCGCTTATTGGTAATGCATCGGTGCCGGACCGGCAAAACAGGATCGCTTAGCGTAGCTTTAAATTAATAGTGGCAAAATTGGAGAAAATTCAGATTTTATTTTTCTGCTCTTTGTTTTCCCTCTGGCTGCTTCAAACATGACAATGTTCCAAAGATGCCATCTGTATCTATCACAATACATATCGGATCGGCCCCTGAGTATCGTGATACGTATCGGATCATGACAATGTGGCTTGTCCCAGCCCCAGTATTTAGGCATTAAACACCAATAATATCATGTGCTTCATGTTTGTTCTGTACATGGACAAAGCACAGACCTTTTTCTCTGGCTGTGAATTTAAACAATGGATGGGAGCAACGTCTACGTCACATCAGTGGCGCCAAAAGGTTAACGCCCCTTTTCGGGGGAAAACAGAAGCTCCGTACATTGGAATGAATGAGGAAAGAGTGAGCATGGGGGACGACGGACGCAAATTAGCCCAAGGCTACAATCCGGTGTGGCTTGTTTACATGCATGAGACCCATGTATGTTCATTAACATGCACTGTCCCGACCAAATAAACCAATAAATAAAATAAAATAAAGATCGTCTGAAAACTTTTAATTTACACATGAAAGAACGTTTTCTTTGTTTTATTTAATTATCGAACATGAAAAGGAAGCCATGGAAGTGACCTGTTGTTTCAGATACAGTGGGGAAAAAAAGTATTTAGTCAACCAACAATTGTGCAAGTTCTCCCACTTAAAATGATGAGAGAGGCCTGTAATTTTCATCATAGGTAAACCTCAACTATGAGAGACAAAATGAGAAAAAAAAATCCAGAAAATCACATTGTCTGATTTTTTTAATGAATTTATTTGCAAATTATGGTGGAAAATACGTATTTGGTCAATAACAAAAGTTCATCTCAATACTTTGTTATATACCCTTTGTTGGCAATGACAGAGGTCAAACGTTTCCTGTAAGTCTTTCACACACTGTTGCTGGTATTTTGGCCCATTCCTCCATGCAGATCTCCTCTAGAGCAGTGATGTTTTGGGGCAGGCGCTGGGCAACACGGACTTTCAACTCCCTCCAAAGATTTTCTATGGGGTTGAGATCTGGAGACTGGCTAGGCCACTCCAGGACCTTGAAATGCTTCTTACGAAGCCACTCCTTCGTTGCCCGGGCGGTGTGTTTGGGATCATTGTCATGCTGAAAGACCCAGCCACGTTTCATTTTCAATGCCCTTGCTGATGGAAGGAGGTTTTCACTCAAAATCTCACGATACATGGCCCCATTCATTCTTTCCTTTACACGGATCAGTCGTCCTGGTCCCTTTGCAGAAAAACAGCCCAAAAGCATGATGTTTCCACCCCCATGCTTCACAGTAGGTATGGTGTTCTTTCTTTCTCCTCCAAACACGACCAGTTGAGTTTTTACCAAAAAGTTCCATTTTGGTTTGATCTGACCATATGACATTCTCCCAGTCCTCTTCTGGATCGTCCAGATGCTCTCTAGCAAACTTCAGACGGGCCGGGACATGTCCTGGCTTAAGCAGGGGCACACGTCTGGCACTGCAGGAATTGAGTCCCTGGCGGCGTAGTGTGTTACTGACAGTAGCCTTTGTTACTTTGGTCCCAGCTCTCTGCAGGTCATTCACTAGGTCCCCCCGTGTGGTTCTGGGATGTTTGCTCACTGTTCTTTGATCATTTTGATCCCACGGGGTGAGATCTTGCGTGGAGCCCCAGATCGAGGGAGATTATCAGTGGTCTTGTATGTCTTCCATTTTCTAATAATTGCTCCCACAGTTGATTTCTTCACACCAAGCTGCTTACCAATTGCAGATTCAGTCCTCCCAGCCTGGTGCAGGTCTACAGTTTTGTTTCTGGTGTCTTTCAACAGCTCTTTGGTCTTGACCATAGTGGAGTTTGAAGTGTGACTGTTTGAGGTTGTGGACAGGTGTCTTTTATACTGATAACAAGTTCAAACAGGGGCCATTAATACAGGTAATGAGTGGAGGACAGAGGAGCCTCCTTAAAGAAGAAGTTACAGGTCTGTGAGAGACACAAATCTTGCTTGTTTGTAGTTGACCAAATACTTATTTTCCACCATAATTTGCAAATAAATTCATAAAAAATCAGACAATGTGATTTTCTGGATTTTTTTTCTCATTTTGTCTCTCATAGTTGAGGTTTACCTATGATGAAAATTACAGGCCTCTCTCATCTTTTTAAGTGGGAGAACTTGCACAATTGTTGGTTGACTAAATACTTTTTTTCCCCACTGTAATTCACAGAGAAGACGGTTAACGTTTTAAAACTGAGTTGCTAAACCCACACTTGTCTGTGACATTTGACTGTGGAACGTTTTTGCTGGATGCTTGATAATGTCACTACAGTTTCAGCTTTTAGTCTGTTGCTTTTATATTATCATTAAATTAAAATCATACAGACTACGATGTAGTTTTATAGCTTATGAGAGCTATAAAACTATGGTATGGTTCGTTCAGCAGATAACCTACTAGCTGCTAATGCTAACGTTAATGTATATTTTAAAACGGAGACAATCATTAATTAGGCCTAATCAGGGGTTAAAGTGGGATTTGGGAGGTGGGGGAACTCTAACCTTTAACAAGCAGTAGGAATCGCGCTACATTTAAAATTTTTTATGTACTTAGGTACTGACATGTAGTCATGGGTTCTGAACAGATACTGCACAATACAAGGTATTTGATACTGTAATTATTTCATTTTCCAATATTTTTCAATACCTTGAATTATTTTTAGATATCCTTTAGTAGGTTTTAACAATCATAAATGATTGGAGGTCTATGTGATTTACTAAATGAACAAATTCTGCTTTTGCCAGATCCACATTTGGGTTCTTCTTAGATAGGACTGCAGAGCACCATGCCTGCCCAGAGAGGAGCTTAATAGATTATAGAAACAAATACAATGTCAGGATCCACTTATTCAAAGAAGGCCCAACCAAAGAAATGAACATGTGTGCTGAAACATTACTTATTAACAATTTTGGCTTGTTATTATGTTCTTTATTTAAGAAAATCCTCTTTCACAGTCAGTGGTGCTTACAGCAGGGCTCTTGCAGGCTGGTCAGGGGTGAGCCTCCCACCACCAAACGTATTCATATTTTTGGGATAAATAAATGAAAATTTAATTATCATCACTGCTTGAACAGAATAGAATTGGGCCTAAACATACAAGTTATATTATATTCCAGCATTTTAAGGCTTTGGAGGGAAAAAAAGAAAAAAACACAGCAATAGAATAATACAGAATAATAAAGAGCCTAATAATAAACTAGGACTACTCAGAACTAAACCAGGATTAAGCCAGGGCAAAAACATGCAATATCAGGACTAAATCACATCTAAACCAGGCCAAAGGCCTAATACAGAATGAGACCAGTACATCTCAAACAACATGACTAACTCCTGCTCAGCCACTGCTCCTCAGCGCTGAGCAGACAGACCATGGAAAATAATAAATAAGGGCGGACCAAACGCTGTTCTGTCCAGACCTCGCGCTTTACGAAAAAAACTCAGTAAATGAAGCGCTCCTTGGAGATGGCGCGCTCAGCTTCAGCCTCGTTTACCATGTTAACTTTGCAAAGAGCATCTCTGCGCTTGTACATTTCCACAACCACGTATTGAATGAAGTCAGAGCAGAAAGGAAGAAAAATGCACCTGTCAAATGAATGATTCAGATGTTATTTAGTAAAGTTAGAGCCCTGGGAGCGAGGTTTAGCGTGTTGACCGGTTAAACACGAGTGCTGGTGGTGCAGAGCAGTTTTCCAAAACTCACGCACCATCAGCGTTATCGTCCGCTTTGCAAACATCCACAGCTGAACTGGTGTTCCTTACCTTAAAGTCGCTGGTTAAGCCCTTTGCACCGGCAGGAACACACGCTGCACCTGACGCGGACCGCGAGGAGTCCTGCTTCTGCATGGGATAATCCGAGCAAACACGATTCATACTGTCCTTGTGCTGCGGTTTGATAAAATCTGTCAGTCCGTCCAACGATAAGCCTCCTGTTTTCTCAGTTTAGCGTTACATCGTTTAACAGAGCCATGTTTTCATTTGAGCCCGCGCTAGGAGATGATGGTCCGGAGCCGGAGGCACACTGCTACGCAAAGTGCCGCGAACTCGCGGCGGAGCGACGCGAATGCGGCGCGGATAATGCCGGATAAAATATATTTTTTATGGAAAATTAGGTCAGATTATATTCTTTGGTCCCCGGTACGCATATTGAGTAGGCCCAACCTAGTACTTTTATTGCATTGATGTATCTCACTGGCAGAATTTCGTATGTGCGTGATCATGAACTTTTTTTTCTTTCTTTTTTTGCCATGCGAAGGTGGGGGAACGCCGTTCCCGACCGTTCCCGCCCACTTTAACCCCTGGGCCTAATGCTGAACCGGTTGGATGAGTTTGAATAATTATCTATTAATGACGTTACACAATGTGCATAATACACAGCCACCAGGGGGAGCCGTTTCCTCAGTAATAAGCTCTGACATGGCCATAAAAGATGCTAGTGATGATAAACTCGCTCATGTCCACAAAAAATAAAAAATCTTTCAATCGTCTTCTGACAGTGACTTGATGTGTCTTTAATCAAGAACGTACGTTGTCCTGTAGTTCTGACACTGGTTTGGAATATTTTATCCTCCGAACGAGAAATTGTCCTTTTTCACATACACACTAATGCAATTTTTAACTCTCGATTCCCCCAAAAGGGGCGTTGCCCAGTAAAAGTTCCCGGATGTTGCTCCCATCTATATGAGGCTCTTTCAAACTGTCACTGAAGTTCACATGTTTGTAGTCCCTTCTTTTACTTTTCATCAGATTTTATCCTTCTGTTTTCCTCTCTTTTCCAGGTGAACGGCCTGATCTCAGCGCTGCTCGGCTCGAACTCTCCCGGCTGCGTCCTTCTGAAGCAGCAGATCCGCTTCCCTGCACCGCTCTTCGTGGGCGAAGCCGTTTCAGCCCGAGCCGAGGTCCAGAGGGTCAGACTGTCCACAGCTGTCGTCTCTGTCAGAGTCCAGACCGCAGACCAAACCGAGGAGACCAGAGTGGTTCTTGAGGGGACGATCACCGTAAAGATTCACAAGAAACAGGAAATCGGATAGAGATGAGACCCAGAGACATTTCCCCCCAAACTTTAGATCAGAATGGGACTATTTAACTTTGATCTTTGCACATTTCATCATGTGTTTGTGAAAATTCAATAATTTTCAATAATGTAGACAGGTTTTTGATCTTTCATTCAATTTAGCAAACCTTACAACAATTTCAGTGATATTTCTATGTTAAATCAACAAAAAAGCAGTTCCTGTCGAGAAAATAAAGACGTTTATTAATTGTGTGTTTTCTTTTTGCTATTGGCAGTAGCAGTAAGCAAGTACTCCCCTGTATTGGCGAAAAGAGGATTGTGTTGACAATAAAAATGCAGCTATATTGTAGTGAGGAGATCATTTAATTGGCCCAATCCAAATGAAATACTAAAATGTAACAAATGTTTTCAAATTAATCGATAGAAACCGTATTTATTTACTTTTGAATATGTATTAGTCATTTTAGATTTCAGCTATTTCAGTTTTTACATATTTCCTACTATTTAACCTCTTAACCCCCACCTGAACTGAGCACATTTTCTACAGTTTGGCATTATTCAAATCTAAAAGCTTCTTGAACAAAGCATCAAAACATCGACGGAAACGTGGATGAAACGCAACGAAGAAAGTGTGTGGGGGGAGCCACAAAAGTGCGACAAAAACACAACAAACAAGCGCCAAAAACAAAAAGTGATGGAAAAAGCAGAAAAGGAGTCACAAAAAAGCCACAAAAGAGTAACAGAAATGTGCAGGGAAAGCACATTTCTGCGACAAAAACACGACTAGAAAGTGACAAAAACAAGACTAAAACATCACAAAGAAGCACCAAAGAAGCAGGAAAAAGCGATGAAAAATGCAACAAAATATTACAGAAAAACCCCTGCAAAAACCAAACCACACAAAATATGAAAACCAGACAAAAAAAGAGACCATAACGCTTCAAAAATGTGACAAAGTGTAGTTTTGTAGGTCTTAGCTTTCAAATGAGGCATCATATTGGCCTATAGGCTGTAAGCTCCAGTCGAGAAGCTTTTCGATTTGGGTTAAACCGAATAATAATACATTTTATTTGTAATGCACTTTACATTTGACACCAAATCTCAAAGTGCTACAGTGGACAACATAGTTAAAAACAATACAATGTACAATATAACACAACATGTAACAGGTTAACCATTTACTACATTGTTTAAAACGTTTTCTTATATAGAATTTATTGTTTTTAGAAATGCCCTTTATATACAATTATGCTAGCTTTCTGCATACGTTTCACGATATAAGTATTTAATAATAATACTAATAATAATAATAATAATAATAGTAATAATAAAAACAGTATTCTATACTTCTGTTTATATCGAGTTGTGGGCGTGTTTACCGTACCAACATGGCGCCTGCGTCTGTACGTGTGACGCATGGACGCATGTTTTTAGTGACTTCCTTCCGTGTTTGGTGAAGCCGTGAAGCCCAGGCTGTAGTGTCAGCTGCTTTCCTCGCTCCCTCCGCGGGCTTTCACGCACTCTCCACCCGCTGTTGGATACTTCTGCTGTCCTAACTCGGCGACCCAGCTCCCGTGGCTTTACCCCCGGGAAATCCTCTCTCCTCTGGCCGCCTGTCGATGCCCGGGGCCGGGGATGTCTTCGTACGTGGAGACGCCGAGCCCTGGGAGGCAGCTCCTGGATGATACTGTCCCCCTCACTGCCACCATCGAAGCCAGCCAGAACCTGCAGTCTCACACGGTACACCCTTTTACGTCATGAATTACGACTTGGTCTGTTTGACAATCCTAATTTGTGTTATTAATTTCTTGTAGAATAGCGCACAAAAGCACTAGCTGCGTCAGTAGTTCCATTATCGGACATGGCTAAGTTTTGCTCGTTTTTGACACATTTCTCTGACTTAACACGTATTATTTCATCCGAATGCCTGAGTAAATAGTCCACTGCTGGCACGAGGGTAAAGGTTAAGGTTGACAGCGATGACATGCTGATTTTTTTTTTTTTACCCATGTTTAGTGTTTGAAATTTGGACACAGCAGCAGCTGACTGCGCTCACTAGCTTTGATTAAGCAATTTCCTGGCTGCTTAGATGCACTTTTCAGACTGCAAAAACATTTACAGAGTAGCCCCCAAATGTCATAATAGTTCAATAGGTTAGCCATTACGAGGCTGTCAAAGACACAGCTTGTGTGTTTATTGCTGTTGATCAGAAATGTATTACTGACAAAAGGTTATAACCATGAATGAAATTCCCATTCCAGTTTCCATTTGTTTGACTATTTCAGTGCTTTCTCATGTTGCTAGTAGTACACGTATTTATCTTTTCATCTCTACATTACTGTTCATCTTAAATGCATTGCAGTAGATAATTGATGCGTCATTGTGCGTCTGTTTCGTTTTCCTGGGAAAAAACCGAAATATAGCGAAATCCTGTTGATACACACTCTTTTACAGGAAATGTCCTGTTGTCTTCCTTTTTTTTTTTAATCAACGAAAAAGACATTTAATTTGAATATTTAATTTTTCCCACATCTCCAACACTGATTAGCCAAAGCTGAGCTAATTAAAACACGACCTTTGAAACCGCAAAACACAGTGAGACATTGTACAGCTAGAACGAATCCTCACCGGGAAAAGCGCCACTTTAAGCGCCAAATTAACCTTTTAACATTAATTAACGGCTTTTAACTCAATATTATAACCTTGTGAGATGTAATGTAGTTTTGTCAATTATTCGGTAGGCATCGAATTAACAAACTGCTCACAATTTTCTTAAAATACACAGGAAATGTTTTGAAATCCCACATTGCAGATGTAAAAAGGCTGTTGTTTGGATTTAGCGCTGATACTTGTACATCTTTTAATTATTCATGTCAGAGTTTTGGTTGAAATGATGGTTGTAAATGTGAATGCAGATGTCAGCGATGGTTCCCGGGGGAAAGTGTCCGATAATGGGCTCCTGTGCCTGGGTTCGTTGTTGACAGCGAGTCGGAGGGCGATCAGCTGAGCGTTAGCCGAGCCTAGCATGCTAACGCGATGCTAATGTGGCTACAGGCTGTAAACACTGGCGTCTGCAGAATGGAAGTCAGGAAATGGGGAGGAAAAATAATAAATACTCGTTCACAAAGGACTGTAATATGAAAATATCCATATGGGCTGTAATTTTTTGGTTTTAAGACTTGTTTTGAAAATAGCGTGGTTATGGATGACCATCTGTTCACTTCTGTTTAGACTAAATAAACGCCGAATTACTGAATTTAATAGCTAGCAGTCAAAGGAGTTATTGGGTGGCTTTGTGGTTAGACCTCTTAACTAGCATTAGACATACTCATTGACTGTGAATTTAAATTTACAGTCAATGGACATACAGTGAGGAAAATAAGTATTTGAACACCCTGCTATTTTGCAAGTTCTCCCACTTAAAAATCATGGAGGGGCCTGAAATTGTCATCGTAGGTGCATGTCCACTGTGAGAGACATAATCTAAAAAAAAAATCCAGAAATCACAATGTATGATTTTTAACTATTTATTTGTATGATACAGCTGCAAATAAGTATTTGAACACCTGTCTATCAGCTAGAATTCTGACCCTCAAAGACCTGTTAGTCTGCCTTTAAAATGTCCACCTCCACTCCATTTATTATCCTACATTTAGATGCACCTGTTTGAGGTCTTTAGCTGCATAAAGACACCTGTCCACCCCATACAATCAGTAAGAATCCAACTACTAACATGGCCAAGACCAAAGAGCTGTCCAAAGACACTAGAGACAAAATTGTACACCTCCACAAGGTTGGAAAGGGCTATGGGGAAATTGCCAAGCAGCTTGGTGAAAAAAGGTCCACTGTTGGAGCAATCATTAGAAAATGGAAGAAGCTAAACATGACTGTCAATCTCCCTCGGACTGGGGCTCCATGCAAGATCTCACCTCGTGGGGTCTCAATGATCCTAAGAAAGGTGAGAAATCAGCCCAGAACTACACGGGGGAGCTGGTCAATGACCTGAAAAGAGCTGGGACCACCGTTTCCAAGGTTACTGTTGGTAATACACTAAGACGTCATGGTTTGAAATCATGCATGGCACGGAAGGTTCCCCTGCTTAAACCAGCACATGTCAAGGCCCGTCTTAAGTTTGCCAATGACCATTTGGATGATCCAGAGGAGTCATGGGAGAAAGTCATGTGGTCAGATGAGACCAAAATGGAACGTTTTGGTCATAATTCCACTAAACGTGTTTGGAGGAAGAAGAATGATGAGTACCATCCCAAGAACACCATCCCTACTGTGAAGCATGGGGGTGGTAGCATCATGCTTTGGGGGTGTTTTTCTGCACATGGGACAGGGCGACTGCACTGTATTAAGGAGAGGATGACCGGGGCCGTGTATTGCGAGATTTTGGGGAACAACCTCCTTCCCTCAGTTAGAGCATTGAAGATGGGTCGAGGCTGGGTCTTCCAACATGACAATGACCCGAAGCACACAGCCAGGATAACCAAGGAGTGGCTCTGTAAGAAGCATATCAAGGTTCTGGCGTGGCCTAGCCAGTCTCCAGACCTAAACCCAATAGAGAATCTTTGGAGGGAGCTCAAACTCCGTGTTTCTCAGCGACAGCCCAGAAACCTGACTGATCTAGAGAAGATCTGTGTGGAGGAGTGGGCCAAAATCCCTCCTGCAGTGTGTGCAAACCTGGTGAAAAACTACAGGAAACGTTTGACCTCTGTAATTGCAAACAAAGGCTACTGTACCAAATATTAACATTGATTTTCTCAGGTGTTCAAATACTTATTTGCAGCTGTATCATACAAATAAATAGTTAAAAAATCATACATTGTGATTTCTGGATTATTTTTTTAGATTATGTCTCTCACAGTGGACATGCACCTACGATGACAATTTCAGACCCCTCCATGATTTCTAAGTGGGAGAACTTGCAAAATAGCAGGGTGTTCAAATACTTATTTTCCTCACTGTACTGTACGTTAGATTCAAACTAGCATTAGACATAAGTTTATTGGAAATTGATGACATTGCATGACGATTCAGAGAGAGCAGGGACATGTGTTATTCTGAAATGGCAGTACATGGTTTCTATCAAAAAACAGTTCGGAAATGTCAGTAGTAAGCGTTAGAGGTGTGTGATATGTATCGACTACAACAAGGGTTCCCAAAGCGACCCCCAAAATCACTCAACCAACAACTTGGGACCCCCTTCTGTAAACCATAATAAGAATTTATAATTATCTATGGTGCAAAACATTTCAAATCTGGTTTAATGATGTTAGTTTGGATACTGTGTTTTAAAATTGTGCTTAATTTTCCTAAAATGTACTGTTTTCATGTTTATTGGCTTTCATTGTTTTCTAATTATTTCTGGTTTAATTATATTTTCTTTTCTTGTGCAGCACTTTGGAAAGTCTTGTGTATGAAATTGCTATAGAAATAAAGTTGGATTGGAAAAAATGGGAAACATTTGGTAAGACATTAGGAAAATATTAGGAAAAAATGGGGAACATTTTGGAAAAAATGGGAAAATAGATTTTAGGATTTTTTGAATATTGGCAAACAAAGAAAGTGGAAAATGTAGGGAAAATTGGTATTAAAACAAATTATAATTCATTTGGAAATATAGGGAGAAAATGTGAGAACATTTAAAAAAGATAAAAAGTGGGAGAAACATTGGGGAAAATTGCAAAATTATTGGTTAAAAAATAGGGGAAAAAATGCCCATTTGTATTATGTCCAGGACAATTCTTTTGAGCGACAAAGCGATGTTAATAATAATGCATTAGTCTTGTATAGCGCTTTTCCAGACGCTCAAAGTCGCTTTTACAATTTAGTACATTATTCATTCACTCCATACTCGGTGATGATAAGCGAGGCAACCAGTCTGTGCACATCAGCCACCACCACCAACCACTCACTTACGCACTATACATATATACTTATATAAGATGTCTACAGCACATTTTTACATATTTCTGACGTGTGCAAAAATATTACTACTTATCACTATCGTTATCGGGAAAGTCCCAAAAAATATTGAGGTATTCATTTTTGTCAAAAGTCTGACCATCTCCACTCTTAATTATCCAAGTTTCCCACACTCTTCTGTTTGGTGGAATGTTTTCAAACCTTAAAGGAATAGGCCACTGTTTTTACATACTGAGATATGTTCTTACCTTAGCTTAGACAAGTTCATTTGTACCTGTCTAGTCTTCATGTGTGCCTTCAGTAACGTAAACACAGCACAGATGGCGTTAGCATTTAGCCTCTCTCTTCTCCTCTATAGCTCCAAACGAGGTGAAGATAGAAGCTACCAAGCTCTTCCATGTTTTCCCTATTTAAATATGGTTACGTGAAGTGTTACACTATAAAGTATAATTACACAAAATTAAACAATGTGGATTTTCTAAGCGGATAAATAGGGGAACTATATTGTAAGGCGTAATAATACCAGGAGTAATTCGACATCCGTGCAGTGATATCTTCACTTTACTGTGCGGACGCCGAAGTATTCAGGTGTTAGTCCTGACCCGCTGCGACTGAGCAGCACCACCACTGTGGCTAGTTTTCTCCTTGAGATCTTAGTTTTAACTCTGTCAGAGTAAAACATAAACAGCCCAAACTCTCTATTCACAATGTTTATTCTTTGTTTTGTGGCTTCGAGCAGGAGATCTATCCAGGAAGTAACTGCAACATGGCAGTGGCGCTCCCTGGTCTTTCCCACGCAGGCCCGTGCTGGTGGGGGTGGAGGGGCTAGAGCACCTGCCCCCTTTGCCCCATGCCCCTTAAGTGCCCTTCCCCCCCATACCTTTCATTTATTTATGTTATATTTTGATTATCCAAAGCTTTGCGGTGGTCCTTACTAGGGGTGTCCATGGTTAACCGATTAACCGTTAAAAATTGCCTAACCGAGTAAAAGCAGTTTGCTCAGTTAACTGCCGTCTATAATTTGCCGTGACAGTGAAAATACTTGTAATGCATTTTTGCACCACCGGAGTCCGCCATAGCGCTCCCAGACATTTGTCCATGAGAAGTAGTCCATCGCATGGTTAGCTAGTTTTTCAATATGAAGCGGGCCAAAAAAAGCACAGCGTGGGAGCTCTTTACGACCGAGAATGACGGATCAAAATGCAAGTATTGCATTGCAGTGGTGGTAGTGCGCACACTAATGGTTAACAGAGTATTAACCACTAAGGGCCTCGGTTAACAGTTAATGAAAAACTTGAAAACGTGCAGTCCTTACCATTGGTTTTGCCCCAAAAAGACTTATTAGCCTATATTATTCAATTAAATCCGAAAGTTAACGTGTTTCCAGTATTCCACCCCCTGCCCTGCAAGCGAGGCTAGAGTGAGAGGCTAGAGTGAGAGGCTAGAGTGAGAGGCTAGAGTGAGAGGCTAGAGTGAGAGGCTAGAGTGAGAGGCTAGAGTGAGAGGCTAGAGTGAGAGGCTAGAGTGAGAGGCTAGAGTGAGAGGCTAGAGTGAGAGGCTAGAGTGAGAGGCTAGATGAGAGGCTAGAGTGAGAGGCTAGAGTGAGAGGCTAGAGTGAGAGGCTAGAGTGAGCGGCTAGAGTGAGCGGCTAGAGTGAGCGGCTAGAGTGAGCGGCTAGAGTGAGCGCAGAGGCATCTCATGCACAGAACAACGATCGCCGCACCTTGTGCTTCAGATCGCGCTTTATTTTTTGTCAGTCGGCCTCATAATCACGGACCAATGAGGTCAACAAGCCCACAGTTTTGTATGTGATTTAAAAATAAACCTTGTGTCACACGCGAGCGCCGTTTAGCGCTTATCTCATTTGCACTAAAATGTAAAAAATAAAATGACCTGGACAAGTAGAGCGCACTATAAGACACTTATTTATGCAGTTTATAAGCTAAAAAAATGTGATTTGGTGTAGTGTCCACATCCTTATTATCGTATCATGCATATAAATATTTTCACGTCATGTGTTTTTCAGGAGTACATCATTCGTGTGCAGAGGGGCGTGTCCTCTGACAACAGCTGGCAGGTAATCCACCAATCACAGTCTTTTATCCCCACTTGAAACCTATTTTTGGGCCAATCACAGCGCAGGAAACTGACCGCACTCTGTGTTCCCACAGGTGATTCGCCGGTACAGCGACTTCGACGCCCTCAACTCCGGCCTCATGGTGAGACACAGGGTTTTACACACAAAAGTATAAATCCGTTTAATGTACCAGTAAGAAGTTCTCAATACAAAATTTATCTGGAGTAAAGTACAGATTCTCAGAATATCTGAGCTTTTAGTCACAGTTTTAGTCTCACAAATACTGTATATGGCTGGACTAAAGTTGTGATTATCATCCAGCCCCTCACTCTAAACCCGACTCTCTGGAACAGGAAGTCGTGAGGATTTTGCTGACTTTAAACTGTTCTCTTGCTGTTTCTCTGACCTCACGACTTCATTCACAAATCTGCGCAGCTCTGAATAAACATGAAACAAACACAAGTCCTGGTTTGGGAGTCATGCAATTTTTGAAAAACCATAGCCATTAGGGCAGGGCATTATGGCCAAAAATTTATATCACGGTATGAAAAAGAAATATCACGATAACGATATATTTGGCGATATAATTTACACCTGGCAAAATACTTAAAAATCAAAACCTTTAGCCGATGGGGAAAATTCATTTACAGCTATTTTATTCTCTTTATTAATCTAAATTCACCTAAATCTCTATTTCCATCTGGAAAAACACAGAAGATATATAAAATAATATTGCAACAATAACTGCTGCACCTTCATCTCCGTCACAGTGAAATGCTCCTGTAAGTTCACCTGCCTCTGTGCAGTTTACTTGTGTTTTTATTGTCAGGAGACTGGGGATAGAGCTGTTTGTAATAAAATGTTTGGGACATGTGTTCGCTCGCAACATGAGACAAATGTATTTTAGTTTTCGAACAATCCACTATTTCCGTTTTCTCTCCTCTCGCTTCTCCCGATCAGACACGCACGCGCACAAGCAGGAGGGCAAGAAAGAGCGAGGTAGAGAAGTGTGTGAGCTTGTCCTGAGACTTGCGTGAGCGCTCCTGATAAGGATATTATTAGCCTTCAACTGCGTTTGCAACGTGGTTTTCTTCACCGTGTTGTTGTTAGCGCTAGGCTAAGAAAGTTAGCTAGCGAGCTAGGCAATGCTAAAACTTGCCGGAGTTCATCCAAGACGCAAATCCTGAGCCCTTTCCTCACAAATATGAGCGACAAAAGCGACATACATCATTCATATCATTAGATTCTTTAAGCGCCTGCCCCTGATGCCTCCACAGTCATGTTTATGCTGCTGCTTTGAGTGACTCTGAGCGCAGCATCTCCGTGTGGTTCTGAAATCAGCTGCGCATACAAATGATCTCATCTACTGAGATCATTTGATCTATCTATGAACGTTTACACCAGTGTCCAAAAACTATACCAATATTACCGTGCACGATATGATGTGGACCAACCCTAATAGCCATTGCTTTGAAATAATGTCATGGCTTTGTATTATGATGTTTTTATTTTCAGAAAAATGCTGTTTTCACCAAACCCATAGTTATATTGTATCATATCAATATCAAGATATCTGGCATGAATATCGAGATGTATAAAATGTTGTCCATATTGTTCAGCCCTAGTTTTAATGTCTGTTTATTTTGTCTCAAATACGTGAGGCCTGCCTGAATTAGGGATGGGACGATGATACATTTTTGGGTCACGATTATTAGCCAAAATACTTGCGATTAATGATATCACCATATTTGCCTCTGGTTTAACATTTTCACTGAAACTGCAGAAATTACATTAAGAATTTAAACAAATTCAACTCATAACTTACTGCAAAAAAATGTTTTAATGAGGTTTAAGTATAGAACGGTTGGTTTTATGAACACAGAAGAACCAAATTGAAAATTCAAGGCTCAGGTTGTGTCAGCAGCTCATTGGTTTATTATTTCAGAAGAAACAAAACAGTAGAGCCATGCAGTGCTACAAGCATCAAATTTAATGGTAAAAATGTTAACTTTTAAAATTTTTATCTTAACTTATAAAGCGCTTTTCCACCTACATTAGGCACTCAAAGCGCTTTACTGCAAGGATCCAGTCACCCATTCACACGCCAGTGTACGCAGACACTGGAGGCAAGGAGGGTGAAGTGTCTTGCCCATGAACACGACAGTGTGCACCTTCAGGAGGCAGGATTTAAACCTCCAACCTTCCGTTCATGAGACGACCCGCTCTACCAACTGTGCCACTGTCGCAGATGGTATAGCGTTCTTCAGTGGACTTTGCCGCGTGGTTAAGTTTGAGAAAGCCACTGACTGAAGTTTGTCTGTAGCTTAACAAACGACGCAGGTGGTTGTCTCTCAGATGGTCCTGCACTTTTCTTCGACATGTTCCTCATGTTGGAGTTTCGTCTTTTCTTTTGCCCACCCCTCAGACTTTACTTTCTCCCGGGGAGTTAAGTCTGAGGGCCTTTCAGAAACCGCTGCCTCCTCCCTCACCCTACCCCCTAACACTCAATTTGCGCGTGCCCGGGGAGTGGAGTTCTGTCCGAAACAGAGCACTCAGTGAGGGGAAGTGTCTGCTCAGCTCCTTCACAGCGAGTCAGCATCGATACCGCACTTAATAAACAGGTGTGTGTTACACCTGAGCAGGTCCACGAGCAACACGCACCAAACAGCCTCAGTTCTGTGTTTACTTAGGAGCACCTAAGTGTTCATTTGAACAACTTTGTCATAGAGACATTTATTAATGAAAAAGAAAGCGACAGTGAAACTTGATATTTTATTGGGAGAGGAAAAGTTCTCACTTGTGAGAACTTTGAGAACACTTGAAGAAGCTAAAATATACAATTTTTAAATACGACATATTTTAATCTGAATTTCTTTGTAAACTCATAAAGGAACTGTTTTGTTTTCATTTAAAAGTATGATCAGTCGAACTTGTGATTTTTGCAACATTATGGGCTGTGCAGTCCGTGGGGGCGAGAGAGAGCGCGTCTGAAAGTCACAGCTCCAATTTCTCTGAGTGAACCTCTGAAGGCGCCCTCACTGAGGCCTGAGTGGAAGGGTGGAGGGAAAGGGAGGAGAGACCGGTTTCGGAAAGGCCCTGGCTGTTTCCCAAAGCCTAGGTACCTTGTCTTGCCTTCTTGCCTTGGTTTTGGAGGCACTGCCTCCAAACTCGCTTCCTTCCAGTCCAAGGCAAGTGTCCTGCCTTGGACCAAAAAGAGCTGCTAATGGAACATACTTCAGAAGTAAAGGAAGTGACATCACAAACTAAAAAAGGAAGATATGTTTCATCCAGAGGAAAGGGGAGGGTCTGCTGAGGAGGGAGGATTCTGAAGCGATGGGGGTGAAAGTAATTATATTTTTACCAACTAAAAATAAGTAATTAAAAAGCAGTCAGAGATGATGACACCTATCGGAAAATACATAATAAAAACTCGAAAGGGAGACTAAAAACTTTAAAAATAAACATTTGAGAGTGCATTACATCAATTTAATTTTATTTAATTTTATTAAAATGAAACAAATCCTGTCCTTTGTTGCTCCATGAAGCAGTGACATTTGCTTTAATGTTTGAATTAAATTATATAAATTTCACATTTGTTTTTGTTAACAAAACAAATTACACTAAACAATCAAGTGGCAAAAACCTAAAATTATTTGACTAAATCTTAACAAAAACATTGCCTTTTTGTAAAAATACTACCGGTACAAGTAACATGAAATTGGGCTGGAGAGCCATTAAACAAGTCAAAGTATGTTTTGTTTTGTTTTTGTTTTTTTGTTAAAAAGTGAAATTGAAGTGCTTTAACGAGTCACACAAGCCAGCACCACCTTTTTTTCTTGTTTTCTTGAGAGCCATGGTGCATTATGGGTCATTTTGGCTTGAGCAAGGCAGTGGAGGCTACACTGATGTATCCTTGGTATATTAGCCACATGCTAACCAAAGGGAGGACACAGGCCTCCAGACAACTTGACCATTGGAACAGCACTTGGGCAGCGAGTGCTGATGTGGCTGTCTGACCACGCCCATTTCAGACCAAGGCAAGGCGAGGTACCTAGGCTTTGCGAAACAACCATAGACTGTTAAAAAGAACAGACTTCTCCTCCTCACTCCTCCCCGTTTACCATAATGACCACGTTCAAGGGGGATATCATGGTGGATTTACAGACTCCTCCTCCTCCCCAGCTCTGACGAAGCATGTTCCTAATAAGGGCATAAGGGCGGGATCTTCACTGTAGACTCGGCCCTTGTGTGATGTGTAGCTCGCGCAGCTCCAATGCTAACAGTCCAACCCTCATTAGTACGAGATTTCAAAAAAATTATTTCGAAAACCAGCCTGGTTTCTTTTTTTGTGACTAACCCAGCATTATCTCAGGAGGAATATGTAGCCCTAGAAAGGGTTTAAAAAATAAAAACAGGCATTAAAGTTGTTTTTAACGTGTCTAAAGTCCAATGCTTTTCAATGGGGGCCTAGCGGCCATATGGAGGTACTACAGCAATGGCGGCCTCCAGTGTTGCGGTCGTAAAGCAGAGCAGCCAGCGGCCATTGGAAACAGCCCGTGAGTGTGGAGGAATTGTTCACTTGTCCACTTGCCATGACAGCGGCAGAACTGCTCGCTGATTAGGGGAGCGGGGCCCCCTGGTGGAGTAACACCAAATCTCACACTGAGGTACTTTACTGCAGAGGGATTTGCGGTGGTCGTCTGATGTATTTAGCGATTATCTTCTACCGCGATGATCACAATTATTAAAAAATGTGGCGATCGATTGTAGCCTTGGGCTAATTTCCATCCGTCGTCCCCCATGCGCACTCTCAAACACACTTTCATTCATCCTGGCCTATTGTACATGTGTTTAGTGGTAGGGGAAACCGGAGTACCCGGAGGAAACCTACGCAGACACGGGGAGAACATGCAAACTCCACACGGAAAGGCCCCGTCCAGGTGGGAATCGAACCCGGGACCTTCTAGCTGTGAAGCACGAGCGCTAACCACTGTGCTACCGTGCCGCTACAAGTGTCTTTCCCGACGTGACTCGACTGTTCATGTTTGTCATGTCCGTCAGACGTGTGGCGTGGCGCTGCCGCTGCCGCCCAAGAAGCTGATCGGGAACATGGATCGGGAGTTCATCGCGGAGAGACAGAGGGGACTGCAGACCTACCTGGACCGCATTACCCAGCATCCCCTGCTCTGCTCCTGCCTCAGCGTCAAGAGGTTCCTGGACCCCAACAGCTACTCCACCAACTACACAGGTCTGAGATTTTTAGCTAGTTTGTACTTAAGGATTTCATTCCACTCTTGCAACAATATCTCCACTTTAGTTCGCTGCTACAGACTCCACACTTTACAGGCTCCGACTCAACAACATTTGGAACTTTTTTTCACAGAAGGATTTGTACAGATCTAATTCCTGCATGATTTTGTTGAGCTTTGAACTCTTGCGACGTCTGAAAACTGTTGATCTGTATTGTTTGTCTTTGCAGAGATCGCGCTGCAGCAGGTCTCCATGTTCTTCAGGTCGGACCCCAAATGGGAGGTTCAGGAGCCACTTAAAGACATGGGTATAATTACACTCACGCTTTCTACTTGGTTTGTCAAAATGATGCTAAATATTCATTTGGACAGGTATCGATACTTTGTCATATCCTTTGCTGCATGTTTAGCACAAAGCTCCTCCTTTAGCTCCACTGCCAAGGCGAAATCACTTTTTTGTTACGTTTTTGTCACATTTTCTTTTCTTTTTTTTCTCACGTTTTCGTCGTTCATTGTTGCATTTTCATCCTCGTTTTCGTTGCTATTTTGACCCTTTTTTTTCAAGAAGCTTCTAGATTTTGGTAAAGCCAAACTTGATCAAATGTGCTCGGTTCAGATGGGGGTTAAGAGGTTAAAGGAGCAGCGTTTGGATAAAAACTGTAGAATTTAGCGAGTGCGGCTAACGTTAGCTTAGCGGCCCATTCTTTCCGTCTGGCGTAGCTTAGCCTAGCCGCTACCATTCGTTTACATGTATCACTTAGCATTGGATTTTTAAGCCGTTTGTCACTTTAAATTCAATAAAATGAACTGAAATCAAAGCCAGCTGTACAGTCACATGTTTCCTGTTTGTCCTGGACTCAGGAATATATTTGGAGCTTTTATGGTCTCAAATTATGGTCTCAACTTGTATAGCGCTTTTCCACCTTCATTAGGCACTCAAAACGCTTTACAGCAAGGATCCACTCACCCATTCACACTCTCATTCATACACCAGTGTATGCAGACACTGTTTTTATAGAACCATTTTAATCATCGTTGTTTGCTTTGAATGAATGCTCTGTTCTGTAGTAACTCTGTTCATAAAGGTGACACAGCCGGTGTTTAACCTGTCGCTCATGGGACAAATCTAGCTTGTAAATGGTCCATATTGTAGGTTAGAGCCCAGTGCAGTATTTGACTTTGAATATCACAGCTGAAAATGCAAAACATCTAATTTGAGAAAACAAATGAGACCTTTTTAATTACAAGAACATGGTCAAACCAAATCCATTAAAGCAGTACTAAGTAACTTGTGCCCCTAGAGGCCATAAGCGCCACTGCAGGTGTCGTAGCATGTTGCGTATTTTTACTTATTGATTGTCCGTGAGAGTAAATACTACGCTGACAGAAAAGACAAAGGGACAGAGGGATATTTTACATCCAATTACACAAAGGAGATCATTTTTTCACTCAAACTTGGCTGTAAATACTGTTTAAATGGCGCTAGCCAGCAGTTAGCTTTGCCCGTTAGCCTGTTAGCTTCTTCTTCGTGATTCTATTAGTGTGTATTGGTGACACCTAAGTGCAGCAAAGTTGCAATTGTGGTTTTCTGGCCAGAGACACCAGGGGGAGATGAAAGACCCCCAATCGTCCCATTAACACTTGTATTACCCCCAGAGGACTACGGAAAGGATTTATTAAGGTAAACAAGTTACTTAGTACTGCTTTAATATACAGTGTTGAGTCAAACAAGTTTGAAATTTTAGTATTGTGACAGCACTAACTACAACCACCAATACTATAAATACAACTGCTTCTTCTGTGGTACTCGTTTAGAGCTACAGCAGATTCATAGTTTAAATGTTCATAAAGAGCAAATCAAATCTCAAAGTCTACAATTGACTGTGCATAATGTTAGAATCAAGCTAACGATAGCATCACAACCCGCACAGTGAGTTCCAGGTCCAGTCCCACGGCACTTGCTACTTTACATGAAGCAGATTGAGTATTGAAGATGCTGAGTGGAGGGAGCTGCGCAAGAGGAAGAGCTGACCAGTGCAGGACACCACGCTCTGAAACGGGGACAAACACAGGACCGTGTCCCTGACCTCCAAAAACATGCTGCTCAGGGTTAGCCCTCCGCAGCTCAGGACTAACACAACTCCTGATCTACGCACTTTCATTAAATAAAGCACTTACTTATACGTAAATTACAAAACACACGAAAACAACATAACTTCGAAAAGTTTGATGTAGTCATCAATCCTTGAGACAAAAAGGCAAAAACATCCCAAGACTTTTCACTGCTTTGAGAGGAGGTTCGTCTCAGGAGCGAGAGGGAGAGGGGAGAGAAAATGCTAGGCTGGACCAAATCACCTAAATACATTTTCTTTCAGTTCAGAGATTAATTTAGATATGTTTTGTCTGTTGATAGTTGGCCGTGAAGAGAGTTGAACTAATGAATGAGACGACCTGTGTGCATGGGGTGCTTTTATGGGAACTCGCTGTGCGGGTTATTGGGCTACCGTTTGATCACCTAAACAATCAACTCTAGAGTCAAGCTATTGTCCTCTGTCTTCTGTTTGTTTAGCAGCTCATAAATTGGCCTGAGATGTTAAAGCTCTTTGACCTGCTTATAGTCACAGTTGCAAAGCTTATTTCATAATGGTTTGTGTATATTCATATCCATTCTGTGTGTGTTTCAGGCTGGAGGATCAGGAAGAAGTATTTCATGGTCAAAAACAAGGAGCAGCCTAAAGAAAAGTACCTCCTCAGCTGGGTACGGCCTGGCTTGACCTACTTCACTCTTTAGCGGCTGTAGTAATAGATTTATGCCTTCATTTAGCCTTTAGAGTGGGAGCAGCACAGTTGGTCTGTCTAATATATACTGTATGATCAAGCTCTGTCTCCGAAACACTGTAGTTTGTGATTCCAGCGGCTGTTGGCATGGTATGGCTGCCACTTCTTTATGATTCTGGCCTGGGTCGATGTGCCCCAGTCTTTAGTGAAGCGTCTGTTTAGGGTCGTGCTGTGCGTATAGTCAGTAAATGTGTTTGTTTCAGGTGGATCTGGGCCCAGACAAGTTCCTCTCGGACAAAGACCTGCAGTCGACCCTCAAACTGCTGTCTGCGCCCTCCGTACGTGTGCTTTACTTTATATTCAGGGCTTGGGAGGGCATCTGACACACAGGGCTGTAGTGACTGACTGTGTGTGTGTCCTCAGAGCTGCTCGGTGCCGTTGGTTTTCTCCAGCGTCAGCGAATCATCAGTTCTGCTCATCAGACCCTTCAGCGAGAGCGGTTCACTACGAGATCACATCTGTAAGGTACTGCAATACTACTACTACTACTGCTACTGCTGCTATTACTACTGCTGCTTCTTCTATACTACGATACTACGACTACGTCAGAATATATCCGGGCTGACGTTGCCAGCTTTAAATCCCTGCCATAACTAAAATGAAATGTGTTAAAACTTGCACACTTCACAAACTGGATATGGAGCTCTGCATTTCATTTCTTTAAAGTAGAGACATGATATATAATATCAGTAATTCAGTAATAAAACACAGGCCTTTTCATATTTAAAATTGTATTGACAATATGAAAGATTAAGAATAAGTAAGACTTGATGCCAAGTTTTTCCTCCACAAGAGCAGTACAACTACCATCTGTCGCCGCTCAATCCACTTTTACCAAGGCCGAATTGACAGCAGGAGTATAACGCTGATGATGTGAGCCCCGCTCTCACAGATAAATCTGCGACAAAAAGTAATCAACGACACACGGAGGTATTGCCTTTATTAAACGCTCTCAATAATCTGTGTGAAATTAAAACCAAAAGGCAGCAACTTTAGCTCTGTAATGTGCAAGTAGCCTAACCAGAGATAAAGAGAACAAAATCATCTTACATCAAATATAGTGTTTGAACTGTTCTAATGTTCTTACACATGTGGCCAGTGTTGGGCAAGTTACTTCAAAGTTGTAATATATTCTATACTGGTAGTGAAAAAGTGCAGTCAAAGATTTCCTTTACCTTCTCCATCCCCCATTCTCTCGTGTTTTGTTTTGACGACCAGTGTCTAGCACTGCACTTTATTTGGGGGGAGTTTGGTATTTTTCTGTTTGTACATCAATACAAACCATTTAAATTCTTTTGTAACTCGAGTTACTTGGCTTGTAACGACTAATATTTTGCCAGGACTCAGCCAGGCTCAGTGTTGAACTGAGCAAAGAGGAGAAACTCATCACATGGCACATTCATAGACATATTATTAATAGACCGTCATTCCTTACTCCTAACCGTTTACCACAATGACCACGTTCGAGGGGAAATCATGGCGGATTTACAGACTCCTCCTCTCCAGCTCTGACGAAGCATGTTCCTAAAAAGGGCATAAGGGCGGGATCTTAACTGGTCATAGCCACGCAGCTCCAATGCTAACAGTCCTGCCCTCATTAGTACGAGATTTCAAAAAATGTTCTTTTCTTTAATTGTAACTAACCCAGAGTTATCACAGGAGGAATATCTAGCTGTAGAAAGTAAAAAAAAAAAAAATAGAAACCAGGCCTTAAAGTTGTTTTTAACATGTCTAAAGTGCAATGCATTCCAATGGGGGACTAGTGGCTATTTGGAGGTACTACAGCAATGGCGGCGCCTAGTATCGTCGTCTCAAAGCAGAGCAGCCAGCGGCCATTGGGCACATTGTGTACTAATATAGCCTATATATATATATATATTTAAACTCATTTTGAGAAACGGATCCAAAGTTTTGTAACATCTCTACATGCAGACACTGCTGTTCAAAAGTTTGGAATCACTTAAAATGTCCTTATTTTGAAATGTTTCCCTCCAATGAATCAGTTTAGACTGTTAATGTGGTAAATGACTATTCTAGCTGGAAACAGGTGATTTTTAATGGAACACCTACAGAGGCCATCACTCCTGTGTCTGTTGTTGTGTTTGCTAAGCGTGTTAAAGGCTCATTGATGAGTGGAAAACCCTTGTGCAGTTATATTAGCACAGCTGAAAACTGTTGTGCTGATCAGAGAAGCCATAAAACGGTTCTCCTTTTAAGCTCGTGGAGAAACTGGAGCATCAGCGCTTGTGACTTCCATTATACAGTACTTTCTTCACTCTTCTGCCGTACATGTACTCATGGAAACGTTTGCACCCAAACAGCACAGCGTACAGTTCATTTTCGATTTGGGCATAGTTTTGTTCTGTACCGCATCGCGCCCGAACCACATTTTGAAGCGTCCACTTGTATTATGAGTTCTTTTTGCAGGTCAAAGTCCGCTAGTACTGGGTGGTTTGTGATCAGCTCTTTTATCTTGCTGAATGCTCTGTTATGGATAGTGTCCCACACAAACTCACTGTCTTGTTTTAGTAACTGTCTTAGGGTGCGTTTACCTCTGAGATGTGTGGTGTGAATCTAGCCAAATAATGATCATACCTAGAACAGTCTCTAGCTCGGACTTGGACTGCGGTGGTTGCATATCCTGTATGGCATTGATCTTTTTGGGGTCTGGGCTGATCCCTTTGTTTGAGAGGGTGTGGCCAAAGAAGCTGACCTCTTGGACACAGATTTGCACTTTTCTGGGTTTAACTTGAGTCCTCTCCCTCTTGTGCGCTGTAAAATAGCTCGCAGATTTTTATTGTGCTCCTCCTTGGTTTTTTTTTTTTTTTTTTTTTTTTTTTTTTTTTTTTATTTACAAGATAAAATAACGAGACAAACTTCAAAACCCCCCACCCAAACCCAGCCACTCCCTCTTGCATTCATACCACAATCACAACCACAATCATCCACACATTCTTAATATTTTGAACACAGACTATAGACAAAAAAAGAAGCACAAAGCAAAAGAAAATAATAACATAGAAAATAAGAAATAAAATAAAGTCACTAATACCAATCAAAATCCATAAACAAAATACAATATAATTAGCAAAACATTTACGACATAACAAATGGCATAGCAAGTACACCTAATATTTATATCTCTAACTCGGGTAAGCAGACATTCCATTTCTTTTCATGCTCAATTATTCTGTTGTTATTTGTTGCTATAATTGTTTCTAACATATACTGATGATAAACTCTATTCTTAAAGTGTTTTATACATAAATTTGATACATTTTTAGCTTTAAAAATAAACATTTTACCCATCAGAATAATCATATTCAAAAGGTATGTGCATTTACCCTCAAAAATACATAACACAATATTCTGAGGTGTAATTTGCAAAGCAATACCCATGGACCTTAACCATAACTGTACACTGACCCAAAACTTAGCCACATGTGGACAAAAATAAAACAAATGCATCAGGTCCTCCTCCTCATCCCCACAGAACCTGCAACAGGGATCCTTTTCTATCTGCCATTTGAACAGAGATTTTTTGTTGCAATAATTTATAAAAGATTTTAAGTTGAAATATCCTGGAATATGAATCTATTGTAGTTCTATAAATTGTTCTAAAGTAATCTTCCACAAAATTGGATCATTGAATTCATCTTCCCAAAACAGGCAGATTCTGTGTGGAAAAAGTGCGGTGCCTGTGATATTTACATTCCACATATATATTATTTTATTTATTTTGGCACCAGACAGCCATTTTGGGCATCTTATTAGTGGGAGACAGACCATCAACTTATTCTTCCTACAATTTGCAATTTTCTTTCCAAGTTTTAGGAATTGCAGAAATCAGCTGGTTGTATTGTAGCTCATCGAGAGAAATGTTAAAAGATCTTTTCAAATTTTTATAAGAAATCAAATCTCCAGATAAATCTAAAAGGTCATTGACAAAAATTAACCCATTTTTAACACATTCCTCCCACAACAATGGTTTGTCTCCAACAGTAATGTTTGAATTCATCCATAGCAACTGTGTCTGAATATCTTGAGCTGTATCTGGAGGATGATACTGGAAATTCAACCAAGCTTTCAATGCATCCTTGAAGAATGGTGATAACTCTTTTAAACTATTTTGAAATAGTTTATCAATATGTATTGTTTTAATTGGTAAAAAGGAATATATTGTTCGAGAAGAAGGAAAAGGCTGAATATAATCTCTGGGTCGTAATCCACTTCTTATTATGATACATTTTAGCAACCCAGGAGGCCTTCAAGGAACAGTCCATCATTTGAAGATTTTTTAAATTCAGTCCGCCATTATCATAAGAATTATATAGATACTGCCTTTTAATTTTATCTGGTTTATTATTCCATATGAATTTGAAAATTTTCTGTTCAAAGTGTTTGAAGAACTTAATGCTAGGTGAAGGAAGAAGCATTAGTAGGTGGACAAATTGTGGAATTACTAATGTATTAATCAACGTTACTTTCCCTTGAATTGTCAGAAAGTTCCCCCTCCAAGGTTGTAAAATTCTATCTACCTTTTCCATCCTTCTCTCATAATTGTATTTAACAACTTCTTTAATGTCATCAGGTAGATGAATCCCTAAAATATCAACTCCTCCATTAGTCCATTTAACAGGAGCAGAACAGTTTAAAATGAAATTAGTGTCTTTTAATATCCCAATTCTCAAAATACTACATTTAGCAAAATTAGGTTTCAATCCAGATATTTTTGAAAACGTATTTAATTCCTTTATTAGTCCTTCCAAAGTGAATTGTGTTGGTTTATAAAAAAGGTTGCATCATCAGCATACATTGTCAGTTTAATCTCTTGGCCGTTTGGAAATAGACCTGGTATATCTGGATTGTTCCTAATTTAATAGCTAGAATTTCAATACATAAAATAAAGAGATATGGTGACAAAGGACACCCTTGACGGACTCCTTGTGTTAATGAAAATGTATCTGATATATGACCGTTATTAATCACTCGACTAACCGGATGATTATAAAGAGTTTCAAACCACTGGATTAAGTTTTTTCCAAAATTAAAAAAACCAAGACATTGTCTTATGAACTTCCATTGAACTTTATCAAATGCCTTTTCAAAATCAGCAATAAACAATAATCCTGGTTCCTGATGTTTCTCATAAAAATATATCGTGTCAAGTATTTGTCTCAAGTTGTCTCCAATAAATCTTCCCTTAATAAAACCTGCTTGATCGTTATTTATAATACTTCCAATTATGTTTTTTATTCTTAAAGCAATACATTTAGATAAAATACGAGTATCACAACAGAGCAGGGTCAATGGACGCCAATTTTTTAACAATTTGGGATCTTTATGTTTCCCATCAGGATTTTGTTTTAAGAGTATTGAGATAACTCCCTCTCTTTGTGAATTGGATAAAATACCCTGTTGAAATGAAAAATTGAAAGATGCTAATAGGGGTTTTTTAATTTCTGTAAAAAAAATCTTATACATCTCAGTAGGAATACCGTCGATACCAGGAGATTTACCAGATGAAAACGAATTAATTGCCTCTAGTAACTCCTGTTCTGTTATTTCTCCTTCACAGCTTAATTGCTGGGAAGTAGAAAGCACAGAGACATTATTTAAAGGAAAATATTGCTCTGTCACATCACTAAGGGGCTCCAGTATTGCATCATTGCAATATAGAGCTTTAAAATATTCAAATTCTTCCTGTAATATTTCTTGTGAATTTGTGACTAAGACATTATCTCTATATAAACTCATGATATTCTTTTAACAGAATTTCTTTGGTTTAACCGTAAAAAATGTGCTGTACACTTCTCTCCCTTCTCCATCCAAGCAGCATGTGACCTAAAAATAACTCCGTTTGCCCGTTCATGATAAAGACTCTCCAATTGACCTTGTTTTCTTTTAATTAATATTTCTGTTTCAGTTGTGTAACATCTATCTAATAATTGTTGTAACTCATTATTTCCTCAATATGTTCTTGTTCTTGTTTTAGGTTTCTTTTTTTCTTAATTGCTCCCATCTTAATCGCATGTCTCTAAAGGAACATTTAAAGGCTTCCCAAACATTATGTGGATTAGAGGAGTTTTCATTATGTTCAAAAAATTCCTTAATAAATCTCCTGGTAATATCGAGGAACAAATTATCATTTAGAAGCGATACATTGAATTTCCAGTAACCCCGTCCTCTGGAACATTGCGGATTGTCAATCAGCAATGTAACCAGACTATGGTCAGATCTCAAGCAGTCACCAATACAACAGTTTAATACTCTAGGAACCAATGAGAAGGGAATGAGAAAATAATCAATTCTACTAGCCTGCTTTCCTCTGCGCCATGTATACCTCATAGTATCTTTATTTAACAAACGCCAGATATCAACAAGATCTAATGCTGCAGCCATTTCTTTAATTTCCCTAAGTGCATGGGGATGATTATTAAATTTATGTAGACCACTTCGATCCTTATTTATATCCAAGACTGTATTGAAATCCCCAGTTATTATAATTTGATTAGATTGTAGTGAGCTTAAATATGTATTAATTTCACCAAAAAATAATGGATTGTCCTCATTAGGAGCATAAATATTTGTTAAAATAATATGCAAGTTATTGATCATTATATCTATTACAATCCATCTACCTTCCTTATCTTTAGATACGGAGTGTAGTGTATAATCTACATTACATTTAATCAAAATCATAACACCTCTACTGTTTTTTAAACCATGACTAAAATATATATCCCCTCCCCATTCAGATCTCCATTTTAGCTCATTTTCTGAGTTAGAGTGAGTTTCCTGCATACAAGCAATTTGAATGTCCCTTTTATCATTTAACCAAGTAAAAATTTCATTCCTTTTAGAGGTATTTGCTAAACCATTACAATTAAATGAAGAAATTCCAATAGACTTTTTTTTGTATTATCCATTTAACTAGTGAAATCTTTATAAATATAATGTAGTGCCCCAACAAAACAAATTCTTTCCACACATACCCACAAACCACACACACATACTCGCCCCACACATACCAACGCACATCACCAACCAGAAAACACACCAGCCAAGTACAACCCCACCTCTCTCTAAAACTACAGTCTTCCATTGGCCTTTACCCTTCCCTAGGGTAGAGGGTAAGTATGCCCTCCCCATACCTTGATCCCAACACAAGAACTTACCCCAAGACAGCTTGTCCCCCTCACACTTCTTCTTTATGTTCAAATTTACCACTTTAAGTAGCTAAGCCCAGTCCATGAGTCCGGGGTCTCCTCATGTCCACCCCAATGGCCACGTAAAGCCAGGTATTTCAATGTTAGGCTCGTTGCCTAGAGACCAGTTGTGTGTGACGTCATCAGATCGCGCGTTATTTACATCGTTTGCTATCCATGCTGCTAGTTGCCGGCGTCATCCCCTCCAGTCAACCAGTATGTAATCTGAGATTTCCGATATAGAGCTCCATCAATGTAGAGCTTGTCCACAATAAGACGCGTCTTTTGTCATTTTTCCTTGCTTCTGACATGACTGGATAAAGTAGTCTTCGTCTCTTCATTATCTCCGGGGGGAACTGGTCCGTGATGGAGAAAGTGGATCCCTTCAGCTCCCGACCTCTTGCCATAATAGTGGATTTATCTTTCGACACCGCAGGTTTTGCCACGATGGGTCTAGTTTGTCCTTCGCTCCTTTTGGTTTTCCGATCCGGTGCGCTCTGGCAAATTGAATATTCTGCACCACTGTTTGCTCCATTTTCAGCTGCTCCGTCATGAACTTTTTCACCAGCTGCTCTGTGACTTGGTAAGTTTCTTTCACTGTCTCGTGCACACCATGGATTATTATATTATCTCGCATACTCCGACTCTGTAAATCCAAAATGCTTTCTGACATTTTGGTAGTGTTTCCTTGGAGTTCAGTGGTCAGATGTTTGAGATTATTAACCTCTAATCTCAGCGACGCGTTCTCTTCTCTCCTCCTTGGTTTGACCGAAAACGAGAATATCATCCACGATTGCAGCGACACCTTTGAGTCCTTCATACGTCTCATCCACACGTCTTTGGAATTCATCTTGAGCTGAGCTTATCCCAAAAGGTAGTCTGAGGAATCTGTATCTGCCAAATGGCCGGTTAAAAGTTGTCAGCAGTTGTCACTCAGTTTTATAGCCCAGTAGCCTGATCTGGCATCGAGTACACTAAAATACTGAGCTCCCGCTAGCTTCGTTGTGGCATCTTTGAGCGTGGGCAGAATAGCCTTGTTTAGATCTCTTTGGTCTAAACACACGTAGTCTGGGTCTTTTCGACAACAACAAGGGCGTTGACCCACTCTGTAGGTTCGGTTACCCTTGTGATGATTTTATCATCCTCCATTCTATCGAGCTTTCCTTGAGACGTCCTCGTAGGGTAGATGGGGACTCTGCGTGGAGGGTAAACCACTGGCGTAGCATTTGGGTCGATGCGGAAAGTGCATTCTCCTTGAAACTCTCCAATACCCTGAAAAACATCTGCATATTCTTTTAGCAGTGCTTTTGGTGTGTCTGTTTTTGTTTGGCTTTCTCTAACCCCCATTATAAGTCTGAGGTTCAGTTCCAGGCTGGCACTCAGACCTAGGATGGGTGGTGCTTTTGCATTAATGATGTGAAAGTCCAGTGTTTTGTGTTTTTTATGTTCACACGTGAGGTTGTAGATGCCACGCACTTTTAACGCCTTCCCACCATAAGCTGTAATTGATTGTGCAGGTGGTGTTATGGGCACAGTCTTAAACAGTGTATTGTACATACTGTTTGGATGGCGTTGATTTCTGCACCTGTGTCGATTTTGAACTGTATCGTTTCCTGCTTGGGCCCCACTCGTATGTCTGCATAGGCTTGGACATTGCTTTTGTTTGTATTCATTGGTTTATTTGGTCGGGACAGTGCATGTTAATGAACATACATGGGTCTCATGCATGTAAACAAGCCACACCGGATTGTAGCCTTGGGCTAATTTCCATCCGTCGTCCCCCATGCACACTCTCAAACACACTTTCATTCATCCTGGCCTATTGCACATGTTTTTAGTGTAGGGGAAACCGGAGTACCCGGAGGAAACCTACGCAGACACGGGGAGAACATGCAAACTCCACACAGAAAGGCCCCGGCCTTGGTGGGAATCGAACCCGGGACCTTCTAGCTGTGAAGCACGAGCGCTAACCGCTGTGCTACATGTGTTTACAGTAGTGATACTATCAATTAAAAGTTCACACTGTTCGTCGTTTTGCTCTAAGGCATGCACGGGTCTCCTTGAGGTTTTGTGCTTTATCCTTGCATGCCCTGGCGAAATGGTTATACTTTTTACACTTCATGCATTGTTTACCTTGCAGGACATGTTTCTTTGAGACTGTGAGCCTGTGCATCTGTAGCATTGAGTTTTGAGTTTTATTTCGAGCTAAAGCACAAAATCCAAGAAAAAAACAGAAAAATATATATACACAATAAAAGAAAAAACAAAAAAAGAAAAAATAATAATATACATTCTAACTCGAAAAGGAGTGGAAGAAGACAAGCTTATTGACTCCCACCCTGTTCATAAACTTAAATAACAATAACTAACAACACTGCATATTTCTACCATCTTACAAGACAACTGTCAACCGAGTTGGTTACATTTCAACAGATGCCATACTGCATTATACCAGGTCAACACTCACAGTATGTCACACGCTACACCATTGTATTATTTCTGTTTCCCATACCGAATTCATTACCGTGTTGGCATTATCGTTATTCATCATCACCATTACAACCCATATAACATTACTCTGTATCAAAATGTTTGATACATAACATACTCCACATTTATTCATGAAAGGTACATTAATCGCAGACCGATTGATGCTCATAATAACAAGAATGATCTTAATGATGTGTGTTACAAGGGATTCGTTTTTTTTTTGTTTGTTTGTTTTTTTTTGTTTGTTTTTTCTCTGTGACTGGACCAGCTGCCAGAGGGGAGCAGCCCCCGAGTAACCGGACCATCCTTTGTTGAGTGTCCTATACTATGCATTAAAAGAGACAAATGTTAGGAGTCTGCTGCCAGAAGAGGGTTTCCTCGAGCTGCCGACCCCCACCTGTCTGCCCTGTACTACGGGTTATGTTGAATGCGGAGTACATAGATATGTGCATGATTTACTTCTAAGAATTTAATTCCTTTATATTACCATCAGCATCAATAGCCGTACTGCTGTCTGAATCGATTAAGTTTGATTCTAAGAATAATCCACAGATTATTAGGTAATAATCCTAGACTGTTACATTTAAAGTTTAAAGTTAAAATAGTGATGATAACAACACAACAGCAACAACAATAACAATGGCAATAACAACTGCAATAGTATATTAGTAACAACCACAATATACTTCATTATTAGTTAGATCTGACCTTTAAAGTATACAGCACTTTGTGACACCCATTAGTAAATCAAGTACCCATTTCCTCCTTCTGGTACTTTGACCATACCATTTTTTATATCTTGATTTGAAATGATGAATATTAGGACATTGTTTAAATTCTGCCCCCAATTTGTTCCAGAGTTTAACTCCACATACAGACACACACATACTTTTCCTAGTGAAGACACTGCTTGAACCTTAAAGTTGTCACACCCCCTCAGGTTATATCTCCCTTCTGTGCGTGCAAAAAGCATTTGTATCCTTGCAGGTAGCGCATTTTTGTTGGCTTTAAACAGCAGTTGGGCAGTAGATAAATCAACTAAATCATGCATTTTTAACAGTTTAGACTGCAGAAATAATATATTAGTGTGATCATAATATCCTACTTTGTGAATAATTCTTACCGCACGTTTTTGGAGTATAACAAGGGGGTGTAATGAGCTTTTATAGTTATTGCCCCAAACTTCTACACAGTAATTTAGATATGGCAAAACTAATGAACTATATAACAAAAATAATGCATTGTAATTTAAGAAAAACTTTGCTTTATTAATGATTGAGATACTTTTGGAGACTTTACCTTGTATGTGTCTTATGTGTGGTTTCCAGCTTAATTTACTGTCAATGGTGACTCCTAAGAATTTAATTTCTGAGACTGTATCTAAAACTACACCGTCTATAATTACTGGGTCTGGTTTTCCATTATAATTACCGAAAAACATTACTTTTGTTTTATTTAGGTTGAGAGACAATTTGTTAATGTCCATCCATGTTTTAATTTCCTTAATTCACAGTTTACGTTAGTTACTAAATTACTATAATTGTCATTGGAATAGAAGACGTTTGTGTCATCTGCGAAAATCACTAATTTTAATAGTATAGACACGTTAAAAATGTCATTAATATATAAATTGAACAGCTTTGGGCCTAAGACAGATCCCTGTGGGACCCACAACCAATGTCCAAATATCCAGATGTAAACTCCCCCATCTTCACATACTGTTGTCTCCCAGTTAAATAGCTTTGAATCCAGTTCAAAGCCACTCCCCTTATGCCATATCTGTCTAATTTTTTTAATAATATAGAATGATTAAGTGTATCAAATGCTTTTTCAAGTCAATGAATATTCCAGCTGCATGTTTCTTTCCCTCTAAGCTATTAGTAATCTCTTCTATTGCATCAATGATGGCCATTGAAGTTGACCTTGCTGCTCGAAACCCGTATTGACCTTCATTGATTAGTTTATGCTTATCTATGAAATTATCCATTCTACTGTTATAAAGTTTCTCTAAGATTTTGGAAAACTGGGGGAGCAGAGAGACAGGTCTGTAGTTAGTGAAGATGTGTTTGTTCCCATTTTTATGTATAGGTATAACTTTTGCAATTTTCATTTTATTTGGAAATGTTCCTGTTTGAAACGATAAGTTGCATATGTAGGTTAATGGTTTCACGATACTGTATATAATTTGTTTAACCAGTGTCATATCTATATCAAAACAGTCTGTTGACGATTTGTTCTTACACCCGTTAACGACATCTATTATTTCTGCTTCAGTTACTCCTACTCCATTCTTTACTTGTTTTGGGTCATTGGGCTTTGCATATTTAGGAGTGCCTTGCCACTGTTTTACTGCGTGTATAACGTCCGTTTTGTCTTTGTTCCGGTCATCTCTTTTAGTTGAGTTTGAGCGAGCAACATCTATTGCCTTTTCCGGGGTGAGATTAGCGCCTTCGTTTAGCAGCTTTTCTCGGACTCGCGGTGAATTTGTGGCAAAAACGATGCGGTCGCGGACCATTTCGTCGCTATTTGGATAGCAGCAGTCTTTCACCAATAGCTTTAGTTTGGTTATGAAGTGCTTGAATGATTCACCGGTGGCTTGTACTTTCTCGTGGTAACGGTACCTGGCGTAGATCGGGTTGGACTTAGGAGTGATGTAGGCTGCGTACTTATCGTAGTACGTCTGTAACGTCTTTGCCTCATCCGCCGTAATTGTCAATGTGTTATAGACATCGCGTCCCTTCTCCCCAATCCACAGTAGAAGATAGCTGCATTTGTCAGGTTCTTCTTTTCCGCGGAGCGGTCCAGAAATTGTTAGCTCAACTTGCTGCTTGAAACGCCGCCACGCCTCCGGCAAGTTGGCTGAATCCCAGTCAATCCGTGGCGCTGGAATGCCATACATGTCCATTGTTGGCTCTGTCGGTGGGTACACTGGCCTCTACTCTGACACCATGTTGTATTTGCCCTCTGGCATAAACTTATTATTGTAAAAACAACCACACCGGTGTAACTTCAGGTCTGTTTACTCAGCCATATTGGATCTCATGTGAATGTAGAGTCTCGCGGTACTTGTCATTACAATACATCACACATATGACATTGTGACAGCCCCTCCAGCGTTAGGATGTTACATTACGTTTCTTTTATCATAGTAAGCGTCAAATATCAATTTTTATTTCATTTGTTGTGGTCATTGCTGTACAATGGGAGCATCGATCATCACAGGTGTGTGTGTGTTTACAAAATATAGTACACTTGCAAAAAGTACAGTCTGAATGCGAACTGCACCAAACAAAACCAAAAGTCCACTTTTGATCCGGACCAAAGGACTTTTCTGGTCTGAATACACCCGTAGGGACCGTGGACCCCTGTCCTGCATATTGGGGACAATCAATCAATCAAACTTTATTTATAAAGCGCTTTTCATACCAAAGGTATCACAAAGTGCTTTACAGATTACAACATTTAAATCAAGTATCCGGGCAAACATAATGTCCAAATAAGCGTCAGCAGTAGGTGGCGACGAGCGGCGCGGGTGTCCCCTGTCCTTAGACTCTCCAGCACGGCAAGGAAAAACTCAAAAACCCGCTGGGAGAAACGAGAACCTTGGGGAAAACCACAGAAGCTGGAGAGATCCACTCCCATGGACGGACAGGCTATAGAGACCCAGGGCCGATGGAATCCCTCAGCAGAAGGGCCAAGATCGAGATCGTCCAGTCCTTGTTGTCAATCCAGCAGGCAGGGTTCCTCCGTTCAGCCAGGTTCCTCCGTTCGATCTAGACAGACACTCCCGAGGGGAGTGGGACAGGAGACACCATGTGAATAGTAATGAACAGACTACAGATAATATAAATATTGTATCATAATGAGACAAAGTTTGCAGTAAGAAGAAGAGGATAGCGCTCAGTGTACCGTACTTCCCACAGCAATGTTTCTTCTAAGGCAGCTTTTACTTCAGGCTGTGGGTTAGAGCTTTACCTAACTGACCTGATCATAAGCTCATTCAAAGAGGTACGTTTTTAGTCTAGTCTTAAATGTAGGGACTGTGTCTGCTTCAACAATAACAACAATATGCTGTTGGCATTTAGACATGTCTCTGACACCAGACCGACGGGGGGGGGGTGCCTGAAGTTTGAAGGAAAACATCATCAGAACTCCTGTTTCAGTCTGTCTGTGGCTAACCCCCTTCAAAAAAAGCACCACGTTCGCTCTCTCTGCAGCACTGACCTTTTATTTGCAGTTTTATAATCATTTTAGGCCAATCAATTATATTTCCCCTCCATTATGTTTCCAGGAGTAGTACAGAAGTTTTTTAGTCGTGTTATGACAAAGAGTTGATGGAGTTTGATTTGTTAAACAGTACTTGCTTTTCCACACCTCTGATTGCCCTGAAGCCTCTGTGTGGTGAAGGTGTGAACCAGTTGCGCAGTAACCTGCCGTAAACACCCGTCCTCTCCATGAGCTGCACGGAGCCAGGAGGCCAATTAATGGAGTTAATTGGCGTCATCGTGTTTTCTGAAAGTTGAGAGATTATGCATTCGCTGTCTCCAAAAAAGTGTGAAGTATCTAATGAGAGTCACAAAATGAAGTAAAACAAAGCTGCAGCAGGACATTGTTTCATATAATTAATTTAAAGCACTAATTTTGTACCGCGTCAATGTGTCGCAGCTCATATGATTAATGGTGAAGTAGCTGTATAGTATATAATATAACTAACCAAAAATACTGTGAATGGGTTAAATATGATTTCCCGAATATTTAAGCAGCTTAAGACTCACCATAAGATAAAATTTACATATTTATATACTTAGGTCCATGTCACATTTTAGTTCATTAGCCGTATGTCCCGGTAATTAGCCATATCCTGGTTATGTGACCGCTGTGGGTTATTGCGGGGCCTGCTTCACTTTGGGCTAAATGTTTTATCATCCACTACATCCTGTGCGATGGCAGACGACTGCGGCGGAGCATTGTGTGTAATTCTTTACTCATCCAGACCCAGCGCCAAAGTCTAGTTTGTTTAGAAACAAAAGATCTGGCCGTAAGGTGCGTGTTATTGTCCAGTTTGATCATGTTGAACAGAATTGTTTTTGTTCCTCTGTGTTTCTCAGGTGAAACCGAGGGAGATGTTCTTGAAGAAATACTACAGTCCCAAGAAAAGCCAAGGACTGGACCTGCCGCACATCAGACTGTATGGACGCACCATCCTGGAGGTCAGCCCTGCTCCAGTCGCTGATTAAGTCCCGGTCCAGTCGTAATAATAATAATAATGCATCGGTTTATATAGCGCTTTCTGGACACTCAAAGACGCTTACATTGCACATCATTCACTCCATACTTGTGTGGTAAGCTACTATGTAGCCAAGCTGCCCTGGGGTAGACTGACAGAAGCGAGGCTACCATTGCGCCATCGCCCCTCCGACCACCACCACCACTCACTCACTCCTACATTCGCTAGGCTTCCTGTGTTACCAACGGCTCCCATCCAAGTACTAACCAGGCCTCCCTGCTTAGCTTCCAAGATCTGACGGATTGGCATAGCAAAGCGGTATGGCCACGGTAGGTCTACCCTCTCTGTCCCCAGACCCTGTCGCTGCTGCATGGCGCCGGTCTGTTCTATGGCCATCTTCACTGCGGGAACGTGCTGCTGGAGGACAGCGGCTGCAGACTGTTGGACCTGGAGAATGGCGTGCTGGGAGTGCCCTCTGTGCTGCGCCCTGCCTTCACTCAGTTCAGGAAAATCAACGTAAGAATCGCAGACAGAAGGGAGGGCTCTAACCTCAGTGTTTTAAAAAACAGTCCAAAGTCTCCATTTATGATTTTGGGGCGACCTGGGATTTTGTATCAAACTGGCATTAAATCTAAATGTCGTATTTTTATCTGAAATCATAAAATGACAGAAAACGTTTTTTTTTTCTCATTGCCCCAATCAAAAGTTTAAGACCAGTTGAAAAATGGCAAAAAATCTGAACAAGGTTCCAAGTAGAACTTCAGTGTGGAAGAAGAAGAAAAGGGAATGAGACAAAGAAAAATGTTGACAAGCTTTTATTGAAAATAACACAAACTGAAATAGTTTGTTTTTGCAGCTTATTAAAACCACATGCATTTAAAAGGCCAAATATGTGCAAAGATTTGTATTCAGTGTCATTTTCTGTCAGGTTTTCACACCGTCATGACGTCCTGATGGCTAAGACAAAAAAAGGTTCTAGTTTAGATTGTGTTTAGGTTGTTGAGCTGCATAAGCTGGGCCTCTCGCAGCTCTTCATCGCTTCGGAGGTGGGACGCAGTGAAACAGTCATTTTGAATTTCTGATAAGATCCTGAGTGTTATGGAATAAAAAAGTTAAGTGGGAAAAAAAATGTCACAGCACTGAGCCGGAGGATCTGATTGGATGTCCGTCACGACGATCCTCGGCCCACATTTAGGCCGTTACTGGAGCCAACTGCAGCCCAATGACTATCAGAGGCGACTGAAGCTTCAGAAACAAGGCCACCTCTCCTTGAGCCACAGAACTGACCGTTTGGACTTTGGAGAGAGACTAATCATAGGACATTGGAAGGAGGAATAATGTGACCTTGATTTTCCAGATGGTTCCAGATGGTTTTACTGGCATCACAAGCAGAAGCACCTGAGATGTTTTTGGGGCAGGTGGTGCAGGGCAAAGGACAAACGGGCTCTGTGCAGATGTTACAGAGAGTATCCCTTAGACTGAGGCCCTCGTCTGTGGGAACCTCTGCTTATTGGGCTGCAGTCGCTCCAGTAACGGCCTTCATTTGGGTCGAGGATCCTCCAACCAATCAGATCCTCCGGCTCAGTGCTGGTGACATTTTTTTGGGTCTCCCACTTTACTTTTCACTTTACTTACTGTTCCATAACCCTCAGGATGTTTTAAGAAATTCAAAATGACTGTTTTACTGTGTCCCACCTCAGAGCGATGGCGCGCTGCAAGAGGCCCTGCTCATGCAGCTCAACAACCCAAACACGGTCTAAATGAGAGCGTTTTTTAGCCTTTGCATCAGGACTTCATAACGGTGTGAAAACCTGACAGAAAATGACAATGAATGCACAGATTTGGGCTTTTAAAGGCATGTGGCAATTAACTTTTGATCAACTGCAAAAACTGACTATTTCAGTTTATTTGTTGTTTTCAATAAAAACATACATTTTTATTTGTCTGACTCCCTTTTCTTCTTGTTCCGTACTGTAGTTCTACTCGGAAACCTGTTAAGATCCAACCTTGCAAAATGTGAAAACTGGTGTTAAACTTTTGATGTGGACTGAATTTCTGTAGGAGTAAGTTAAACCCCTCCTTGTTTCTCTCCAGAGCTCAGAGAGCGTCGACGTCTTCTCGTTCGGCGTGCTGTTGTACGAAATGACGTACGGTCGTCCTCCAGACTCTGTCCCTGTCGTCCAGTTCACAGATGTCCCACACTCTGCAGTCGGTCAGTGAACGCACCACACTCCCCTCGCTTATTTAGACCAACATTTACTCTCATGTCAGATTTCTGAGCTGACGATGAACTCTGAGGTAGAGTTTGAGGTTCTGAAGTTTGTCTTCCCAAATCCAAACTATTCCCTCAGATATTACTCTCGCTCTAAACAACTGCATTACATACATCATACATTTCCCCTCATATTTTGCCCTTTTTTTCTGAACTTTATGGAGATGGAATGCTGCGTTATCAGTTCTGCCAAAGACCTGTCGCTTGGATAGAGGTTTTTTAATGCGCATGTAGAAATATCTAGGTTTACAAAACAGGATACGTTTGAACAGGGAAACTTGTGTGAACTTTAGATATTTAATTTTTCAAAAAAATCTATCTACATCCAGCACCAGGAGAATTTGTAGTTTATTGAACTCTTTTCATCAACAATGAGTTGTAACATTGTAACTGTGTTCAGAGCATCTTGACGCTCTTGCTGTGAGGAGGAAGTAGTAAGGAGAACATCCCACTCTTCTGTACTGTTGAGTTCCATTTCACTTGCAGATTTTCCACTTAAGTCAAAATGGCTCAAATTAAGTCTTAGATAGGGATGCACCAATACCACTTTTTCTAAAACCGATACGACTACTTTGATTTGAGTACTTTCCGATACCGAATGCAGATAGAAGTACAAGGCATTTTCTTCAAATATACTTTTTGTGTGTTTAATGGTCTCAACTTATATAGCGCTTTTCCACCTACATTAGGCACTCAAAGCGCTTTACAGCAAGGATCCACTCACCCATTCATGCTCTCATTCATACACCAGTGTACGCAGACACTGGAGGCAAGGTGGGTGAAGTGTCTTGCCCAAGGACACAACGACAGTGTGCACCTTCAGGAGGCGGGATTCGAACCCCCGATCTTCCGATCATGAGACGACCTGCTCTACCATCTGCGCCACCGTCGCCCCAGTGTTAGTGTTTAGACGGTTTATAGACAGACTTTTTCACAGCAGATTGGTTAGTAATTAGTTACTCATTTACCTGAGAAAAGTACTTTTAAGAGAGGTTATATCATCATTTTACATAGACAATTTTATTTTATTTATTCAATATCATTTTGATATTTAATGAATATAATTTTATTAACATTGTTTTCCGAAGCTTAATGTAGCCATTTGTTTCCTGGGTCTCTCTTTGTTGATTTATAAAGAAGTTAAATGGAGAAGGTTATGTCCACACTGAACATCATAGACAAAGCAGCCCATGTCCAAAAGTTGCTCAATGCCTGTGCTAGATTAGCATTTAAATGGTTACCTAGAATGAAAAATGGTCCGCACAGCAATGGGAGCTCCCTAAAAGATATTGCGTTTGTATTTTATTTTATTTGTTCGTTTCTTTCTTCTTATTTTTTGTGTGTGTTTTTAAACGCTATTTAAAACACGCATCGTATAGAACCGCCGCAGCGGTCAATTTGACTGCGGGGAAGGGGGGTTAAAATGCGGCGGCCCTATAAGCTATTCCTCCGTAACTCTCACTCGCGCGTTTCTCCCACATATTTACTTCAGTGCACATAGCCTACACACACAGCCCCTCCCCTTCATGCACACCGTGTGTCTCCATCAGCGATCATCGCTGGAAGCGTGGAAGCTGTGTCTATTTGGTGCACATTGCCTTCAAACCTGTGAGAAACACTGATACAGTACGTGTAACATGGTGGTACACGTGTAATTATAGATTCAAAATCTTTTTGGGAGCTCCCATTGCTGTGCGGACCATTTTTCATTCTCTCAATTAGTTGGATCCAGCACGTAAGCCTCACCTACTTTTGGATGTGTGTGTCTTTGTCTATTCAGTGCTATAGAAATAAATGTGGATGGATGGATGGGTGTGTATTTTCCTGTGTGTTACCGTATAGCAACTTGGCAAGTACAGCATTGTGATTTACTCTTTATTCAGCTTTTTCTGGGTACTTTTTAGTTGCTGGATTAGTTAACAGATGCAATTATTCCCTAAGCTTGAAGCGGCTTAAGAACCGGCAAAGCAGTTAGCCGCTAGCTGGTTATCAACATTAGCTGCTCGTCTCAGCGCTGAGGTACACTGATGCAACATTTAGCTTTGGTAAAATCCAGCTCAGACTTTAATTTAGGGAGTGTAGTCTGTGATAAAGTCTGCTCTATGTGGAATATTGTATTTCCACTGAAGAATTCTCCAGTTTGTTGCTCTTTGCTCTACTCTACTAGGAGCGCCCAGGAGGAGCCGCCCGTCAAGTTGTATTGGTTTCTTGTATTGGGACCACATTAACAAGTATGTGTATACGAGTAAAAGTATGTGGTATCGAGCTGATACCTGATACTGGTATCGTTGCATCCCTAATTTTAGAATCATTGTAACGTCAAGGTATCATCATTCCTATGTACGCACTGCTTTTACTGTGTTTGAACAGTCTTTACCTCCCACACAGTTCCTGCTCTGAAGGATACTTCCTGTGTTTCCAGCTCCAGTTCTGCAGTCGCTGCTGTCCACTGAGGCCTGTAAATTTGGGATGCCCTCCGTATCTGCACTGCTCCAAACCCCGTACGACTCCCAGGGATTTTCAACAGGATTCATCTCCCATTGAAATGCAGCTGTGATGTAAAAATGTCTTGTTTTGCAGTTTGTTCAGTGACGTCCAGCTGCAGCACTCGGAGAAGCAGCAACTCAAGGTATTTGCAAATAACTTCTTACTATTATTCTCTATGTAATCTGGTACAGTGTTATGTGAATAATTTTGGAATGGAGCCTGATAGACACTTAACATTTAAAGGTCTTCATAGGCCTTTTGGAAACTGGGTGCCTTTACTGTGAAAATTGGTCTGGAGTTTTGTAGACAATAATATGTTGCTAACTTTTACTAATGACTTAAGAACTGTGAAAATTAGAGTGAAATGGATGCCAGATATTTTTGCAGTTTTTGTCCAACATTTCTTATAAATGTAAGCACGGGCTCTGGGCGTGATTATATCATCAATTATGATTTATTCGTTTGCAACAGCTGAAGTTTCCTCTCGTCAGAAGTCAACACAAATTCATTATTTTTAAAATCAAAGATCATGAAGTTTTGGGACATTGTTAACACATGCATTTGCATTTTGGCCAAACAGTACAGATGTTATACAAAGCAAGATACAAATTGTTACCAAGCCAAATAAAAGAAGGTTCCAAGAACGTACTGGTCGTTATGAATTACGTGATGAATTAAACTTTAGGACTCAGAAACATAGCACAACTTTGAACAGTTTTAGTCCAACAGTTAATGGGGTACAATTGTGGAATAAATTGGAGATGGAGATGAAACGAGGTTCAAACATCAACCTGTTCAAATATAAATACAAACAAAAGACTTTTGCAAAGTATAGAGAAGAAGAAATGACTTGCCACTAGGGGCGCAATAGGATCAAATTGCTTTTTATTAATTAAGGAAGAATGTTGTTGCTCTCAACGGTTGTCATTCTATTGCTCAAAATTACAAATAGAGAATTAGGGTAGGCAAGCTATGGATCTGTTGAGAGGGACGCTCCCAACGGGCTCGTAATCCTCGTGTTTTACCGCACCACACAGCATAGGAACATTATCTACAAAATCAGCTAGTTAGGGCAGCCCGCTCTACACCTGGCTTTTTAACGCACTACACTGTGTAGGGCTTACATAATAAATGTACATAATATTCACGGAGTATAATATGTATATCAATCTTTCTTTTTAACATAAAACTAGTGACTTTTAGTAATACTATCAATGTTAGGCATGGTAACCATCTGAAAGAAACTAGTACTAGACTTCGTACATGAAACAAGATCGTTGCTGTAATTGTGCTTCTTTTCTGTTGACGTACGAACACTTCAAACAGTGTTTTGTAAGTTATAGTTCTTTGTAAATAGTTTGTAAGTATGTAGCATTATCATAGTTGTTTCGTAATTAGTTGTTACGTAATCAGTATTGTTCTGTTTTGGGGTATGGTCGGATGCTGCGGGTGTGTAGGGTCTATTTTGTTTTGCTGTTGTTTCCTTGTTGCTTTTTGTTCCTTTTGTTGTACTATACCACTATGTTCTTGTGAAATGGTAATTTTAATTGTATTGATTTTGGGGGTGGGCGCTTATAAGCTCTTGCTTCGGCCCACTCCTTTTGAGCAGAGTGTTTGGTGCTCAAATAAACTAAACTAAAAAAAAAACGCGCAGCTTCTCACTTCACGGAAAAGCGCATGTAGCTTTATAACCCCGGCCCTGGGCTGTGTCAGTACTGCACCAGTCTAACGCCAATAACAAGATAAATCAATTATTATACCAACAGTCTAGCACATGTCTGGTTGCATGTACGCACGGCACATATACAGTGCCTTGCGAAAGTACTAATACACCTTGAACTTTTGCACATTTTGTCATGTTTACAATCCTAAACGTAAAGATTTTATTTTGAATTTTTTACTGAAAGTTCACACACAAGTAACAGACAACTGTGAAGTGAAAGCAAAATGTTACATGAGTGTTATTTTTCAAAAAATAGAAAAGTGGGGCATGCATAAGTACTCACACAGAATGACTTAATACTTTGTGGAACCCCCTTTTTCTGCAATAACAGCTGCAAGCCTTCTGGAGTATGACTACAAGATTTGTACATCTAGAGTCTGACATTTTAGCCCATTCCTCTTTACAAAACAACTCGAGCTCTGTCAAATTAGAAGGAGAGCGTTTGTGAACAGCAGTTTTCAGGTCTTTCCACAAATTTTCAATAGGATTTGACAGGGCCATTTTAACACATTAATATGTTTGTTTTTAAACCATTCCATTGTAGATTTAGCTTTGTGTTTAGGGTCATTGTCCTGCTGGAAGGTGAATCTCCGCCCCAGCCTCAATTCTCTTGCTGACTCCAGCAGGTTTTCCTCCAAAATGTCTCTGTATTTGGCTCCATCCATCTTCCCAACTATTCGTACAATTTTCCCAGTCCCCGCTGAGGAAAAGCAGCCCCATAGCATGATGCTCCCCCACCATATTTGACACTGGGGATGGTGCACTCAGGACGATGAGCAGTGTTAGGTTTGTGCCATACATAACGTTTTGCATTTGGGCCAAAAAGTTCAATTTTTGTCTCATCAGAATCGGTTTTATTGCCATGGTTTGAGAACAGGTTCACAAACTAGGAATTTTTCTTGGTGCAAACGTGTGACATAGAACATATAACACAGAGTTAAGATAAAAATAAGCTAAAAAACTTTGAAACTATAAGGCTATTAGGGGCATGCATGAAAAATATTAAATAAATAAGATAAAATAAGTGACATATGACATATAGACAGCAACAATTTGACATTGAACAGCAGCGGGATTGTATTAACAGATGTGTAGGCATATAAAGTGATAAAGTGATTTAGTGATAAGTGACAGCAGCGGGTCCAAGTGTGGACACACCACACAGTGCAAGTGCAGATACATCCATGAGTCTGTAACTAAGTTATTGGGCCTTGTTTTTGTTCATGAGTCTGATGGCGGAGGGAAAAAACTGTTCAAGTGGCGTGAGGTATGGGTCTGGATAGACCGTTGCCTCCTGCCTGAGGGGAGAGGGGTGAATAGTCCATGTCCAGGGTGAGAAGGGTCAGCTGTGATCCGACCCACACGCCTCCGGGTCCTGGAGGTGAACAGGTCCTGGAGAGATGGAGCTCACAGCCAATCACCACCTCAGCAGCACGCACAATGCGCTGCAGTCAATGCTTGTCCCGTTCTGTAGCGCCGGGGTACCACACGGTGATGGAGGAAGTGAGGATGGACCACACGGTGATGGAGGAGGTGAGGATGGACCACACGGTGATGGAGGAAGTGAGGATGGACCACACGGTGATGGAGGAGGTGAGGATGGACCACACGGTGATGGAGGATGTGAGGATGGACCACACGGTGATGGAGGAGGTGAGGATGGACCACACGGTGATGGAGGAAGTGAGGATGGACCACACGGTGATGGAGGAGGTGAGGATGGACCACACGGTGATGGAGGAGGTGAGGGTGAGGATGGGACACGGTGATGGAGGAGGGATGGACTCGATGATGGCCGTGTAGAACTGCACCAGCATCTTGGTTGGCAGCTTAAGTTTCCTCAGCTGCCGCAGGAAGAACATCCTCTGCTGGGCCTTCTTGATGAGGGAGCAGATGGTCGGCTCCCATCTGAGGTCCTGGGTGATGGTGGTGCCCAGGAAACGGAAGGAGTCCACGATGGAGATGGGGGTGGGAGAGTCTGTCAGGGCGAGGGGGGACGGTGGGGCTGTGTCTTTCCTGAAGTCCACGATCATCTCCACTGTCTTCTGGGCGTTCAGCTCCAGGTTGTTGTGGCTGCACCAGGACGCCAGCCGGTCCACCTCTCTCCGGTAGGCGGGCTCATCACCGTCCGAGATAAGCCCGATGAGGGTGGTGTCGTGTACAGGGAGAAGAGCCAGGGGGAAAGTACACAGCCCTGAGGAGTTCCAGTGTTTGTAGTTCGAGTGTCCGAGACGATCTTCCCCAGGCGCACGTGCTGACTCCGGTCCGTCAGGAAGTCAGTGATCGACCTGCAGATGGAGTCGGGCACGTTGAGCTGGTAGAGCTTGTCTCATAGCAGTCCAGGGAGGATGGTGTTGAAGGCAGAGCTGAAGTCCACAAACAGGATCCTGGCGTAGGTTCCTGATGAGTCCAGATGCTTCAGGGTGAAGTGGAGGGACAGATTGACTGCGTCGTCCACAGACCTGTTGGCTCTGTAGGCAAACTGCAGCGGGTCCAGGAGGGGGCGGTGATGTCCTTGAGGCCTTTGATGAAGTGCTGGGTCATTGATGGTGGTGGTGGAGGTGGGGGGGGGGCAGAGATGGCTGGGTTCTCTGGAGAGTGAGGAGCTGATGGGCGCTCATGGCGGCAGTAGTGTGTATTCAGACCCTGGGCGAGGACAGGTCGTTCAGAGCCCGGGGGCCCCGGGCTTATAGTTCGTGATGGCCTTAAGCCCCCTCCACACTGCTCCCGGGTCGTTTGAGGAGAATTGCTGTTGGAGACGGGCTGAATATACAGATTTGGCATTTCCCACTTCCCTCCTAAAGTGGTATTTTGCCTGTCTGTATCGGTCCTGGTCTCGATTTCTGAAAGCCGCCTCTTTCTCCTTACGTAGCTGCCGGAGTTTGGGGGTGAACCAGGGCTTATCATTCTCATAACAAACCCTGGTGCGCGTTGGTACTATGCGCTCCTCATTGAACTGGATATATGAAGTCACAGTGTCCGTGTATTCATCCAGGTTAATGGAAGCAGCCCCAAATGCCTCCCAGTCAGTAGTCTCCATACATGAGCGCAGCTCCTCCACAGCTTCAGGGGTGTACCGCTTTGATGTGCTCACTACCGGTTTAGCGAGTTTCAGTCTTTGTCTGTATGAGGGGATTAAGTGAACCATCACGTGATCTGAGAGTCCGAGTGCAACGCGGGGACAGTGTGGTATGCCTTGCTTATAGTGGTGTAACAGTGATCCAGCGTGTTCTCCTCTCTGGTGGGGCATTTAATAAACTGTCTGTACTTGGGTAATTCCTGGCTGAGGTTCCCTTTGTTAAAGTCACCGAGCACAATGACGAGAGACTCCGGGAAAGTCCGCTCTACGGTCAGAATCTGCTCCGCGAGTGTGCGCTGAGCTGCGTGCACTTCCGCCCCGGCGGTAAATAGCACGCAACCAAGATGAATGAGACTATCTCCCGCGGTGAATAAAAAGGTTTACAGTTAATGATCAGGTATTCCAGGGCAGGAGAGCAGTGGTGGGATATCACAGTCACATCAGAGCACCAGCTGTTGTTGGTATAGAAACAGACTCCACCGCCTTTTGCCTTCCCGGACAGACCCGGGCCCCGGTCCGCGCGCAGCAGCTGGAAGCCCCCAGTTGAACAGCGGCCTCCGGGACCTTTGTGCTGAGCCACATCTCCGTGAAGCACAAAACACATGATGTGGAGAAATCCCTGTTTCTTCTCATCAGCAGCGCTAGCTCGTCAATCTTGTGAAGTGAGCGGACGTTTGAAAGAAAAATGCCAAGTAAAGGTGTGCACGCTCCTCGCCTTCTTAGACGCACGAGAGCTCCCGCTCGCTTTCCCCTCCGGCGGCGTTTTCCTCTTTTGGTCAAAAAATGGACCAAATCCGCAGCTGACACTAAAAAAACTGGTAGGGGGTGGGGGTGATTGATCTGATGTTCAGTAGCTCTTCACGAGTGTAAGAGCACGCGGACACACAAGTAATGCACAAAAACAAGCACAATAGAACACACGTGAACTCCAAAGCAACCGTCCGCGTTTGCATTCTGACGAAGGCCCCTGTCAGGCCGAAACGCGTAGATGCATTTTATTTCCCTATAGCCATGATTCAATAAAGGCCTTTTAATTTTTCTACACAAACAGTGTGCCTTGGATTCTTGTTCTTTTGTTGCCATCCGCGGCCGTCTTTTGCCATCTGACCAAAGCACCTTCTTCCACATGGTAGCTGTGTCCTCCATATGACTTCTAGCAAACTTCAAACGGGATTTCTTATGGCCTCCTTTCAATAATGGCTTTCTTCTTGCCACTCGTCCATGAAGGCCAGATTTGTGTAGAGTACGACTTATAGTTGTCCCATGTACAGATTCCCCCAGCTCAGCGGCAGTACGTCGCAGCTCCTCCAGAGTTATCTTGGGGCACTTGGTTACATTTCTGACCAGTGCTCTCCTTGTTCGGTCTGTTAGTTTAGTGGACGCCCGTGTCTTGCTAAGTTCACAGTGGTGCTATACACTTTCCATTTCCGAATGATGGATTGAACAGTGCTCTTGGGAAATCTTTGTATAACTTAACGCTGCTTTAAACGTGGTGTGCTCCTTGGCCTTCATGATGTTGTTTAGTGACCACACTCTGACCATAGCTCTGAGGCCCTCACAGAACAGCTGGAATTATACTGAGAGTAGATTACACACAGGTGGCCTCTATTTAATGGTTGGGGCAAGGTGTGAACTGTCTGCAGTCATTAGGAATGTTATAAAGGCAATTTAATGCACTCAGAAAAATGCTGTATGAATAATTGTGCACGCCCCACTTTTCTATTTTTTGTAAAATAACAGAATCATGTTCGGTTGTCTGTTGTGTGTGAACTTTCAGTAAAAAATTCAAAATAAAATGTTCAAAAGTTCAAGGTGTCTTAGTACTTTCGCAAGGCACTGTAGGTGCACCTACTTTGGCACAGTAGATCAGCGCACAAAGATCTGACTCTATAGCAAACTGTTGCAGTTGTTTTAAACAAACCACACACGCCTTCAAGTGCCACAACACCGCACTTAATCTGCGTTTTAAGATGACATGCACTAGGGAGCTCACCTGTGTGCCAGATGTTGTCACATCGCATGAGTCCTAACGCGTGCACGCACGCGCGGCAAGCACCACAGGCTTAAAATATTAAAGGAGCTGTATCATGCTATTTTAGCCATTCCAAAGTAAAGTATAGGCATTTATACGATATATTGTACCTCTATCACTATGGAGTACTCATTTTTGAGAGAAATAAAAGTATTTTGGGGGGTATTTTCCCTACCCGGAAGACAAGACGCTTCGATTCAGTTAACTCCGCCCCTCTCTCCGCTCATTCCACATTCATAGTATTATAAATATAAACATCACTGCAAAAAGTGAAGTTACTTCACATAATGCAGTTATAAGGAGTTGACTTGTGCAACACAGTTTCATAAATGGCTAACACACACGCTAACACGCGTTTTGATTAACTCACCGCTCAGCCTGGCTTCCCTATCGGGTTATGGTTATAAAGTTGGTTGATATAGTAGCTAGCTGAATCCCAGAAAGAAATTCCAACTTGTGGCGAGTGCACTCTTCTTTAGGAAGGTTGAATAGTCCTGTTCCTCTCGTAGCCAAACGCGCATCCGTGACATTATCATTCAGTAAGACAAAAGAACAGGCGGTGTCCAGAGTAGGTTAGAAAGAGCTCAGTCTTCAAAAACATTTTTTGTTTAGCCTCCTGGGACAGCACAGATGCATCGGAGAGTTTTTTTTTTTTCTTTATTTCTCTCTTACAACAAAAATAAGGAAAAAGCAGTTTTATAAATTAAAACCAGGCCGTAAGGCATTACATTACAGACGTAGAGCACTTCCGTTCCTTTGTGACGACACAACTGAACAGCTCAGTGGTTTACCAGGAGAGGGCGGAGCAGCTGCTCAGAGAGTAGGATTCAGGAGGATTACTTAGAACTGCGTGAATGAAGCCAAAAACCGCTCTGGGGGTGTTTTTGAGAAGGAAATAGCAACAACATGGATAAAAACTCCAAAAAGTCGATTTTGCATGATATAGGACCCTTAAGAAATAGAGACTGAAACTTACCCCCCCCCCCATCACTTTCGAACTGCACGGTGCATTGTGGTTTACAATACGTGGGAGGCTACTATGCTTGTTGTTATCGACGATATCGAGACACTTTGACTACCGCAATATTGCGATTTCTTCAATATTGTTACATCCCTACACACCACACGTCAAATGCATTAAATGCATGATGCCGTACAAACTTATGAAGAGTCAACAACGTGAAGTACTTCATGCGCAATAGTACGATGTAAACAAAACAGCTTATGACAAAAAAGTTTAGCAAAAGCAGCTGAACATGAGAAGCTGCACATTGACTTCAAAGAGAGGAAACTTTGGCTGTTGGCAAATAAATCATAATTAATTATATAATTCTGCACTAAGCACTTTTAAAAATGTATCTTTCTATTTAAGCTTCAGATAGGGGTGGGCGATATTGACAAAAATGAATATCTCGATATTTTTTTTAAATATCTCGATATCGATATTCAGACGATATTTTGCAATCCTTCACAGAAATGTGTGCAAACTGGCAAAGAAGGTTCAGTTGGTCTTTTGACTTGCTGTATCTGACCTATTATTGTAAAAATTACTAGTACATAAAGATATGACACATTATTGATTTAAACATTAGGGCAGGGGGAACAAAAATGTATATCACGGTATGAACAATAAATATCACAATAACGATGTATTTGGCGATATAATTTACACCTGACAAAATACTTCAAAATCAAAGCCTTTAGACAATAGGTCAAATTCATTTAAAGCTATTTTATTCTATTTATTCATCTAAAGCTCTAAGATCTAAGTATGGAAGAACCATACTGTCAATGGGAAGAACACGAAAGATAAGATAAAATAATATTGCTACAATATTTGCCTTCATCTCCATCACAGTGAAATGCTCCTGTAAGTTCACCTGCCTCTGGGCAGTTTACTTGTGTTTTATTGTAAGGAGACTGAGATAGACCTGCGAGTATTAACGCGTTTGGGAAATGAGTATTAACGCGTTTTTCAAAGGATCCAGTTTTTCCCTATTTCTCCTTTTCGCGTCTCTCCCGATGCACGCAGGGGGGCGGGGCAGACGCACAGACACACAGGACAGGAGGGAAAGAGACAGACAGGGAGACACGTTTGTCCTGGAACTTACGTGATCTGAAGAAAACAAGTGAGGAGGATATTATTAGCCTTTAACCGCGTTTGCATTGTGGTTTTCTTCACCGCGTTGTTAGTTAGCACGAGGCTAAAAGTTAGGAAAGTTAGCTAGCTAGGAAGGCCGTGCTACAACTTGTCCTGAGCCCTTTCCTCGCAAATATGAGCGACTCAAGTGACAAACTTCATTCATATCATTAGATTCTTCATCTCTGTAATCGCTCCACGCTGCCATGTTGTTGTTTTGAATGTGTTACGCAGCGGAGGGGGCGGCTCGCGCGCTACAGTAACCCACAAGGACCCACAAGTCCGGAAAAAAAAACATGTTTGGGGGTCGGATTGTACAAATTATGAAATGTCTCGATATCCAATTTTGCATATCGTCCAGACAACAATTTCGATATTATCGTCTAAACGATATATCTCCCACCTCTAGCTTCAGATTAAAAATGTAAGCCCTTTAGACTGATATGGTTTCATTACATAAAATGAAAAATCCTCATAACAGACGTTTATAAGTCATTTCGTTTTTGTTTTTTTAAATTTGACCTTAAGCCTGGTTCACACGGCAGGACTATAAAATAGTATGCAGCTTTTCCAAACCTGAGAGAAAATTAACAATTTTGGTCGTACAGTGTAGAGAACTCCGCGGGACTGTTTTTTTCATCCCGCTCCTGCCCGCTGAATTTCTGACCATTACTGCCCGCAACATGTGCGCAAAGTGACCGCCCAATCTCGCGATGTGTATGTCCACTTCCGCCCACAACCCGCTGCTGTGTCTGAACGTCCTCAATATACCTATGAAAACAGCTGTTTCAATCGGTGTTGCACATTTCTCATGAATAAACTACTTGTAACCATATAAATGGTTAAGCTGAAAAGATGCTCACGTTAGCTGCTCAATCAATCAATCATTGGTTTTGTATAGCCCAATAGCACAAGAGTTGCCTCACAGGACTGTATAGACAGCTATCCATCCATCTTCTTCCACTTGTCCGTTGCCGGGTCGTGGGGGCAGCCCAAATCACATTGCACCAGCATGGTTCTAACCGGGCCTGTTGGTCTCTCATAAGGGGCTTCTGAACCGCTCTTTGTCTGACCCGTCATCTAGTACCTGTTTGCCATTGGAGACCCTACCAGGGGCACGAAGCCCCCGGGGCTTATTCAATCCCAAATGGCGACTGTTTTCGGAAATGACACCCGAAGAGAACAATGCAGCGACTTTCTGACGATCTCTGCTGCTTTACAAAGGCCGCGTGTTGTGTGGAGAGACTTTAGCACAGGAGTGCATTCAACAGGCTGTGGCTCGTATGTCCTCGGCCCTCAGCACACCAGGAGAACAATCCACCATGTTGAATGTCCCAACGTCCTTCCGAGCAGACGAGAGCAGTCTGAACTTCACCACACACGGCAGGAATCAGATTTCTTAAGATAATCGGAGCATTCTTAAGATTGTCAAAAGGGGAGAATCGGGGCTAAAATAAGCCTAATTATCCTGCTGTGTGAGCCAGGCATGTGCTGAGAGAGATGACGCTGGACTTTGGAACAGTTTTTGTTTCACATGGATAGGTCCAGCCGTTGGAGATATAAACCGTCTGAAACTCACCATTTGGTAGTTATCGTGGTACAATCAGTGTTTGGAATAACGCCGTTTAAAATAACGGCGTTAGGTAACGGCGTTATTTTTTCAGTAACGGAGTAATCTAATTCATTACTCTCCCCGTCGTTACAACGCCGTTACCGTTACTGGGTAAACAAAGTGGCACGTTACAATTGGACTGAATGAGCGCCGCGGTGTCAGCTCACACAGCAGGAGCAGTGGAGAGGGTGAGCGAGTCTCACAGAGTACTGTTGCATCGTGCTCTCTGCTCCAAAAACTACGTGTCCCCCGTCCCGACCCGCGGCTCGTCATCCCCACAGCGCGGTGCGGCCGCGGGGGAGAATCCAGTTGGTGATCATTGATCTGTAGTGTTGGAACTTATATTTTAACCCAAAGACGCAGAATCGGTGGAGACGCGTCTTTCCCCCCTCCCTGTGTCTCTCTCAGCGCCTTTTCTTCTTCTCTCCGCTCCAGAGACATTGTTTTCCGTTTTGCCTGATGAATGAACGGAGAGACTTGCACAATGCCTGTGTGTAAAGTCTGCCCTGATCGTTGGCTGAGTTGGCACATGTTTCTTTTACTCCTGTTCCTCCTCATTCTCTTTGAATACAGCCGTATTCCTACATTAATTAAACAGCGGCGCAAATACTGGTCAATACCATTCAGTCACAGAGGCTCCCCCCCACTCTACCCCCATTCAGTTCATTCAGTTACTATGAACATCTTTGACTTGATAGTACATAATACAAACACCTGTCTGTTCTACTCATTCACACTGACTTTGAAAACTGCAAAAAAAAAAAATCTTTGATATTTAGCAAGTTTTTTATTTAACAGTAACGTACATAGTTACTTTCCCTGGTAACGAGTTACTTTCATTATAGAGTAATTCAGTTACTAACTCAGTTACTTTTTGGAACAAGTAGTGAGTAACTATAACTAATTACTTTTTTAAAGTAACGTTCCCAACACTGAGTACAATACACTTCTCTGCTGCACCAACTCCATTTTAAACTGTAGGCTGTTTACAATGTTGTGACGTTACATAAAAATAAGAAATGATAATTAAATGCCATATGTTCATGAGACAAACCAAAGCATGTGTCCGTGTGCTGCAGGTGCCGAGTCGCCTGAAGGAGGCTCTGAAAACGGCCAAAGAGAGTTTAGAGCGAAGACTTCACGAGGAGCAGAGACTGGTCTGTGCCACACTTTAGACTTTAGTCCTGGGTCAGTCCTGGTCCTGGTCTGAAAGAGTGAGTGATAATTAACTGAAACGTTTTTATCTGCAGCTGCATCAGCACCGGCGTCTGACCAGAGCCCAGTCGCATCACTGCTCCGACGAGGAGCGGAAGAGGAGGAAGCTGCTCGCACGGAAGGTACTGTCCTGTCACTGGGTTTAAAGTAACGTCCCTTTTAAGGAGATCAAAACATTAATTTGGTCAATGCTGAGATTTTGAGCTTGTTTCTCCTTAACATCTTCGTTTTAATTCTGTCAGAGTAAAAGAAATGGAACAAACTCTCTTTACAATGCTTATTCTCTGACGTTTTGTTGCTTTGAGTCCAACATGGCTGTGGCGCTCCCTGGTCTTTTCCATGCTTATTCAATCCCAAATACTGACTGAATGTTTGGTATCCATGTGCAGTGTTGGGAAAGTTCATCTACATGAACTAGTTCAAAGTTCAGTTCACACATTTCAAAATTAACTCATTCATTCATAGTTCATAATTGTTTATAGTTAATAGTTTGTTAATTGAACTAGTTCATAGTTCTTTTTTTTGTGTTGCTGTGAGCCATTTTATTTTTATTTTATATATACAGTCAGTGACGCCACCAGGGGGTGGCCAGGGGTGGCCGTGGCCACCCCTGGCCGACTCTTGGCCACCCCATTGGCCACCCCACTGGCCAGTGTTAATTGTAGTATCAGTTAGGAATATTTTCAGCCCAAATTCACAGCCAGCCAGGCAAGCCGCTCTAGACCTTTGATCGTATGCTGTAGCCAGCTCTCCCCCCTCCCCCTCCCTCTCCCTGCGGCTGTTGCAATTGTGAAATTATGGCTGATAGTTTTGGTTTGCCACCCCAAGATTTTAAGTGGCCCCATCTGGCCACCCCTATGAACAATTTCTGGAGGCGTCACTGTATACAGTGCATCCGGAAAGTATTCACAGCGCTTCACTTTTTTCACATTTTGTTATGTTACAGCCTTATTCCAAAATTGATTCAATCCATTTTTCCCTCAAAATTCTACACATAACACCCCATAATGACAACGTGAAAAAAAGTTTTTTGAGATTTTTGCAAATGTATTACAAATAAAAAACAAAAAAAATCACATGTACATAAGTATTCACAGCCTTTGCCATGAAGCTCAAACTTGAGCTCAGGTGCATCCTATTTCCACTGATCATCCTTGAGATGGTTCTACAGCTTCATTGGAGTCCACCTGTGGTAAATGAAGTTGATTGGACATGATTTGGAAAGGCACACACCTGTCTATATAAGGTCCCACAGTTGACAGTGCATGTCAGAGCACGAACCAAGCATGAAGTCAAAGGAATTGTCTGTAGACCTCCGAAACAGGATTGTCTCGAGGCACAAGTCTGGGGAAGGGTACAGACAAATTTCTGCTGCTTTGAAGGTCCCAATGAGCACAGTGGCCTCCATCATCCGTAAATGGAAGAAGTTTGGAACCACCAGGACTCTTCCTAGAGCTGGCCGGCCATCTAAACTGAGCGATCGGGGGAGAAGGGCCTTAGTCAGGGAGGTGACTAAGAACCCGATGGTCACTCTGTCAGAGCTCCAGCGTTCCTCTGTGGAGAGAGGAGAACCTTCCAGAAGGACAACCATCTCTGCAGCAATCCACAAATCAGGCCTGTATGGTAGAGTGGCCAGACTGAAGCCGCTCCTTAGTAAAAGGCACATGGCAGCCCGTCTGGAGTTTCCAAAAGGCACCTGAGACACTCTCAGACATGAGTAAGAAAATTCTCTGGTCTGATGAGACAAAGATTGAACTCTTTGGCGTGAATGCCAGGCGTTATGCTTGGAGGAAACCAGGCACTGCTCATCACCTGGCCAATACCATCCCTACAGTGAAGCATGGTGGTGGCAGCATCATGCTGTGGGGATATTTTTCAGCGGCAAAGAGGAATGGGCAAAACTGCCGAAAGATGGGTGTGCCAAGCTTGTGGCATCATATTCAAAAAGACTTGAGGCTGTAATTGCTGCCAAAGGTGCCTCAACAAAGTATTGAGAAAAGGCTGTGAATACTTATGTACATGTGATTTTTTTGTTTTTTATTTGTAATAAATTTGCAAAAATCTCAAAACTTTTTTTCACGTTGTCATTATGGGGTGTTATGTGTAGAATTTTGAGGGAAAAAATGGATTGAATCAATTTTGGAATAAGGCTGTAACATAACAAAATGTGAAAAAAGTGAAGCGCTGTGAATACTTTCCGGATGCACTGTATATCATTAAAGCATGTATAGAACCACAGACAGCCAATATAGTCAGTCAGTTTTAACAATGAAACTATGTGTTAGATTTAATCCTTATCCAAACAGGGTTCACATTAGCATTTAGGGAACAGCATTTCCCCCATGTTACTGTCCATTCAGTCCACACTAGCAGCAGCTGCAGCTTTTCTGTACAGTATATTCTACAAAAAACATGAGGGAAAACATGCTAGTCGGATGTTTTTTTTTAATTAAGAAAAACTGCACAGCATGGCCAACAGAACATTCTACTGACACAAAAGGATGTATGAACCAGGCTGAGGTAGGAAATAAGGTTGAGCTTGAAAGTGCAATAAAGTGCATTATATTAGCCATATTAACTTAAGTTTCAAAACCTCAATGGCTTGTTTGCCCAATGAATAGATAATTGAGCGGCCACTGTATGCAGTCAATGGGATTTGGGTAGAGGATCTTTGAGTTTGACTGTCTTTGATTTCGTACTTGTACTGGTACGTGCTTTCATATACTTTGGAGCTGGGTGCTTGAGTTTAACGTGTCTTTTAAGTTGGCTGTTGACGTGACTGAGGCGCGGATTTTCTTTTGAAAGCCGGCGGGCAAAGTTTACAGATAAATGTGACATTATTCCCTTCCTCGCCACCCCTGTCATGGAACTCTTTTAAATGTTCATATGACGAGTCCTTCCTACCTGCTACAGTGTCAGTCGCCTTTTATGTTTTGCTTCGATGCAGCCCGTGTGATGGGGTGCTGGTGGTTGTTACCAGGTTGACTGTTTTGACGCTAAATATTAAGGGCTCTTTACGGTGAGTTCAGCCAAGTTTTCGCCTGGAACACTAATGAAATCTGGCAGGCACCCTATTGAACGAACGTAAATTGATGGGGAATGCTGTTCACAGACACCAGAATGAACGTGTTCATAGTTCCGTTCATCAGGCAGTAATACAGTTCATGTTCGCCCAAAATATGAGCGGGTTCATGAACATCACTATCCATGTGTAGCACGAAAGGCTGTGACCAAGATGACGCTGTAATCCAAATATGGTCATTTCCTTTTTGTGGGGGACAGCAGCGGCTAAGGTCGAGAGAAATATACACAGAGTGCATGTGCAGACAAAGGGACGAAACTTTAGGGCCGTTCTCTCCAAATGAGGTTTTCATTCTACACTTTAACATCTCCACTTTAGTCCACACTTTACAGGCTCCGAGTCATTACTACATTTGGAAGCTTTTTTCACAGGGAGAAACCAGGAGAAATTTGAATTTTTACAGATTTTGTCAGTAATAACTAAACAAGATCCAAAATCAGTCAGAGCAAATCTTTGGAACAAATGTGTAGAGGTGGTAGAGTAGCCAAAATATTTACTCAAGTATGAGTAAAAAAGTACTTGTTTGAGCATAAAAGTTTTATTCATGTATCAGTCGTGTCATAAATGATGACAAACAAAAAAGGAATGAAAAAAATACTGTATAAAATACGTAAAAACGTATAGAATAAAAAATAATTATGAAGAATTACGTAACAAAATAAGAAATGCACATAGTAACTTGACGAGTAAATGTTTCAGTGACAATTTACCCAAATACCTTATTTCAATATTATTCAAGTAGAAGTACTGAATGAAAAAAAACTACATTGTCTCATCTTAAATGTGAAAATCCAGTTATTAAACTGTCAAAAATGTGTGTTTTTTGCAGAAGTGTCGACAGTCGGCGTTTGAGAACGAGGAGGAGCTCTCTGTCAGAAACAACAATAACTCCGGTCAGAGTCGTTTCACTAAACTGACTCCACACAGTCACAAACTTTTCATTTTACACATTTATTCTTCTTCAGGTTCTGGAGCCAGTTCTCCTCCCACATGTCCCTCGTCCCCCACACCGCCCCCTACAGGTCAGTGATGGAAAGTTTGCTTCATAATAACTACAAACCAAATCGATTTCTGTCCATTTTATTTAACATTCTCAAAGACTGTACTGCACTTTTCTACGATTGGTTCTTAACATTTAATTTACCAAACTTATAAACGTGTTTGAAATGTTTTTCCTGGTTGAATCTGATTGGATACTGTCTGACCGTGAGCAGACCCCGCTCACACTGATCTGGGATCAGTTAAACTCGGGTTAAAGTTTAATTCTCACCTTTAAACTGATCCAGAGTCGGTGTGGAGGGTTCTCTCCTCTGTGTATGACCATCACTGCCATATCTGTGTGTCTCCTTTCTCTCCTCTCCTCTCTCTGTACTCTCTCTATCCCAGTGACGTGTGGTCAGGTGAGGCCAGGCCTCATGGAAAAAAGATACAATCAACTTTATAAAAACAAGTCCCTTCTCTTAAGATGATAGGGATGTCCTATGATTTTAATCAATCTCGTAGTTAAAAAAATGCCCAAATGTTTTATCAGTGGTCGATATCGCATAAAGAGGGCGGAGCTGCGGCGAGCCTCCATCGTCCCGCACACTCTGCGCATTCACTCAGCGCTCTGTCCCATTCGGGGCTTTTTTCGCCCCCTAAAAGTAAAATACATTTGTAAATGGGTTTTTGTTGGGCGCGTTGGTTTTCTATCACCTGGATAAAGAATCGGACATAAGAACGACTGGTTTAACCTGTTCATTTGACTTTAAACGCGTTTTGAAAGGGCCAAAGTGAGGCTGCCTCCAATGCACTGCCCTGATGATACGAGGGGGGTGCTACACATTTCTACAAAACATTTTATGGCTGAAATGCTGTAGACGAGTCTTTATGCTGAAAATGTTGACAATACCATGCACCGCCAGCGTGGAGCATCAGGATTGTCTCTAACTTATCATTTGGACGGGCGGGGTACGAGTTCCGGTCACGTTCACTATCTTGTCTTTTTAATTTTTATTTGCAATATCATGAGAATGTAATTTATGTTTAAATGTGTTGCTATTGAATGCTATTTCAAAGTAAGAGAATACCAATGTCCTGCATTTTTTTCCTGCAGTTTTGTTTACTTTATAATCGATAATAATCGAGTCGATAGCCTCGCTCTCTCGCTCTCGTATAATAATATATGAATCATTATCATTGACCCTTCATTGTTGTCTTTCTCCTTCTCTCTCATTAGTCCCTTGTTGTCTCTCTCCTCTCTTAATTCTTTGTTGTCTCTCTCTCATTAACCCTTTATTGTCGTCTTTCTCTCTCATTAGCCCCTTGTTGTCTCTCTCCTCTCTTAATTCTTTGTTGTCTCTCTCTCATTAACCCTTTATTGTTGTCTCTCTTGTGCATCTCTCCCGTTAGAGCATGCTCAGTTCTGACGTGTTTCTGGGTAATGTAGTTTTTCCTGTTTTTTGGGCCGATCTGAAACCTCTGTTCTTCTGCCGCAATGCACCAGTGATAAGACACCCCAGTTTAGATAGCTGACATTTTGGAGTAAAATCCTAGTGACTTATCCTTTTAAATAACAATAAAAATCTGGATATAATGACGCACATTTCATTGTCTATGAAGGACTGAGGTTTGGGATTTGCCTTCTGTCACTGATTGTAAAACGAAACCCTTTTTTAAAATGGCCGTCCAGAAACAAAAAGAGTTAGTTTGAGTGCTAATCTCTGTCTAGGCTCAATGTTGGGCGAACAGCTCCCCTGGTGGCCGTGTATCATCCCTTTGTGACGTCTTTAATCAGTAAATCTTCGGCCTGATTAAACATGCTCAGCTTTAGGCCTAATTCGTGATTCAGCGATACTCAAACGCTCATTAACGTCAGCAAAAGCAGCAGTAGATTAGACGCTGAATGAACCGTGGATTGTTTACAAAACTCCATCGCCTGCAGACGTTTGTTTGATTTAATAACAATATAAAAGGGACAGAACAATGACATTACACAGTTAAACCAACAAAAGTCTCGGTTCCACGTTAATGTGACTGAGGAAACAATCAAGGTGAGTTCAGCTCCGTTTTAACGTACTAAGTCAAAAAGTACTTGGTTAAAATGTTACTCGAGTACTGATTTGTTTCAGTTGTGACATAAACAATGAGAAACAAAACTTAATATGAAGATCCTGTGTAAACACCATTAAAATATATATTTTTTAAAAACTGCAGATATTTTAGTTCGACTTGAAGCTTTTGGAACTTACAGATTTACTCAAAGTCGCACAAGTAACTATTTTTACTCAAGAGTAAACATAATTTCAATATTTTATTCACATGTTTTTCAAAGCGTAAAGACCAGTCCCATTGTTATTTTAAATTCTTTAAACGGATCCCAAAGACTCCGCTCGGCTAAATCCCATCGCTAGCTTTTGGAGAAAATCGCCTTCAAAATAACAATTTTCCAAATAAATCTGTGGAGAAACGGTGACCTGGCAACATATCAACCAATTATTGTGGAGAGCAGGGAATTCATTTGTTTCTTGGTTAAAGTTTATTTGTTCAGAGCAAACTGGGCCAAAAAACCTGAAAGTTGAGTTTCGCCACAGTGTCTCGAGACTCTGTTGTGGGCGGCCATCTTAAAACACACACATTTCCACAAAGTCTATCCCTCTAACAAAATGGCGGCACTGTTGGAGATGAATCTGTGTGCGTCTGTCTGTTGCATGTTCACGTAAAGATTTCAGATTCAGAGGTGGGGAGTTTTCACACGAAAGAGGGTTGAAACTAGGGCTGAACAAGCCGGGGTCTCATTTATAAAGCCCACGTACGGACAAAATGAGGCCAAAACCTTCCGTACGAACTGTTCTGCGCCAAAGGTGGTATTTATAGAAATCAAACTGAACGTGAAACATTACGCACCGCCACACTAGGTTTGTACCTGGCGTACGCAGTCCGCACTTTTCAGAAACGCTGCAAACACACGAGGAGAGGCGAGGGAAAGCAGCAAGGGGAGGTCGGATTGAGGAAATGAAGTCTGGTGCACATTTTAAACTGCTCATTTCTTTATTTTCTACAGAAATGATTAAGATCATTAAAAATAAAATATAGGAAATCAACCGTTGGCTTTGTGTAGTGTTTCAATCTTTGTTTATATACTTAATAAAAATATTGTAGTCATGTGTGACACTTAAAGACGTGCACCTCATGTACGCTCATGCACGGACACCGGAGCGCACTGCCGCCGGCTGAGAGCGAGAAGCAGGAAGGATCCGAGCCGCTCTGTGCTTTTAACCAAAGTCTGACCAACTCCTGTGGAGGCCGTGCGGATGGCTGGTCCAAGGCACAAGTCCATTCAGAGACGCTGCAGCTCCACAACCTCCCTCTTTCTCATACCACCCGGACTCTGCTCCTCATTCATGCCCAAAGCGAACCGGTGCCTCATCCCCACTGCACGTACAGCGAGCTCAATAAACAATAGACTATCTGAGTGATTCAAAGCCCACCGAGCTTATTCTGTAGTTTCAGGAATTGAGCTCCGTGAACAGCACTGGGAAATATCACAATCAGCGTCTAAAAGGCTCTTCTTTACGTTCTAAAAGTGCAATTCCAAAAGTTTTATTGATGAGACTCTGCACTCTGCCAATAGGTACTTGTGATCAGAGAAACAGCGGTAACATGTCAGTAAAGATCCACCTCGGCCTCTGCTGTCACTGCTGTGGCGTGTGGCCCCTCCCTCTCTGCTCCCGGGGTCTCGGTAAAACCCTCCCATTATCGCCTCATGTTTAGGTAAATCTCATTCAGAAGTTACTTTGCATATCCTTATATGGTGACATGGAGGCGTGCAGGGGGCGTGACGTGAGGAGGGGTCATGTGCGCACATTTCTGCTCCAGGTGGAATTTGTGAAGGGGAGTTTACGTGGTGCTGCGCGTACGGAGGGTTTCATAAATCCCAATTTTTTTCTCCGTACGTGAAGTTTGGGTTTTGCTCGTACGGACTCTTATAGGCAGATTCTCACGGACAGTTTCATAAATGAGACCCCTGGTCTTACCATACCCTCGTACTCATTTCGTACAGAGGGTCTGGAACTTCACAATTGAGCTCCATTTTCAGGTAGGAGGGATGAACTCCTTTGAAACGATTGGATCTCTTTTCAAGCTACAACTAGCAAATCCGGTGCAAATGCGTAACGTCAGCTACAACACCCGCCTCCCCCGCTCGCTGAATGGTAGGTTGGAATTCAACCGATGAAACGCAGCCACTGAGATCAATCCCAGACGTACATGTCTGTAAAGATAATTGACCGGAGTTTAAGGATGGCAAAGGCCAGGCTAGTGCACTCACACTGCCTTTAATTACAGCTTGAAGAGTTAAAATGACTGCAACGTAGAATTTTGACTTGCCCGGAAAAAAAAATCTTACAGTGGAATATGTAATTTTGTGTTTAAAATATTAAAATTGAGATGTATTATCAACATTTTTTGTAAACATTAGCAATTTATTCAAAAAGTGGTTTCAGATAATAAGCTTCCAAAATTAGCTAAATAAAAATGTCTGGGATTTAAAATATTTGACCTAATTTAAATAAAAACTCCTGCCTGTGAAACTATTTTTTTGCAATTAAAATAAGAATACACAACTTATTCCAAGTAAATTGAAATTTATTAATTTTGAATGCATTGTTTTTTAGTTTTTTCTTAATTCAAGTGCAAACATATTTGTTCTAGTGGCAATTTTCTTTAAACGAGTCAATGACGTAATGCCTCGTTTTTTTTGTCCGACTCTTAATCCAGTTTAAAAACGTTTATAAATGCATAAAAAGATACTGTATATGTAGTACTTATTAAAAAATCAAGGTTACTGCATCTATAGAATAAGAAATTACTTATTACGTTCTTATTTATATTCATATCAAAATCATGTAGTGGGACTGTCAGACTACAACTTGTATTTCGAAAACATCTTGAAAATTACTTTAAAGGATCTGTATCATGCTATTTTAGCCATTCCACAGTAAAGTATAGGCATTATTATGATATATTGAACCTCTAACCACTATGGAGTATCATTTTTGTGATAAATATAAGTATTTTCTGGAGGTATTTTTCCAAACCGGAAGACAAAACGCTTGGATTCAGTTAACTCCGCCCCCTCTCTCCGCTCATACAACTTTAGCAGTAGTAGAAAAGTGAAGTTACCTCATGATGCAGTTATAAGGAGTTGACATGTGCAACACAGCTTCATAAATGGCTAACACACACGCTAACAGTCGTTTTGATTGACTCACCGCTCTGGTCCATCGGGTGTTTACATTATGGGACTCGCGTTGGTTATAAAAGTTAATCCACTTTGATTCTGGCCAAGGTTCACCAAACATCCATCAAGTGACGGTCACAGACAAACACTATTATGATAGTCGCTGAATCCCGGAGAGAAATTCCAACTTCTGGCGAGTGGCCTCTTCTTTAGGAAGGTTGAATAAAGTCCAGGATATGCATGTGTAGCTTATTAGACTATTGCAGTTGTGCGTAAAAACTAAGGGACAAGCGGAGTGTAAATCTACTTCGTCACATTACATTTGTGATTGGCTTGCCGGTTTTAAGGTGGCTAACTGTTAGCCTCTTAAACTTCGATTTAACTTGAAAATATGTGGGGTGACCAACCATCATGTGGTGCGACTAAAATAATTTAAGATAAGACAGAATTATCTTGATCTCACAATGAAAAAAAAAAAACTTGTTATGGTACATCAGCTCTTAGAGTACCTGAACCGGCATGCCAAAGCCTTTCCCCACCCACAAACAAAAGTCAAAAATTGCCACGAAAGAGGCGGTCTCTGAAGTTTGGGGGTGACATGCGGGGGTGAGTGTGTGGGCCTTTGCATTGGCTCAATCACAGCAGACTGATTACGTGAGAGGGACTTGGTTATAAACCACAGGGGCAGGACAAGGGCAGGACAAGGGGGGGGGGGGGGGGGGGGGGGGGGGGGGGGGGGGGGGGGGGGGGGGGGGGGGGGGGGGGCGGAAAGGGCAGGACAAGGGCAGGACAATGGGCAGGACAATGGGCAGGACAATGGGCAGGACCAATGGGCAGGACAATGGGCAGCACCTGATGACGATGTGTGGAGCTGGTGCGGCTTATGACGTTCTGTGGAGGCCGTGGACACTCTCCAGCCAATCAGGAAATTCTAATTTAGTAGCAGAGTTTACCCTGAAGGGGGCGCAAACCATTCGTTTTCGTTGTCAGAATAATATCAGGGACTAGTAGACAACACTATGAGACACCCATTGAGACAGTTTATCAGTAAAAAAAACACTTGATTTGGTGTTTAGTTGCTCTTTAAGAACACTCAGGGGTGCAAATAGTTGGGAAAATGTGCAATTAAAGAACAGCAGAATTTGCAAAATAGTTATGGTAAATCGAAGTATCTAATATACAATGAAAAAACAATGTAGTTTCTCAGTCATCCAGGTAGATAGTTAAACAAAACAAAAAGGGTGAATCAACTGTCAGCTCTTTTTAAAAGTCCAGTCCAGTTGTGTTGATTCACCTTCTTTTTTTTTTTTTTTTAGTTCAATATACAATGAATAAAAAAAAACTCTTAAGGGGAAAAATAATATGAATAGTAAAAAAAAATATGACATCAGAAATATCATAATTTTAGTTGTGGGGGAAACCAAAATACCTGGAGGAAACCTACGCAGACGTGGGGAGAACATGCAAACTCCGCACAGAAAGGCCCCGTCCAGGTGGGAATCGAACCCTTCTAGCTCTATAGCACAGGCGCTAACCACTGTGCCGCCAATTGCACATGAGTTTCTTTAACAGCAGTGTTGTACAGTGTTACAGCGGTGGAGACCTGGGGTAGCGCTCCTTCTTGCAGCTTCAGTCTTCCACTGAAGCTGCTCTAGTTGCTCCTCCACTAGCCTGGCCTTAGCCATCCGCAAACTCCGGTCAATTATCTTTTCCCTACATGTACGTCTGGGTCTGATCTCAGTGGCCACGTTTCATCAGTTGAATTTCAACCTACCATTCAGCGAGCGGGGGGAGGCGGGTGTTGTAGGTGACGTCAGGCATTTGCGCCGCATTTGTTTCAATCCGTTCTGGCTCGGCTCCCAAATATCCAGGAATTAAAACTGAAGCCTTGGAATGCGCAAGGAATGCTCCCAAGAGTTATGTTAGAGTTATGATAGCTGCTTCACTCACTCGGGCGCATTACATATGTCACGACCCAACGCTAGCGAAAATCAAATCCAATCGTTTCAAAGGAGTTTATCCCCTCCCACCTGATAACGGAGCTCAATTGTGAAGATCCAGACCCTTGTACAAAACGAAATGAGTGTATGGTAAAACCAGGCGGCGACTCTACAGTCTCCACTGAAGGAGCTGCTCAGCTATTATTTTAAAATTGGCCTCTTGAAAATCCTTTTACATCAATGACCCAATACTTTTCTACTCAAATCAAGAGCAAATTTATTTATTTTATTTATTGGTTACTTTTTGCAGAGGATTGTTTAATTTTCAACTTGATCCTTTTTAATGTAGTCCAAAATATTAATTTGCAAGTCTTTCCTTAAATCATGACACATTTCGTACTTTATTTTTCCTCCAAAGTTGGAGCTGTGTTCAATTTATGTAGATAAATATCCAAATTTCCCACATTCTTTTGTGTAATTGCATTATTACGTGTCTTTAGAAAAGATAGATGCATAAATCCAGAACAATGTCTCCATTTATTTTAAGAACATGCTAATATTTGCCAGAAAAGTGACTACAAAACTTCCTCCACTCGTTCAGTCCTGGTAACAACCCTCAGGTACCAAACAGGGGATCTGTTTGTCTCCATTCTTGTTTTCATGTTATTTCCTTATCAGTTTTTGCTTCAAAGCTTCGCAAACAGTGAAGGACGCGTTTCTTCCTGTTTCCATCAACTCCGTGACGGTTGATAGAAGCTGCTGGTGGTTTTATTTTTGCTTTTTTTGCTGAAGGTAATGAAATATTTAATGTTCATTATGCACAGGAAGTAAACGTCGCTTCCTGTTCCTCACATTGTAATGTTTCACGTCACTGCTCACGTCACTGTAAAGAGCTGCTCTCATGAAGATTTGACCAAATCAGGAGTAAATTGGGATTCATTCAAAGTGGAGACAGAGTATTACAACAGTAGGACAAAAACTTCTCAATGAAAGCAGCTCATTTAGCAACGTTTATTTTTATTTTCTGACCGTTGTCTTCCCTCCGCAGCCGGCCCACCCCTCCACCTCCCCCGCCTCCTCCACCACCTCCCCTACGGCCCCTGTAGCGCCCCTGCGGTGCCCTCCAGTGACCGCGCAGCTCTGCTCAGCTCCATCCAGTCCTTCAGCAAAGTCCACCTGAAGAAGGCGGAGACGACGGACCGTAGCCAGCCCATAGTATGACCACGACCCGGACCGGGTCAAACCGGGACTAAACTATGCCAATCGGGCCAACAAACTGCACTTTTGAGGATCTCCGGACCTTCTCGCCTAAATCATTTCATTCATCATTTAAACTTAAAGTCTTAAGTGAGAAACGAGTGAGCAAGAGACTCTTCTTATTTCTGCACACACAAAAAAGCTAAAAACAATCAGATGAGCTGTAGAGAATGCCATTTGAGCACTGAAACGATCAGGTGGAACTGCCCGGACTTGATAGGGGCACCACCTTGTGACATCATCAGGTGGAACAGAGCGTTCGAAGCTTTGGAGGAGGCCACAGACTGATGTTTTTCATCTGGACGACTGACAGAAAAGGTGGACGTTCAGCTTTCACAAGCAAAAGAATTCATCTCATTGCAAATGTTTTTTGTTTGTTTTTCAGTCCTGGTTTGGTTTTGGTCTCCTTCCTCGGTTCTTTGGTTCTTTCTTTTTGAATGTAAATCCCATAAATTCACTGCTGTTGTAAATAAATCCTCCATAAAATTCTATTTAAATTTACTCTGCCTCCGATTCTTATTTAGCCCTAGTTTAAGTTCATTTAAAAAAAAAATCTTTAATCTGTTATATATTTTCCAAACATGTTTTGTTTATTTTAATACTTTGATTCATTTGACTTTACAAAATATTAACGTTTTACATCAGTAATTTTAGGTCTGTAAATTGTAAATCAGGTTTTGCTTGAATCTGGATTTTCTGAGAATTAAATGTCTCAAACGGAAAAATGCATTTCATGAATACACAATTAGATTGAAGTTAAATGCAATTTTGGAAAAAGTACATGTTTAATCAAATTGAGAAAAGTGAAATTTCAAATCATTTCTCCATAGATAAATGATACGATTTAGTCCTGGTTTATTGAAAAAAAGTTTGCTATTGAGTAGGGCTGGGCAAATGAATATTTCCATATTTTTTGTGGACTTTCTCGTTAACTACGATGAAGCGATATTTTTGCAAACATCAGAAATACAGTGGGAAGAAAAAGTAAGTACACCGTTTGGAATTTCTCACATTTCTGCCTAAATTGGACACTGAATGTGGTCTTATCTTCATCACAATTACGATTAAACATTGTTTTTTTATATTATTTTATAATCAAGGTAACAATACAGGGACAAACAATAACAGGTGACAATACAAAGACAGACGTAACAATGCAGGGTGCCATGCCATTGGTCCGACAACCCATTAGTCCAACGTCTCATTCTGAAAATGTCCCATTGAGCAGAGGTGCCATTAGTCCAACATCTCTAACCCAGTTGTGTTGTGGATTAGAGAGCCATATATCATTGGCCCTAACCTTAAGGTCAGTGGACTCTAGCCTGAACCTAATTTTATTTTTCAACCCCTACTCAATGAGACATTTTTGGAATGAGACGTCGGACTGATGGGCGGACTCCACAATACAGAGGCAAGGCAAGTTTATTTGTAAAATTCATACACAAGGCAATTCAAAGTGCTTCACAGTTGCAGAAAATTACAAGAAAACAGATCAAATCAATCAATAAAACATAAACATAAATCAATTACAGTAAAAAGGCAAGAGTGCAGATAAAATACTTCAGTTTTCATATGCACGGGTAAAAAGAGCTGTTTTCAGCCCAGAGACAGGCAATAACAGGTAAAGACAGAGACACATAATTATGTAGGGAATGACAAACAAACAATTGAGGTAATCTATATATCATTAAATTAAGTTATATGGAAGGCAGCAACTATAGAGTTTAGGACTGTGATGTCTCAACGCCAAGCATCACAGAATCAGCAACCACGAATCAATGGAGACCTCAAAGGGTAACTGCTGGAACTACTACTTGCCTAACAATATGAATAGGTTTACCATATATTTTATGTTGCTGTCCACATCCTTCTGCAAGTAGCACAACAGAACAGATCTTTTTCCTACTCTTATTTTTGGTTTTGTGCATTTAGATTAGTGTTAATGTGGGCGTCCAACTCGACCCAAAACATCATCACAGGGAAGCATTCATAAAAACTATGAGGTATAAACTCAGGCTGTGTTCCACAAAAAGTGCAACTAACATTGATTTTCGAGAATCTTTTTAAGTACATATTAGTAGGATAAAGGTTATGCATTACTTTAAACAACACCTCTTTAGTTTTGTTAGGCACGCAGTATTTATTGGTTTGGTTTAGAATATTTCTCCAATTAATATTTAGAATTTGTACTGGCCTGTACTATAGGTTCTGGTCTGGCATGCATTTTCAAATGTTTGTTATTGCACTTTTTGTCCAGAATATTGATTTCATTTATCATTAAGCGAAGGTCAACCTTTATTTCATCATGAGTTCCTTGATACAGACTTAAAGTTTCTGTTACAATCGAGTTTTTTTACCTGAAGATCTCTCAGTTATTGAAAAATTATATGTTTGCTTGAAATCAGGATAGCTATAAAAGTTTGTTATCTGTATTCAGGAGTTGGCCAATTAGAACAATTTATTTTATTTTATTTTATTTATTGGTTTATTTGGTCGGGACAGTGCATGTTAATGAACATACATGGGTCTCATGCATGTAAACACGCCACACCGAATCTTTTTTTCAACAGAAATAAGCTTTTATTTTTACATTTAACATATTTCTTGTTGCATATAAAGGAACGCCCCGGGGAGAAATTATGTTTGTATATGTCTATCCATGCCAACAAGGTTTGTTTGTGGAAGGTAGAACTAATATCACCCAAACATTTACATTTTACCATGTTTTTATTGGCATTCACAAGATGACGTAGAATAAGTAAGTACACTGTTAGATTTAATAGCTGGCTGACCCTCCTTTGGCAGTGATAACTTCATCCAGACGTTTCCTTTAGTTGCAGATTAAACATGTACAACGATCAGAATGACCATGATTCTCCTGCTCCAGACTTCACAGTGAGGAGAGGGTTTTGATGTTGGTGTGCTGTTCCATTTTTCCCCACACATGATGTTGTGTGTTCCTCTCACACTATTCAACTTTGGGTTCATCAGTCCACAGAATAATTTTCCAGTAGTTCTTGGAGCATCCAAGTGCTCTTTCACAAACTTCAAACGTGCAGAAATGTTTTTTTTAGACAGCAGTGGCTTCCTCTGTGACGTTCTCCCATGAGCCACATTCTTGTTCAGTGTTTTAAGTATTGTAGACGTGTCAACACCCGGCACTGTAGTAGAGTTCTTTTTGACCTCATAAAGTATTCTGTGCTGTGCCCTTGGAGTCATCTTTACAGGACGGCCACTCCTTGGAAGTGAAGTAAAAGTGAAGCCAAACCGTCTCCATTTGTGAAATACATTTCTAACCGTGGATTTTTGAACATCCAGACTTTTAGAGATGGTTCTGTAAACCTTTTCCACCTTTATACAAATCAATAATCCTCGATCATAGGTCTTCAGGGAGCTCTTTTGAGCGAGGCATGGTGCACATCGGACAATGTTTCTCAACCAGGGACAATTCTTAACTAGTGTGTGTGTTTCAGTGCTCAGAGCAGCTTTAAGCCACACCTCAGTGATTGGACTTCAGGTTAGCTCACACCTGACTCTAAATCTCTGCATACATTTGTGTATTTAGCTCTTGGAGGATCCTTAACCAGGCGGTGTACATTCACTGTCCTGTGAATGTTTACATGTTATGGTCAATAAAAATATGATCACATATAAATGTTTGGGTGGTATTAGTTTAAGCAGACACTGTTTATTCATTCTTGTGATTTTGATAAAGATCAGACCACATCTGATGACCAATTTAGGCAGAAATGTGAATTTCTGGGCGGCGTTTAGGGCGGCACGGTGGCACAGTGGTTAGCGCTCGTGCTTCACAGCTAGAAGGTCCTGGGTTCAATTCCCACCTGGACGGGGCCTTTCTTTGTGGAGTTTGATGTTCTCCCCGTGTCTGCGTAGGTTTCCTCCGGGTACTCCGGTTTCCCCTACCACTAAAAACATGTATAATAGGCCAGGATGAATGAGAGTGTGTTTGAGATTGCGCATGGGGGACGACGGACGCAAATTAGCCCAATGCTACAATTCAGTGTGGCTTGTTTACATTTTTGCGTGCCCTCAGTCACGCAAAAAGACCAAAGATGTTGTTAGCATTTGGCCTCTCCCAGCATATTCCTATAGCTCCAAACGGGGGTGAAATTAGAAGCGATCACGCTCTTCTACGGGCACGCACAAAGACCAGACAGGTATGTCCTCCTCCATGCTCTGCAAAATCAGTGGAGGCCTGAGCAACAAGAGAGAGCAGAGAGGAGCATGAGAAGAGCTCCTGGCTCGCCAGCAAAGGTTTCGCCTGCATCCCCAATAAAAGATTCAGTCGCAGCTGCATCTTCTGCACCGACAGTAAAGGACTCAGCCACAGTTAAGGATCCAGCCACAGTTAAGGATCCAGCCACAGCAGCACCATCAGCACCTACAGTAAAGGACTCAGCAACAGATAAGGATCCAGCCACAGTTAAGGAATCAGCTGCGCCGGAAAACATTTCAGCCATAGCAGCGGTGAACTTGTTCATAACAATGGCAATAAAACCTATTCTGATTCTGATTCTCAAAAGTCACCTATGGGATTCCCCAACCATTTTGAAGCCTTGATAAAACAAGGGATTAAAATGAGTCCCCTCACTCCAGTCATATCAAGACCAAGGCTTTCATCCCCAAAGAAGTATCATGCCCCTCTCCCACCTCCGCCTTTTTCACCAACCAAGGTCTCCCCGGCTCATTTTATGTTTTTAACTGAAACATGGCTTGACAAAAACACTGGTAACGCAGTTTTGATTGAGTGTAGTTCATCTAATTTCAATTTTGTGTCTGAAACACGCCAAAACCAGAGGGGTGGGGGTTTCAGTGCAATATTCAGGGACAATATAGTCATCCACAAATTGTCATTTGGGGTTTTTCTATCATTTGAGTATGTGTCTTTCAAAATGGAGATAAAACAATCTTCCATACTTTATATGACTATTTACAAACCACCACAGAATTGTTTTATCGAAGATTTTACTGAATTACTTTCATTTATATGCACTGATTTTGATTGTTTAGTCATTTCAGGTGATTTTAATGTGCATGTGGATGTGACCAATGACAGGCATGCAAAAGAACTTAATGCTGTTCTTGAAATGTTTGGTTTAACTCAGCACGTGAGTGAGGCAACTCAAGGTCACACTCTAGATCTAGTTATTACAAAAGGTGTTAATATATCAAATGTGAATGCTGTTGATGTTGCGTTATCTGATAATTTGTGTGTCTTCTTTGACCTGTCTGTTACACCCATCCAGGATTTGATATCTAAAATGCAGTTAAAAAGTGCATCCATTGGCCTGGTGTCATCAGGAGACATAGAGATGTACAACTGTGTATCATCAGCGTAACTATAAAAGCTGACTCCATGTCTCCTGATGACATCACCAAGAGGGAGCATATACAGGTTAAAAAGCACTGGCCCTAAAATCGAACCCTGGGGCACACCACATGTAATTTTATGGACCTTAGAGGAGCAGATATCCAGACGTTAACGTAAGTCTGCAATTGTTGCTATGAGCAATAAACTGGACCTGCTAAATATATTTAATATTTGAATTGAAATTCTTGCAGAAATGTTATTATTTTATTTAGGCCAAAATGTTCAAACAGTAAGACATCCAACCAAAACCACTTTATAAACAGCTTCCTGGCCACTTTTTTTCATGAAACAGTAGTTTTTGTAAGCATAGATTGACATTTTATTATATGATTTGACACGTGACATGACGCAGCCGCTCGCTCCAGAGGCCGTTCCAATTGAGCTCAAAGGCGTTGGTACGAGGACACTCGCCTCCGTTTGGGAGGAGCCCACCACCGAGGACGTCAACGGTGGACAAACGGAGGACGGATCCTGGACATTGAGAAACAGCCACTGTCGTTCAAACCGGGGCTGTTTGTCATGTGGCTTTATCGATACACTAGGGGGCACTGTGACGTGACAAAACTCTTTTTCTTTCAGGTTTTGGGCCAGTTTAGTCTCCAACATATAAACCTAATATTAACCTCTTACCACCTGCCTTAACCGACCAAATCTAAAAGCTTCACAGAACACTAAAGTCATGTTCAGTTAACCTCTTTAACCAAGCATGTTTTCTTTAGTTCAGCTTTACCCAAATCTAAAAGCTTCTCGACTCAGGCTTACAGCCTGTAGGCCGGTGTAACGCCTCATTTGAAACCTAAGACCTACTAAAGTGAGTGAATATTTTTCCTGGCGTTGTTGCCACGTCGTGACTTCTGTCGTATGTTTGACAACTTTTTGTCTCATTTTTGTTGCATTCTTTAAACGTTTTGGTTGCATTTTTTATGCTTTTTCATCATTTTTTTGGCACCTTTTTGTTGCCTTTTTGTCTTGTTTTTGTTGCGTTCTTATCATTTTTGGTTGTGTTTTTGAGTTTTTTTGTTGCTCTTTCATCACTTTTTGTCGACTTTTGGTAAGTTTTCGTCGCCTTTTTTGTGTGTTTTGACCGTTGTTTTTGCCTCATTTTTGTCACTATTTTGACTTTTTTTTAAAGAAGCTTTTCGATTTGGGTAATGCCGAACTGGAGAACATGTGCCCAGTTTAGGTGAGGGTTCAGAGGTCAAGTTTGAATGACTTGAATGAAGAATATTTGAACATAATTAGACAAATCTGCCAATGGAATGAGGATTTATAGAACAGAAAAAAACCTCCATTTCAAGTAAAAAGTGGTTTTATTATCTATAAGAGCAATAAGATCTTTTTCCTCTTGTTCCATCAGCAGATAATGTTACTTACCAACTTAAATGAAGGGAAAGTATTTATTTCAAGCTAGTTTTACCATTTGTTTGTTTTTGTTTGTTTTGTTTTTGTAGTGTAAACCTTCAGCTGGAAACAATCATATTAGATTAGATACATTTTTACAGATATTTTCACTAATAACTAGTTAATTCAAAAACTAAACCAGATCCAAAATCCCTCTGGCCAAATCTTCGTCACTAACCTGGCTCTGAACATTATTTGATTTGGTCGCAGGCCTTTTTTTAAATGAATAAAACGCCTTATTTTTTAAATGAAAACATAAAACCACAGAAAACTTGCAACACAATTTTTCCACAGAAAAAGTTTCAAAATGATATCTATACATTTTGAAAGTTTCCCTGCTCAAATGAGTCATATTTTTTTTAAACTAAAGTAAAACTGGGACTAAAAACTGCAGATATTTTGTTAGGTGCATTGAGTTGCCTTGTGTACGAAATGCGCGGTATAAATAAAGTTGCCTTGCCTTGACTCATGAAAACCAAAGACACAGTTTGAAAGAGGAAGCACAATACAGTGGGGGAAAAAAGTATTTAGTCAACCAACAATTGTGCAAGTTCTCCCACTTAAAAGATGAGAGAGGCCTGTAATTTTCATCATAGGTAAACCTCAACTATGAGAGACAAAATGAGAAAAAAAATCCAGAAAATCACATTGTCTGATTTTTATTAATTTATTTGTAAATTATGGTGGAAAATAAGTATTTGGTCAATAACAAAAGTTCATCTCAATACTTTGTTATATACCCTTTGTTGGCAATGACAGAGGTCAAACGTTTCCTGTAAGTCTTTCACACACTGTTGGTATTTTGGCCCATTCCTCCATGCAGATCTCCTCTAGAGCAGTGATGTTTTGGGGCAGGCGCTGGGCAACACGGACTTTCAACTCCCTCCAAAGATTTTCTATGGGGTTGAGATCTGGAGACTGGCTAGGCCACTCCAGGACTTGAAATGCTTCTTACGAAGCCACTCCTTCGTTGCCCGGGCGGTGTGTTTGGGATCATTGTCATGCTGAAAGACCCAGACACGTTTCATGTTCAATGCCCTTGCTGATGGAAGGAGGTTTTCACTCAAAATCTCACATGGCCCATTCATTCTTTCCTTTACACGGATCAGTCGTCCTGGTCCCTTTGCAGAAAAACAGCCCAAAGCATGATGTGTCCACCCCCATGCTTCACAGTAGGTATGGTGTTCTTTCTTTCTCCTCCAAACACGACCAGTTGAGTTTTTACCAAAAAGTTCCATTTTGGTTTGATCTGACCATATGACATTCTCCCAGTCCTCTTCTGGATCGTCCAGATGCTCTCTAGCAAACTTCAGACGGGCCGGGACATGTCTGGCTTAAGCAGGGGACACGTCTGGCACTGCAGGAATTGAGTCCCTGGCGGCGTAGTGTGTTACTGACGGTAGCCTTTGTTACTTTGGTCCCAGCTCTCTGCAGGTCATTCACTAGGTCCCCCCGTGTGGTTCTGGGATGTTTGCTCACTGTTCTTTTGATCATTTTGACCCACGGGGTGAGATCTTGCGTGGAGCCCCAGATCGAGGGAGATTATCAGTGGTCTTGTATGTCTTCCATTTTCTAATAATTGCTTCCACAGTTGATTTCTTCACACCAAGCTGCTTACCAATGCAGATTCAGTCCTCCCAGCCTGGTGCAGGTCTACAGTTTTGTTTCTGGTGTCTTTGGACAGCTCTTTGGTCTTGACCATAGTGGAGTTTGGAGTGTGACTGTTTGAGGTTGTGGACAGGTGTCTTTTATACTGATAACAAGTTCAAACAGGGGCCATTAATACAGGTAACAAGTGGAGGACAGAGGAGCCTCTTAAAGAAGAAGTTACAGGTCTGTGAGAGACACAAATCTTGCTTGTTTGTATTGACCAAATACTTATTTTCCACCATAATTTGCAAATAAATTCATAAAAAATCAGACAATGTGATTTTCTGGATTTTTTTTCTCATTTTGTCTCATAGTTGAGGTTTACCTATGATGAAAATTACAGGCCTCTCTCATCTTTTTAAGTGGGAGAACTTGCACAATTGTTGGCTGACTAAATACTTTTTTTCCCCACTGTATATGAATATAAGGTTGACCTCCGCAGTGTGTGGCCTGTGGAGTCCTGCAGGTGGCGCTGTTGGACAAGTCTGGGATCACACAGAGTCCGCAGCTGCGAAGGAGTCAGAGACACGAGAATAAAATAAACTGCTCCAGTGCAGGTTTATATATATATATATATATATATATATATATATATATATATATATATACTGTATATATTACTCTCGGCTACATCTTTGGTTTGTTTTCAGACTGAGGTGACAGTGATGCAAAGCCGGAGGTTTAGACTCATCTCTTTTAGTTTTTATCTTTCTACAGAAAAGCTTTGAAACTCAGACTAAAACAGAACCGGGATTGAAGTCAGAGCTGTTCACGTGAGTCCTGCGGTTTGTCCCCCACCTCCCCCTGCACTCCCTCTCTAAGCCGTCCCTCCTTATCTCTCCCTTTCTCCCCTCCACCATCACCAGCCCCCCCTCTCTCTCTTTCTCCCCCTCGTCTCTCTCTCTGAGTTCCGTGCGCTCGGGACAAACCCCGGTGCCGCCTCGTGCGCCCTCGTGCCATGACGCGTTGGTGACGTGCGCTCGTGGTCTGTGCGGGCTCCTCGCGCCTTCAGCACTCAGCGTGAGACGCGGTGGACAGCGGACGGTCTCGTGAGTGGAGCGGACAGAGCACGAGGACAGCGAAGTCTCCGCGGAATGAGACGCGGCGGCGACGCGGAGCGGCCGCTCTGAGCGCGGCGCACGCGGACATGTCCCAGGGCGCGCGCGCTGCCAGGGGACACTGGACACGAGACGCAGGAGGATGAGGCGCGAGGAGCGGAGGCGCCAACGGCGGGAAATAATGAAGTGGAGCACGAGAGGCGCGTGCGCGGCGCTGTCCGGTGCGCTGCTGTTCGCGTGCGCGCTCAGCGAGGTGGCGGTGGGATTCCGCTGTGTGTCGCTGGGCTCCGCCGTGAAGACGCAATTCCGCCTGAGCGGCGCGGCGGGTGCCTTCTACTCGGGGCTGCTCGTGGGCAGCGGACAGGTGCTGCTGGCGCTCGCGCTCCTCTGCTGCTCCACGCGTGCGCACGGCTGCAGGAACCTCGCGCTCCTGGCGGTGGTGGTGCTGCTGCTCGGGATCCTCACCGCCTTCAGCGGCGCCGTGCTGGACGGAGACACGGCCACGCTCGTGCAGCGGAAATACTCGCACTTCTGCTTCTACGTGGACCCCGAGCTGCCCGCGTGCGCTAAGCTGAGGGAGTACCAGCGCAGCCTCGTGCTGTCCACGGTGCTGAGCGCGCTGCAGTGCGCGCTGGGGCTGCTGCACCTGCTGCTCATCAAGCGCTATAAAGCGGCGCAGTTCACGCGGCGGCGCCTAGCGCGAGAGCACGCACGACAGAGCGCGCACGAGGCGCTGTTCGCGGAGGAGCGGGACGTGGAGCTGCCGCACGTGTCCTACATCAACCTGGCGGTGAGCGTGCTCGAAGAGCCGCCGCGAACGGAGGTCACGCGCTGCGGACACCCGTCCCGCGAGCTGCCGGGGTACGCGCCGCCGGACCACTACAGCCTGTACTCTGCAGCGCCCCCTGTCGGCGCGGAGGGCAGCCACCTGCCGCGGGACCTGCCGCCCGCGTACGACGACATCTTCCCTGGTCACGGACAGGAGACTACGGGCCCCGGAGCGGGCCCCGGGCCGGAGCCACAGAGCGACGGAGGAGCGCTGTGACCCGCGACCGAACTGTGACCCGCGACTCGACCGGTCTGGACTTTACACAGGACGAGGAGGATTTACCGGGACATCTATGACACATAAGGATAAGCTCAGAGACACCTGGCCCCGCCCGACTCACTGGAATAAACTCTATTTATTATCAATCTGTTCTTAAAGACACAAAGGAAATACATCTATTTTCTGCTGGAGCTAATATTTTTGGATGAGTTTTAATCGAACTGTGTCGGTACGATCCAGACCAACAGGAACTAACCCCGGGACTAAACCAGGACTGAACCAGGACTGAACCAGGACTAAACCGGGACTAAACCGGGACTGAACTCGGCCTGACCTCAGACTGAACCTGAGACTGAATCTGGAGCCGTCTGTCCTTTGTTTCTGATTTGAATAAAGCATTTGCGCTGCAGGTTTATCTGGTGGTGTTTCATGTTTCCGTGGCGATGGCACAGCAGTTCAGCTCCAGGCTCACACTTTCTGTGGCCCGGAAGGGCATCTGGCTGTTTACTAACCTGCTGCACAATCGTTTTTGACAGTTTCTCGTTAATCTTCGGGCGCAGGACGTGACGTAAAGTAACACAGTAACAGTAAAAAGTACAAACCAAAGGTACTTTTACTTTACTTGAGTACCTTTTATGATGACTACTTTTTACTTTGACTTCATTAGATTTCAGAGCAGCTATCTTTACTTTCTACTCTACTACAATTTTTATTCAGAGTCAAAGTAAAAGTACGGTATACTTTCAACAGTGACCTCTTTTTGGTCCAGTCCTGGTGTAGCTGGTCTGAACTCCTTTTAGACCTGGTTTAGTCCTAGTTTAAACTCCATTTAGACCTGGTTTAGTCCTAGTTTAAACTCCTTTAGACCTGGTTTAGTCCTAGTTTAAACTCCTTTAGACCTGGTTTAGTCCTAGTTTAACTGTTTAAACTCCTTTTAGACCTGGTTTAGTCCTAGTTTAAACTCCATTTAGACCTGGTTTAGTCCTAGTTTAAACTCCATTTAGACCTGGTTTAGTCCTAGTTTAAACTCCATTTAGACCTGGTTTAGTCCTAGTTTAAACTCCTTTTAGACCTGGTTTAGTCCTAGTTTAAACTCCTTTTAGACCTGGTTTAGTCCTAGTTTAAACTCCATTTAGACCTGGTTTAGTCCTGGCTTGAAAACAATCTTTAAAGGAAAAATTGTTGTCATGTACTTTAACTTGTTACTTCTTTAGTACCTTTTGCAAGTGGATACTTTTTTTTACTTAAGTAGAATTGTAATCTGATACTTTTGCTTTTACTTAAGTAACTGTGTTGCTCTTGTATCTGTACTTTTACTTAAAGGAACAGGCCAGTGTTTTTCCATACTGAGATCTGTTCTTACCTGAGCTTAGACCCACGGGCACGGGTCTTTGTGTCCGTGGAAGAGCGGGGTCGCTTCTAACTTCACCCTGTTTGGAGCCATAGGAATATACTGGGAGAGGCCAAATACTAACAACATCTTTGGTCTCTTTGTGTGACTGAGCGCACACACAAAGACCAGACAGGTATGTATCAACTAAGCTCAGGTAAGAACATATCTCAGTCTGGAAAAACGCTGGCCTGTTCCTTTAAGTAAGAAAACTGAGCACAACTGTCGCTGTCATCCTGTACCAATGGGCCGTGAGAGAGTCCCAGTTCTATCCTTGGAAAATTGGTGCTGACGATTTAGTAAAAAACTTAAACAAGTTTAAATTTGTTTAAACTCGGTCCATGTCAGAGGAAGAGCCAGGGAATGGAACCTGCAACCTTCCCATGAGGCGAGGGCTGAGTTCCGCCCGGCGACAGATGAGACTGCGGCGAGTCATTGGCTCCAATCCAGAGTTCTGAAGTTTTAAATAAAACAGAACAAAGAGAGTCCGGAGGGAGAGACGTCGGCAAGATGAACGAGCCGGAGCTGAGGCAGGAGGTGCAGTGGGTTGCCTGGTAACCGCGAGGTCGCCCTTCTAATCCCAGCTCCAGTTAGACTTACAAACTTTACTGATCCACGAGAGGAAGTGTGTCCAGAACAGCTCAGCACTTTTCACCCAACACAGTAAATACAGGACAGCTGCATGGTCTGACGCAGGAACATTTACTCACTTTAAATAGGATTTTCTTACATTTCTATTAAAAACATAGAGTTTATCTTTGGGAGCAGTGGTTAGTCTTGTCGCAGCGCAGCTGGAAGGTCTCAGGTTCAAGAGCTTGCGTTCACATGATATTGTGGTAACCATGGTTTTTACTTGGTTTATTAGTTTCTGTGTAATTCATGAACGAATCCACATGAAACAAAAACTATCATAAAGTCCAACGTCTTCTCTGTGGCACGAATGAACTAAAGTTAAACTCAGTGTTTACAGGTTTCTCTTTAACAGCTTAGTTTTAATGTAATACAAAAGACCAAACCCTTTATGAGAGATTTATCCAGGAAGTAGCTCCAACATGTCTGTGTCGCTCCCTGGTATTTCCCACGCTTATTCATTCACAAATACTGACATGTTTGGTATCCACGTGTAGCACGAAAGGCTGTGACCGAGATGACGCTGTAATCCAAATATGGTCATTTCCTTTTTGGGGAATGGGCCGTTTTCCTTCCACTCTTTAACAACATCTGCACTTTAGCGAGACTACATTTGGGTTTTCCACAGAGATGTTTTAATATTTCATCCCTAGCCGGATTTATTGAGCTTTGAACCCAAGAAACAAGGAGGAATTAGATTTTTGTCAGATTGTTTTACTAATAACTAGTTTATTCACAATCTAAACAAGATTCAAAATCCCTCTGAGCAAATCTTTGTAGCTAATATGTCACAAAATAAAACCACACATTTCTCTGTCCATTATTCCGATTTTGTCGCTGCCATTTATATGCCTTGGAACACTTTTTTTCTCATATTTATGTCAGTAAACTACAGCAGAAGTTTCAAATGACATGTATAATTGTGAAAGTTTCCCTGTTCAAACAAGTAATATTTGTGTGTCTAAAACGAGACCAAAACGGAAAAAAAGTTGCATAAAACGCCTTATTTTTAAAAACACAAAATGACAGAAATGTTGCTATACATTCATGTTTAACCTCTTACCCCCCATCTGAACCAAGCACATTTTCTCCAGTTTTACCCAAATCTATAAAAGCTTCTGGACTGGACAAGTGCACTCAAATGAAAGACCTGCAAACTCATGCAAGCCTCTTACTTGTTTTTATTTATTTTATTTTATTATATTATTATTTTTATCACATTTTGTTGCTTTTTGTCATGTTTTTGTCATTTTCATTGCTTTTTGTTGCATTTGGCCAGGTTTTGTTTGTTGTTTGTTTTGGGGTGTCGCTGTGTGTAACTCTGATCAAGTCACAAAAATGTGGCCTAAACAAAAACGTCATGAAAACTTGTAAATGTTTCCTCGTTGGCCGACCCAGTTTGGTTTTCCTTTGGGAATCAGTGAAACTCACAGCTGAATGTGAATAAAAACAGCTCAGCACTTTTCACCGAACAGGGAAAATATAGGACTGAGCAGCTGCATGGTCTGAACAGGGCAAATATACAGTAGAACATGTAGGGGAGACCGTGTATGGTTTTAACACTTTTTGCTTCAGCACTGAATTTTTGATCTAGAGTTCTCAAACTTTTATACAAAGTACCCACATTAGTCAAATACATGGTGTTCCTGTGTTACAACCTACCCCACTACCGGGGTAGGTTGTAACCAGCGCTGGCTCCAGAACAAACTGACTGAGGGTGCATTCGAGTTTGAAAAGGGTGCAAATAGACTTTCTCGCCATTGAAATACATTGTGATGCCATTAAAACTGAGGGTGCAAACATTTCAAAATGAGGGTGCAATGCACCCTCTTGCACCCCCGTAAATCCGGGCCTGGTTGTAACACATGCTGGGGTGAGTTGTAACAGTTAGACAAAAGAAATAAAAACAGAGGCCACGACATGTGATTTGCTTCAAATAGAGGTTTATTTAAATAAAAGAACAATGTCTCTCTCTCTCTAACCTGTCATATGGTTAACCTCACGTGGAGTCAGTCCATAACACAGGTCTGCTGTCCGAGTCAAATAATCAGCCAACTGATATGACCTGCCCTTCTTTCTGACCACATCAGATGCTTTTTTTTTTAACATTAGCTGGCACAAATCTGTCAGTCTTTCTTTTCCACTGTTTAGGAATTCTGTAAAAGTATTAAAATCAAGTAAGTGGTATTAACTGTATATAGGGGATGATTGTGTCACAACCATCCCCACCCCTGTCAGCCATTGTTTAGCGAGCTGTATCAGCATAATGGTTTGAAATTAGCAGTGTAAAATATGCATCACATTTTGCCTGAGAAACTACAATTGAATGTAATGTAAGTCATATGGTTTTATGTGCAATAGTATAAGCACTAAACAAAATATAGTCTTGGTCAAAAAATGTACTTTCTTACCTCAAAATCCTTTTTTTCTCTCTAGAATCTGCATGAACCTGTTTACAACCTTGACCATCACCATGTGGGATCAGGGAGGAAGTGGGTAAACACTGATATGATCATGTGACTCCTATCTTACCCCTGAATGGTGGAATTGGTGGTGTTACAACTCTCCCCATGTTACAACCATACCCGGTCTCCCCTAATTTAAAATTGCAGCTAACAAGAAAGAAATGATGAATGTGCCAGGTTTGTGAATCCAGTCACTTCCAAATAAAGATCAGGGAAACATGTGGACATCTTTTCCAGAACTGTGTCTCTCCTGTTGGGTCGAATCAGCTCCTGCTCACATTATCACATCACTTTCTAGAACTTCGTGAACGCAACTTATTACAGTTTGTCTCTATATTTCCCAATCCCTTTGATGAGGGGTTTTCACAGATTTTGGGTTCATAAATAAAACAAAAATAGAAAAATATCTCATTTACTTCCATTTCGACCTTGTCCTGGTGCTGGTTTTTCAGCCTCATTTCACACAATTTGATTTTCTAAAAAATAGAAAACACGGCTGATTGCCCTGAACAATCCTGTCTAAAAAAAGACGCTGCAGGTGAATAAGAATAATGAGCATTTATTTAATATACTGTATATGGTTCATCAAAGTATGTTCAGATCAGTGACGCCAGAAACGAGTTACTCTAATCAGATTACTCAGTAACAAATAATGTAATGTATTACTTTTCCATACCAGTAATCAGATTAAAGTTACTTTTTCAAGTCTCTGAGTTACTATTCTGTCGTTTTCTTATCCTTGTGACTCGATGTGGAGTGACGTTTCAGCCTGAAGACGACTCATGACATAAACAGAGACAATAGAGGCGAGAGAAGGAAATATGAAACTTGTCTGAATCTGTGGCAGCTTTGTTGATGTTGTTCTAATAACCAGTTTTGGAAAAACTGGTGTCATTTGCATTTTGAGGCGGGAGGTGATGAATGCAACTAATAAAGTAACTTGTAATCTAACTTAGTTACTTTTAAAATCAAGTGATCTGTAAAGTAACAAAGTTACTTCATAAAGGAGTAATCAGGAATCTGTAATCAGATTACTATATTTGGTATTTGAGAACAATATCATTTTATGAAATTAAGCAATCAAAAATACATCAATACAGTTCAGTGTTATGAATATTGAAATATTGTCTTGAACTTCCTAACCCCCACCTTTGTAAAAATGACAAAAGTTGCTAATGTGTTTTACTATAAATTCAAAATAATTGCACAGAACCACTTTTACAAATGGTTTTATTCTGTGACATATTAGTTACAAACCTTCCAAATGGTGAGACTGTAAAGGTTCTGCAGATGATGTCTCTAAGTGCTTAGTTGAGTTTCCCAAACAGAAACAGTCCTTTAGCTCTGGAGGGAATGACTTTGTCTCAGAGTAAAGTCTCCTCGCTGAACGGTGGGATCGAAGGTTTTAAAAAACGCCGACAGGAGAAACGCGAGCGTTGCTTTGTCATGTTTCTGCCTAGTCATCGATCCTTTGTTCTGTTCCGCGCTGCGACTCAGCATTTTCTGTTACAGTAATGCACCTGTAACACGGGCTCTGACGCTCTGCTGAGTGTCTCCTCTTCAGACCCTGAACACTCCGATGAAATAAAGCCAAACACATGAGAGAAATGACAAACATGAGATTGCTGCAGCAAAACCTTCACTTTTATTTTTATTCATAAAACGCCTTATTTTCATATGAAAACGTGCAATACATTTTATCCTCTAACAGAAGTCAATAATCTACTGCAAAAGTCTCTCCTTTAAAGAGAAAAAGCAGAGGATAACCACTCTGCCAGCGTGATGTGACGCCAAGGACAAAACACTTATAAAAATCAATGTCGGCTAAAAGGCTTCAACAGAGAGAGGGAGAGAGGGAGACAGAATAGGGGAAGAGAGAGAGAGAGACAGAGGGAAAAGAGAGAGAGGGGGAGAGAGAGAGGAGGGGGAGAGAGAGAGGAGGGGCGAGAGAAGGGGAGAGAGAGAGGAGGGGGAGAGAGAGTAGGGGAAAGAGAGAGAAGGGGAGAGAGAGAGAGGGGGAGAGAGACAGGAGGGGCAAGAGAAGGGGAGAGAGAGGGAGGAGAGAAGACGGGGGGAGGTGCTGTAAAGAGAGAAGGGGGAGGGAGGGGAGAGAGTGGAACAGCTCCAAATGTCCAAACAGCTGGAGTTTCCTTCAAAAACATCACTTCATTAATGACTGTCCTCTGTGAGCGACTGCAGCAGAGTCTGGGCTTAGAAGAAGAAGAAGAAGATCTTTATTTATATAGCACCTTTCACAGACATGGTCACAAAGCGCTTTACATGAGAGCATTTTACATTCACTCCATACTCGGTGGTGGTAAACTACGTTAGTAGCTTCAGTTTCCCCTGGGGGAGACTGACAGAAGCGCTGTCACGACTGCACACATCTGCACCAACGGTCCTCTGACCACCTCCATGCATTCAAACACATCATTCATCCTGGCCTATTGTACATGTTTTTGGTGGTAGGGAAACCGGAGTACCCGGAGGAAACCTACTCCACACAGAAAGGCCCCGTCCAGGTGGGAATCGAACCCGGGACCTTCTTGCTGTGAAGCGAGAGCACTAACCGTTGCGCTACCGTGCCGCCCAGTCCTGATGTAGACCTGATGTATGTCCTGATGTAGTCCTGATGACGTAGACCTGATGTAGTCCTGATGTAGACCTGATGTAGACCTGATGTAGTCCTGATGTTAGTACCTGATGTAGTCCTGATGTATGTTCCTGTTGTAGACTGATGTAGTCCTGATGTAGACCTGATGTAGGTGACCTGATGTAGACCTGATGTAGTCCTGATGTAGACCTGATGTAGACCTGATGTAGTCCTGATGTAGCCTGATGTAGACCTGATGTAGACCTGATGTAGTCCTGATGTAGCCTGATGTAGACCTGATGTAGACCTGATGTAGTCCTGATGTAGACCTGATGTAGTCCTGATGTAGACCTGATGTAGACCTGATGTAGTCCTGATGTAGACCTGATGTAGACCTGATGTAGACCTGATGTAGACCTGATGTAGACCTGATGTAGTCCTGATGTAGTCCTGATGTAGACCTGATGTAGTCCTGATGTAGACCTGATGTAGACCTGATGTAGTCCTGATGTAGTCCTGATGTGTGTAGACCTGATGTAGACCTGATGTAGTCCTGATGTAGACCTGATGTAGTCCTGATGTAGTCCTGATGTAGACCTGATGTAGTCCTGATGTAGACCTGAATGTAGACCTGATGTAGTCCTGATGTAGACCTGATGTAGACCGATGTAGTCCTGATGTAGACCTGATGTAGACCTGATGTAGACCTGATGTAGTCCTGATGTAGACCTGATGTAGTCCTGATGTAGACCTGATGTAGACCTGATGTAGACCTGATGTAGTCCTGATGTAGACCTGATGTAGACCTGATGTAGTCCTGATGTGTAGACCTGATGTAGACCTGATGTAGACCTGATGTAGTCCGATGTAGTCCTGATGTAGACCTGATGTAGACCTGATGTAGTCCTGATGTAGTCCTGATGTAGACCTGATGTAGACTGATGTAGTCCTGATGTAGACCTGATGTAGTCCTGATGTAGTCCTGATGTAGTCCTGATGTAGACCTGATGTAGACCTGATTAGTCCTGATGTAGTCCTGAGTATAGTATCCTGATGTAGTCCTGATGTAGTCCCTGATGTAGACCTGATGTAGACCTGATGTAGTCCGGATGTAGTCCTGATGTAGACCTGATGTAGACCTGATGTAGACCTGATGTAGACCTGATGTAGAACCTGATGTAGTCCTGATGTAGTCCTGATGTAGACCTGATGTAGTCCGATGTAGACCTGATGTAGACCTGATGTGTAGTACCTGATGTAGACCTGATGTAGACCTGATGTAGTCCTGATGTAGACCTGATGTAGACCTGATGTTAGACCTGATGTAGTCCTGATGGTAGACCTGATGTAGACCTGATGTAGTCCTGATGTAGATCCTGATGTAGACCTGATGTAGCCTGAGTAGACCTGATGTAGCTGTGTAGTCCTGATGTAGACCTGATGTAGACCTGATGTAGACCTGATGTAAGTCCTGATGTAGACCTGATGTAGACCTGATGTAGAGTACCTGATGTAGTCCTGATGTAGTACCTGATGTAGACCTGATGTAGTCCTGATGTAGACCTGATGTAGACCTGATGTAGCTGTGACCTGATGTAGACCTGATGTTATACTATGTAACCTATGATGTAGTCCTGATGTAGACCTGATGTAGACCTGAGTGATGTAGTCCTGATGTAGACCTGATGTAGTCCTGAGTGTAGTCCTGATGTAGTCCGATGTAGACCTGATTGTTAGTCCTGATGTAGACCTGATGTAGTCCTGATTAGACCTGATGTATCCTGATGTAGACCTGATGTAGTCCTGATTAACCTGATGTGACCTAGGTCCTGATGTAGACCTGATGTAGACCTGATGTAGTCGGATGTAGTCCGATGTAGTAGGACCTGATGTAGACCTGATGTAGTCCTGATGTAGACCTGATGTAGACCTGATGTAGTCCTGATGTAGACCTGATGTAGTCCGATGAGATCTGATGTAGACCTGATGGTAGACCTGATGTAGACCTGATGTAGACCTGATGTAGACCTGATGTAGACCTGATGTAGACCTGATGTAGTCCTGATGTAGACCTGATGTAGACCTGATGTAGTACCTGATGTAGACCTGATGTAGACCTGATGTAGACCTGATGTAGTCCTGATGTAGACCTGATGTAGACCTGATGTAACCTGATGTAGACCTGATGTAGTCCTGATGTAGACCTGATGTAGTCCTGATGTAGACCTGATGTAGACCTGATGTAGACCTGATGTAGACCTGATGTAGTCCTGATGTAGACCTGATGTAGCCTGATGACCTGAGAGCCTGATGTAGACCTGATGTAGACCTGATGTAGTCCTGATGTAGACCTGATGTAGTCCTGATGTAGACCTGATGTTAGACCTGATGTAGTCCTGATGTAGAAGACCCTGGATGTAGTCCTGATGTAGACCTAGTAGCCCTGATGTAGACCTGATGTAGACCTGATGTAGTCCGGATGTAGTCCTGATGTAACCTGATGTGACCTGATGTAGACCTGATGTAGTCGATGTACCTGATGTAGTCCTGATGTAGAACCTGATGTAGACCTGATGACTGATGTAGTCCTGATGTAGTCCTGATGTAGACCTGATGTAGACCTGATGTACCTAGTATCCGGATGTAGTCCTGATGTAGACCTGATGTAGACCTGATGTAGACCTGATGTAGACCTGATGTAGTCTGATGTAGTCCGGATGTAGTCCTGATGTAGACCTGATGTAGACCTGATGTAGCCTGATGTAGACCTGATGTAGTCCTGATGTAGACCTGATGTAGTCCGATAGTCCTGATGTAGACTGATGTAGACCTGATGTAGTCCTGATGTAAACCTGATGTAGTCCTGATGTAGACCTGATGTAGACCTGATGTAGTCCTGTGTAACCTGATGTAGTCCTGATGTAGTCCTGATGTAGTCCTGATGTAGTCCTGATGTAGACCTGATGTAGACCTGATGTAGTCCTGATGTAGACCTGATGTAGACCTGATGTAGACCTGATGTAGACCTGATGTAGTCCTGATGTAGACCTGATGTAGTCCTGATGTAGTCCGGATGTAGTCCGGATGTAGTCCTGATGTAGACCTGATGTAGAACCTGATGTAGACCTGATGTAGTCCTGATGTAGTCCTGATGTAGACCTGATGTAGACCTGATGTAGTCCTGATGTAGACCTGATGTAGTCCTGATGTAGTCCTGATGTAGTCCTGATGTAGTCCTGATGTAGACCTGATGTAACCTGATGTAGTCCTGATGTAAGACCTGATGTAGTCCTGATGTAGACCTGATGTAGACCTGATGTAGTCCTGATGTAGACCTGATGTAGACCTGATGTAGTCCGATTAGCCTGATGTAGACTGATGTAGTCCTGATGTAGACTGATTAGTCCTGATGTAGTCCGGATGTAGTCCTGATTGTAGACCTGATGTAGTCCTGATGTAGTCCTGATGTAGTCCTGATGTAGTCCTGATGGTAGACCTGATGTAGTCCTGATGTAGACCTGATGTAGCCTGATGTAGTCCTGATGTAGCGATGTAGTCCTGATGTAGACCTGATGTAGACCTGATGTAGACCTGATGTAGCCTGATGTAGTCCTGATGTAGACCTGATGTAGACCTGATGTAGTCCTGGAATGTAGACCTGATGTAGACCTGATGTAGTCCTGATGTAGACCTGATGTAGACCTGATGTAGTCCTGATGTAGACCTGATGTAGTCCTGATGTAGACCTGATTAGTCCTGATGTAGTCCTGATGTAGTCCTGATGTAGACCTGATGTAGTCCTGATGTAGACCTGATGTAGTCCTGATTTAGACCTGATGTAGTCCTGATGTAGGTGTCCTGATGTAGACCTGATTAGTCCTATGTAGACCTGATGTAGACCTGATGTAGTCCTGATGTAGACCTGATGTAGTCTGATGTAGACCTGATGTAGTGATGTAGTCCTGATGTAGACCTGATGTAGACCTGATGTAGTCCTGATGTAGACCTGATGTAGTCCTGATGTAGTCCTGATGTAGACCTGATGTAGACCTGATGTAGACCTGATGTAGTCCTGATGTAGTCCTGATGTAGACCTGATGTAGTCCTGATGTAGACCTGATGTAGACCTTGATGTAGACCTGATGTAGACCTGATGTAGTCCTGATGTAGACCTGATGTAGACCTGATGTAGACCTGATGTAGTCCTGATGTAGACCTGATGTAGTCCTGATGTAGACCTGATGTAGACCTGATGTAGTAACCTGATGTAGACCTGATGTAGACCTGATGTAGACCTGATGTAGTCCTGATGTAGACCTGATGTAGTACCTGATGTAGACCTGATGTAGATCCTGATGTAGACCTGATGTAGTCCTGATGTAGGTACCTGATGTAGACCTGATGTAGTCCTGATGTAGACCTGATGTAGACCTGATGTAGACCTGATGTAGTCCTGATGTAGACCTGATGTAGTCCGATGTAGTCCTGATGTAGTCCTGATGTAGACCTGAATGTAGACCTGAGTAGCCTGATGTAGACCTGATTAGCTGATTTGTGTACCTGATTAGTTGATGTAGACCTGATGTAGACCTGATGTAGTCCTGATGTAGACCTGATGTAGTCCTGATGTAGACCTGATGTAGACCTGATGTATCCTGATGTAGCCTGATGTAGTCCTGATGTAGACCTGATGTAGACCTGATGTAGTCCTGATGTAGACCTGATGTAGACCTGATGTAGTCCGGATGTAGACCTGATGTAGTCTGAGACCTGATGTAGACCTGATGTAGTCCTGATGTAGTCCAGTAGACCTGATGTAGTCCTGATGTAGTCCTGATGTAGTCCGGATGTAGACCTGATGTAGTACCTGATGTAGTCCGATGTACCATGTAGTCCTGATGTTAGTCCTGATGTAGACCTGATGTAGTCCTGATAGCCTATGTAGCCTGATGTAGTCCTGATGTAGACCTGATGTAGTCCTGATGTAGTCCTGATGTAAGTTCCTGATGTAGACCTGATGTAGTCCTGATGTAGTCCTGATGTAGTCCTGATGTAGTCCTGATGTAGACCTGATGTAGCCTGATGTAGACCTGATGTAGTCCTGATGTAGACCTGATGTAGACCTGATGTAGTCCTCATGTAGTCCTGATGTAGTACTGTTTTAGTCCAGACAGAGGTCAGTGAAACAATTAAACACACTGTGGCAACAGTATGTTAAGATTTCTTTTATCATCAGACTAAACTGGTTTTCAGATCGGACACTTTTTCTCAAAGCTTATTGTTTTATTAGGATCCCGATAAACTGGCCATTTAATGGCCGCTAGTCTTACTGGGTTCAACCACAATATTTATCACATAAAACTGCACAATACAATTTAGAAAAATCCATCCATTTCTTCCACTTTATCCGGGGCTGGGTCACGGAGGCAGCAGTCTCAGCAGAGATGCCCCCTTCCCGATCCACGCACACTCCTCTGGGGGGACCCCGAGGCCACACCAGGCCAGCTCAGAGACATAGTCCCACCAGCGTGTCCTGGGCCTTCCACGAGGCCTCCTCCCAATAGGACATGCCTGGAGCACCTCCCGAGGGAGGCGGTCAGGAGGCATCCGGAACAGATGCCCTAGCCACCTCAGCTGGCTCCTTTCAATGTGAAGGAGCAGCGACTCTACACCGAGCTCCTCCCGGGTAACTGAGCTCCTCAGCTCTTCTGGGTTTGCACACCTAGCGGCTCACACAGCAGGTGCGGTTGATTCCTGAGTATTGTCAATGTGAAATGTGCGCACGTGCGGGTGACGAGTGTGCGTGGCGGCAGGTGCGTTAGAGCGGTGGGAATCAACAGCAATGCTCGTCCACTGTTCAGAGCGGCGTGACCAGGGTGGGAGGAGGCAGGAGGAGTAAAAACACATATTCAAGAACAATTTATAGATTTGGAATTTGGAGCAACATAACCACTTCTACTACATCATAGAGACACAAGTGAAACAAGGACGCCATCTGAAAAGAGGATAAGCAGCAGCTGTGGTTTGAAATGCCTTTCCTGAGCCCAGGCATTTGGATCAGAGGATCATACGCTTCAATAAACTTGTGAAAACACAAACATGGGCGCATTTAACAAGGCACTGGATTACAAACATGTTTAAAAGGGATTTATCGTGACATGATCGCTGGACAGACAGGTACTACACACTCCAAACCCACACATTTATATAATATCCGGGAGAGGGAGAGAGGAAAGAGGCGAGATTTGCCTGAGAAATGAAGGCTGGTTAAACTATACTGTCACCAAAGTACAAGCAAAGAATCAGGAAACCGTTTTCATTCATATCTTAGGGCTGAGCAGCAACAGCGCAGAGGTTCTTTTTTTAACAGAGTGACGCCATCTGAAGTGAACACATGTGAGCGTCTGATAACAAGCCTTTCAAGCGTCCAAATAGAAGTAACAGTGTGATCCGTGCAGTTAGGTGTGTAGGCACCATTAAAGAGAGGGACCACCACCCTGGGTCTCTCCAGAGGCACTGTACCCAACCGCCACGCGATGTTGCAGAGACGTGTCAGCCAAGACAGCCCTACAACATCCAGAGACTTAAGGTACTCGGGACGAATCTCATCCACCCCCGGGGCCTTGCCACCGAGGAGCTTTCTAACCACCTCGGTGACTTCAGCCTGGGTGATGGACGAACCCCCATCCGAGTCCCCAGCCTCTGCTTCCTCATCGGAAGACGTGACGGTGGGATTGAGGAGATCCTCGAAGTACTCCTTCCACTGCCCGACCACATCCCCAGTCGAGGTCAGCAGCTCCCCGCCCGCACTGTAAACAGTGTTGGTGAAGCACTGCTTCCCCCTCCTGAGGCGCCGGATGGTTTGCCAGAATCTCTTCGAGGCCGACCGATAGTCCTCCTCCATGGCTTCTCCGAACTCTCCCAGACCCGAGTTTTTGCCTCTGTGACCGCACGAGCTGCAGCACGCTTGGCCTGTCGGTACCTCTCAGCTGCCTCCGGAGTCCCACAAGCCAACAAGGCCAGGTAGGACTCCTTCTTCAGCTTGACGGCATCCCTTACTTCCGGGCGCCACGACAGGCACCAGAGACCTTACGGCCACAACTACAGGTAGCCGCATCGACAATGGAGGAGGAGAACATGGTCCACTCGGACTCCATGTCTCCAACCTCCCTCGGAATCTGGGTGAAGCTCTTTCGGAGATGGGAGTTGAAGACCCTACTGACAGAGGGATCCACCAGACGTTCTCAACAGGTCTGACGGGCTTCCTCCCCTGCCAGCGGATCGCAGCTGGAGAGTCGATTATCAACCTCCAGCCTAGGGTGTCCTGGTGCCACGTGCACTTATGGACACCCTTGTGCTCAAACATGGTGTTCGTTATTGACAAACTGTGACTAGCACAGAAGTCCAATAACAGAACACCACTTGGGTTCAGATCAGGGAGGCCGTTCTTCCCAATCACCCCTGACCAGATCTCAGTGCCCACGTGGGCGTTGAAGTCCCACAGTAGAACAATGGAGTCCCCAGTTGGAGCACTGTAGCTGTTGTTCCACATAGCGTGACCCGGCCGCGCACGCCACGATCTACGTGCACGTATCGACACTAGCCCGCAGACCTTTCTGTTTCCACCACACACACACATGCATTTGTTGTGGGCGGAGCCGCACAGAGGCGCACGCTGTACAGATGTCATCGCGGCTCGCCAATGCTGTCTTCTGGTGGGAGTTATGGAATCATTCAGAGGAGCCAAGCTTAAAACAGAAAAGAAACCGCTAAACTACGAACTGTGAAGGTAAGCTACATGCAGCGTCGTCACGGTCCTGGTTGATACACTATCCATAGGGTTTTCTGAACTGCTCTTAGTCTGACCCGTCACCTTGGACCGGTTAACCATGGGAGACCCTACCACGGGCATAATGCCCCAGACAACAGAGCTCCTAGGATCATTCGGGCACTCAAACCCCGTTAAGGTGGCAGTTCCCAGGGTCGAACTGCAACCTGGATGAATCCAGTCCAGAATTATTTCTATAGCTCATTTGATAAACAACTGTTTCCAAAATGCTGCACATGGAAAGACGGCCATCAATACAGACGCCGGGGAGAAGGAAGCTTCTTATGGGATCACATTTTTTTATGCTATTTTATGGACAACTATAAACATATTTATCCCACACAAACAAAGTCCAGTCAAAGTTGGGCCAACATGAATATTTTTCACAGCAAATCAAAACCCAGGAAATTCTGTGCCTGGCATTAGCTATTATTAACCCTGAGGGTTTTTAGGACTTTTACTTATATGCACTTATGCATTCATTTCCTTCTGGCTCACAACACAAGACTTTTATTGATCTGGAATTCACTATTTTAAAATCAGCCACTGTTCTTCTCCGAGCACTGGGTTTTTGTTGAAAGTAGCCACTGAAACACCACTCAACAACGACACTCTCTGAAGTCTAGAACTATAAGAAATGACATTACTCACAATTCGAATTTAAATACGGTTTAATGTTCGGTCAGTAAAAAGGAAAGTTTACAACAAAGACAACAAAACTGCCCTTTAAACGTCTGCGTTCATCAGTCATTCGGGAGGGAGCTTCGGAAGGGCATCTGACACCGTCGAGCCTCCTGTCGGTCCAGAAGGGTTTGGTTTGCAGAGTTTTCTCTGGTAAAGTCCGAGCAGCTCAAAGTTTGTGAAATAAAACCCTGCGTAACGTGAAAAAAAAACTTTTCAGGAGCAGAAGAGATGGAAACGCAAAGGAGAGGCCTGGGGGAAAGTCTTAAAAATGCCCATAAAAAGGTCATTCTAATCCTGTGCCTAGTGGCTTCCAGGTCCAATTAGAAGAGGAGGGGGAGGAAGAATGACTAAGAATAAACAAGTTCTTGGAGAAAATGATGAATGCACTGAACATCTGTAAAAGTTGTATTCATGTTTTAGTTGTGACATACATTATGAGGGGAAAAAGAAGATCCTGGGTCTGTAGTAATGTGTGTAATGTGGAGCAGAGCGAGTGCACAGAGGTCTAATCTCTGAGGCGCTGTAGGCATTAGTCCTGGTTTAGTCCTGGTTTAGTCTCCATGGCGGTGTAAACCAGGCAGACTCCGGCCGTCAGCAGCAGCTGCAGTGCCTCGTAGAGCAGTTTGGGAGAGAAGACGCTCCAGATGAACAGGTGGTACCTGAGCGTGGTGATGAGGAGGAGGAAGAGCGCACAGGGAACAGAGCACAGCAGCGCCAGGACGTAACAGCCGTGAGACACCGCCGCCGGTGAGCTGCAGGGGAGAAACACATCTTTAATACAACTGGGCCAGAGTATTACGTCGCAGCGAATGTCAAAAAAACAAATGAAATAAAATAAATCATTTAAAAAAAGATAATTACCCCTCCCTCCCCCCCAAAAAAAACAAATAAAAAAAAAAAAAACACAACAGCAGCAGCCATCTTGTGCCTGGCCCTTCTAGCCCAGTGCAATGTCATCAAATGGAAACACCACTGAGTTCTTGTTACTGTTTTGATCTATTTTGAGTTATTTCATGACTCTTTGATAATTCTGACAGTCAGATCTGGCAATAAAATAATTTTTTGCAGTTTTTCAAATGTTATTTCAGTTTTATAAGGGCATAGACTTTAGCTGCATTTGTTGATGGATTTTCCTTTGTCAAACTCTTCAAATCATTCACTTCTATTTAGATCAAATATAACATCTGTTTCCTCCTTTAAAACAGTCTTTCTGTACTTTTCAACACCACATGACCAATATTTATTGAACATGGGACAAAGATACACTGAATGCTATCACTGAACCCTGGGAATGAATGGAGAAAACAAAGCTAATACGACTAAACAACACGACGTTTCAAAGAAATGAGCTGATCCTGACTGAGATACGAGACTTAGAAGCAATAAACCAATCACAAACAATAAGTGTATTTCACATTCTGCCGCTGGATCAATGAAAATGTTGCTCCTAGTTTTGTATTGGTGGCATAGGGGTTAGCCTTGCCAGCCAGTCACAAGATGGCCGACATGTTTGCCACGTCAACGGGCCTCATGTCTGATCTAGAGTTTTATTGAATATCTTTGAGCTGATAAAAGCGTGATGCTGGGCTCGTGTTTGGCTCGTCTCCTTCAGGTAAAGCGTTTGGCTCGGCCTCAGTCTGACTTCCTGCTCTGCGTTTACAGGCAGCAGGGGCGCTCGGGGGGGTAACACCTCATTAGCCTGGCTCGGAGCCCCCTCCATGTCCCAAAACAAAGTGAAACTAATTAAAGAGAGACATGTTGAGTGATGTCATCATTTTACAATACATTTAAAGGGGGGGTATTATGTAAAATGGACTTTTTCAAGCTTTATATCATGTTATTATGTCATTCCCTCATTAAACACATGCCTGGAGTGTTGCCTTGGCTCATTCACATATTTTGAGTAATCAGTAAAAACTTAGACGGCAGCCATTTTAGGTGTAGCTATGCCTCAGTCCTCCTAGGAACGCCCCCACCTCCTGGAGACGCCTCTGGACCTTTCGTCACCAGCCAAGCCACCAACCACTGCTCCTCAGCTCAGCAGAGCCCCCTCCCCGCACAGTAGTGTTGTTTAGATGCCACAGCAGTGTGCTGAAGGGGGCGTGTCGGAAAGCTTCTTAAAGAGACAGAGGCCTATTTCAAGACGTTCAGTACAGCCATTTGAGAGAGCAATTTTATTCAAGGCAGTTATTTTAATTTACTGCATATACAGACCAACAGAAGGTTACGTCATCATTGTAGTATGCTATAGACTGGTGCTATGTGATTGAAAAAAGCATAATACCCCTCTTTAACCTCTTAACCCCGGCCTTAACCCAGCACATTTTCTCCAGTTCGACTTTACCAAAATCTAAAAGCTTCGTGAAAATAAAGAGACGCAAATGAGGATGAAAGCGCAGCAAAAAAACGCAACAAGACAGGCGACAAAAAAAACTAAGAACGCAACAAGGACGTGACAAAAAGCACCACAAATATGACTGAAAAAGATACGACAACGCGAGGAAAAATCTTAGATCAGTTTTGAGGTGTTACACTGGCCGTAAGCTCAAGTCGAGAAGCTTTTAGATTTGTGTAAAACTGAACTGGAAAAAATGTGGGGGTTAAGAGGTTAAATTCAATGCCAGTTTGAATCCAATGTAATGCTTTTAATTACATTTAAAGCCTTGATTTTGGCAAAATTCATTTAATGACTTGACTTGCTTTCTAACGCCCCGCTGAGACGCTGTATATATGACCTAAATGAGTCTTCTCTAACTGTAGTCATCATTTTAGGCCCAAATTCTATTTCACATCATTTCTCTTTACAATTAGCTTCAAGTGTTTATATAAAGAGATTTTGGGTTAGTTATTACTTCTTTCTGCTCCTGCTGCATTAGTTTTTTTTATGACTAAAATAAGTTAAAAAAAAAATGAAAATGAAATGAACGAGCTATTTCAATTTCATATAATTTCTTTAAACAATAAATGATTAAAGTGAAATTTTGAACACTGCGTTATTATGATGAAGCCTATATGTAATTTGGTGAAGAAAGCTCTGACAATTTTGAAGATATTACAATTTCCTTAATATCAGGTCACCATCTTGTTTCCCCAGTGAAAAATACTCACATATTTTGTTCATTTTCAAACCTATGAGGCCAAGATTTCCTGAGAGGTGATATAGTGTCCAACTGCACATACAGTACACATTTCATGCAGACATCTTATCTCTATATTTAACATATTTCATTTGATATGACAGAAAGCTCCTTCTCCTTTTATTTCATCAGTAAAAACCAAAAGAAGGCGATACACGTGTGGCATATTCCTGAAATATGTTCCCAACGTCTTATATTAACATAAAAACATGGTCCAGAAACTTTGAGAAGCACTGGCCTAAATAATTGCAGTTATTGGCAATGATTAAACTCCATTTAGGTTTGACAGCGATAAATAACGTGTCTTTAACTCTGAGCCAAACTGAGCAGTGTTTGACAAAGCGGAGGCTGGAGCAGATGCAGCGCTGAGGCAGGGCCCGGGGCTCGGTCAGGCTGCCCCAGGGCAGATACATAATGGAACAGACCAGTGTCTGCTGCAGAGAGAGAGACATCCAGAACACTGCTGACTTCCACTCTGTTATGTCCTCATGTTTCTGGGACTAAAATCACACTAAAACTAAAGGAAAAGTCGTTAAAGAGACTACAACTGTGACTAAAATCTGTAGATATTTCAGTCAACTCCTAGAAACAAACTAAAAAGTCAAAGAAGGGACTGTTTTTGTGGTACATCTGCATTTAGGTTTGAGAAAGTGACTGAAAATCATATTTGTATGTTTCACAGCCATTTTTTACACGTCATTATTTCACAAACTCTAAAAGTTCGACAGTCAGGACCAGTGTTGGGAATAACAGAGTTTAAGTATGACGGCGCAACTAGCAGCGCTACCTTTTCAGTAACAGAGTAATCTAATTAATTACTCTCCCCATCGATACAACTTCATTGTCCTCTGACTGTGTCTGTGCAGAGTGTTGCATCGTGCTCTGCTCCAAAACCCGACCCGCGGCTTGTCGTCTCCATGGATGGCGGCCATAGGGGAGAATCGAGTTGGTGATCATTGATCAATAGTGTTGGAACTTTATTTTAACCCACAAATGCAGAATCGGTGGAGATGTGTCTTTCCCTCCTCTGTCTCTCTCCCTCAGTGCCTTTCTTCTTCCTCTCTCCCCGCTCTCTGTTCCAGAGAACATTACAGGCATCTAAACTTTTATTTGCTGATGATTGTTTTACGTTTTGCCTGTACGTAAAGTCTGCCCTGATCGTTGGCTGCATTGGCACATGTTTCTTTTATTCCTGTTCCTCCTCATTCTCTTTGAATACGCCCGTATTCTTACATTAATAAAACAGCGACACAAGTACCATTCAGTCACAGGGGCCTCCCCCACTCTACCCCCCATTCAGTTCATTCAGTTACTATGATACATACATACAGACACCTGTCTGTTCTACTCATTTACACTGACTTGTGAAAACTGCTCAAATTGTTTTTTAATTCTTTGACATTTAGCAACGTTTTTTTTCTTCAGTAACGCAAATAGTTACTTTCCCTGGTAACAAATTACTTTTATTATAGAGTAATTCAGTTACTAACTGACTTACTTACTTTTTGGAACAAGTAGTGAGTGACTATAACTAATTACTTTTTTAAAGTAACGTTCCCAACACTGTCCACCAGGACGCGATGGAGCAAATCCCCGACGGTCGAGCCGAGGTCTTTTTCTAATGTTGTTGATTTGAAACAGTGAAATGATGAAACATGTTTGAACACAGTGATGTGAGTAAAGGGACCGTCACATGACACATGAGTGTGAAGTAAATGACTGGATGAATATATCATTATTTTGGGATATTTTCTCGATAATAATGAAGCAATATTTTTCCAAACATCAGAAATATACAAAAATGTGCTTCAAACATCTTCAAATACAACACTTACATCGCTGTGCTCAAAAAGATCGTGGTCCTGAAGGGTAGAAAAACAGTTTCCACATGTTTCCCTATTGATTCCAAACTATGAATATTCTTCTTCCCCCAGTTTTCCCCCACATTTTAAATGTAATAATGTGAGAGTAAAGTGTGAGAGCAGATGTGAGAGTAGAGTCAAGGAGCAGATGTGAGGGTAAAGTGTGGGAGTAGATGTGAGAGTAAAGTGTGGGAGTAGATGTGAGAGTAAAGTGTGGGAGTAGATGTGAGAGTAAAGTGTGAGAGCAGATGTGAGAGTAGAGTCAGGGAGTAGATGTGAGAGTAGAGTGTGGGAGTAGATGTGAGAGTAAAGTGTGGGAGTAGATGTGAGAGTAGAGTCAGGGAGTAGATGTGAGAGTAGAGTCAGGGAGTAGATGTGAGAGTAAAGTGTGGGAGCAGATGTGAGTGTAGAGTGACCTGTGGCGGCTGAGGTAGCAGAGCAGGTGTGCGCTCCAAAGCGTGGGTCCACTGAAGGTGCTCAGAGCCGTGAGGAAAACTGCCGGAGCCTCGACGTACGAGTCCAGCCCCACGAAGCCCACCGAGATGTCGATTGTCCCAATGTTGTTCGAGTTTCCCTGGAAAAAACAACAGAGAATTGTTCATTTATTTGTCTTGCTTGTCTAGCTCTAAACTCTAATTACATTTTCACATTTCCATCCATCCATCCATTTTCTTCTGCTTTATCCGGGGCCGGGTCGCGGAGGCAGCAGTCTCAGCAGAGATGCCCAGACTTCCCGATCCACGCACACCTCCTCCAGCTGTTCTGGGGGACCCCGAGGCCACACCAGGCCAGCTCGGAGACATAGTCCCACCAGCGTGTCCTGGGCCTTCCACGAGACCTCCTCCCAATAGGACATGCCTGGAAAACCTGTGACCAGGAGGCATCCGGAACAGATGCCCTAGCCACCTCAGCTGGCTCCTTTCGACATGAAGGAGCAGCAACTCTACTCCGAGCTCCTCCCGGGTAACTGAGCTCCTCACCCGATCTCGGAGGGTGCGCCCAGCCACCCTGCGAAGGAACCTCATTTCGGCCGCTTGTATCAGTGATCTTGTCCTTTCGGTCATTACCCAGATCTCATGACCATAGGTGAGGGTGGGAACGTAGATCGATCGGTAAATCGAGAGCTTTGCCCCCTGACTCAGCTCCCTCTTCACCACAACAGTCCGATACAACAACCGCATCACTGCTGACGCTGCACCGATCCGTCTATTGATCTCACGCTCCATCCGTCCCTCACTCGTGAACAAGACCCCGAGATACTTGAACTCCTCCACTTGAGGTAAGGACTCCCCACCGACCTGAAGCGGGGAAACCACCTTTTTCCGGTGGAGAACCATGGCCTCAGATTTGGAGGTGCTGATCCTCATCCCGGCCGCTTCACACTCGGCTGCAAACCGCCCCAGTGCGCGCTGGAGGTCCTGATTTGATGAAGCCAACAGAACAACATTGTCTGCAAACAGCAGAGATGAGATCCTGAGGTTCCCAAACCGAACACCCTCCGGCCCCTGGCTGCGCCTAGAAATTCTGTCCATAAAGGTAATGAACAGAACCGGTGACATAGGGCAGCCCTGGCAGAGACCAACATGTACTGGGAACAAGTCTGACTTACTGCCGGCAATGCGAACCAAGCTCCTGCTACGGTCATACAGGGAACGGACAGCCCTTAGCAGAGGGCCCCGGACCCCATACTCCCGGAGCACCCCCCACAGGGCACCACGAGGGACACGGTCGAACGCTTTCTCCAAATCCACAAAGCACATGTGGACTGGTTGGACGAACTCCACGAACCCTCGAGCACCTGATGATTTCCACATTTCCCCCTATTTATTCCTCACTTTTTCCCCACCACCTTTTCAACATTTTCCCCAAAGTTTATCCACTGTTCCCCTTTTTGTCAGTCATAACTAGTTTATTCACAAATTAAACAAGATCCAAAATCACTCTGAGCAAATCTTTGGAACCAATATGTCACACATTTAAACCTGGCTCCGTCTTTAAATTTTGTCGCTGAGAATCTTTTGGGTTTTATTTTGCAGAAAAGCTGCAGTTTGTAATCACAGAGAAGTCTGATCCGATGTAAAGTCTCTCTCTGCTCCAAACCAAGTCTTTTTTTTCTTTTCTGCCAGAGGAAACAAAGCGGAGCAGGGACAGAGCGTTTCATCTGTGAAAGTCCCAGTTGCATCATGACCGTAAACAAAACTAACAGAGCCACAGCAGCAGGGAGCAGTGTTTAAAGTGAAGCTGTGTGTGCGGTCAAAGACTAAAACACAAGAGGGGAGGAGAAGGAACAACAACAATGGAGAAGAGTGTTTAAACCAGGAGAGAGCCGAGGTAAGACAAATGAATATCTCAGTATTTGTGAGGACTTTCTCGATTAACGATGGTGAAGTGATATTTTTGCAAACCATCAGAAATACATAAAAATGTGCTGCAAACATGTTCATTTACATCGCTTTGTCACTCAAAAAGATATATGTCCTGAACACTAACCCTACAAAAGGGCAGGAAATAATACTGTTTCCCCCATTTCCCCCCAATCTTTCAAAAATGTTCTGAATTTTTGCCCCTACTTTTTCAAATATTTTCCACAAATTTTCCTTATTTTGAGACAATTTTTTCGCTACTTTTCCCCCTATTTTTCCTTATTTTCCCAAAATTTGTCCTCATTTTTATCAAATTTTTACCTCAATCTTTACCTTAATTTTTCCTATTTTCTTTCCCAGAAATATGCAAAATTTGCTGTCAAACATTCTCGGATTGTTTCTGTGACCAACACCGCATCTTCCTCCTAAATACATTAGGATCTGTGACATGAAATCATTTAACAGTGAGTTATTTATAAATGATGTGAATAGAATAAACTGGAATAGACTTGGCCTAATTCCTGATGTGGAAGCTGCCTGGGATTTCTTTTACACTGAATTTGTAAATTTGTAAATTTGTTTTTATCATTGGCTGAACTCTTTAATCTGTCATTTTTAACCTGTGAAGTGCCTCTGGCATGGAAGTCTACAAAAGTCATTCCATTTGATAAAGGAGGGGACACCCAAAACATGAACAACTACAGACCTATTTCAATGATTAATAGTTTTGTGAACATTTTTGAGATAATTATCTTTGATCAATTATCTAACTACCATCTCAATGCCAGTCAGGTTTCAGGAAACACTTCTCAACTACCACTGCTCTCTTGAAATTTACAAATGATATTTTTTCTAATTTTGATGACAATATGTGTACTGGTGCCATTTTCTTAGATCTTACAAAAGCATTTGATTTAGTTGATCATTACCTGCTCCTGGATAAATTATATTCAATGGGCCTTTCCCGTTCATTTCCTCTCTGGTTCAATTCTTATTTCCATCACCATCGCCAGTGTGTGTCCTTCAGGGGCAGTCAGTCGAATTTTACAGGTGTAGATAAAGGCATACCCCAAGGTTCTGCGCTTGGGCCTTTGTTATTTTCCATTTCTATTAACAACCTGCCAGTCTGCTGTTCAGAATGTGATATTCATCTTTATGCCGATGATACAATTGCTCCAAACCAAATATTCCCGACATAAATGATTCGTTACAACATGACTTTGATTCTGTATATCGGTGGCTGTTGTTTAATAAACTCCTGCTTAAAGGGCTGTGTGGAGTTTGGCAGTTTTGTACTCGCGATTGCCCCCTTCAGGCCAAACGCGTAACTGCAGCCTCGATGATAAGCTCGTGCATGAGGCGCTCAGGCTTTACGAGCACCAGAAATAACAGTCCCGTCCTGGTCAATTTACAGATTTGCAGGTTTGACTTAAACTGAGGTAAGAAACGTTACTGTTTTGTAAGATATTTAGACCAAATCAGTTTGAGTGAATGTTTTCCAAGGTTTGATACTTGAGCAAATGCAGAAAGTGAATCGAGTGAAGAAGTCAAATAATACAGATAAACGAATGAATGACGTTTGAAGGAGAAAATAAATACTTGTGTACTTTGTATGCATAAACGCAGGCCTAATTGTAATCATAAAATAATTCCACCGGTAGAAATGCTACTAGGAAAAGCCAAAATCGTCTCTTCAATTCCCTGTGCCAAAGTTAGCATAGCTAACTCGTAAACTATATTGTAAACGGCACATGTTTACTTTTTGTAGTCGTTTCACTACTTATAAATCAGTGAACAGTCATGCTTATTTTACGGCCAAGAAAAGCTAACATTAGCAACATTACTTTTGCCATTGTAAATACAGCACCATTACCACTGTTACTACTCAAATGTTTTGTAGGTACAGCACAATTACTGTTATTACTGACACTACTAGTCTGCTACTAATACTACACAACTTCTCTGTAGGTATAAAACTATTAGATCAGCTATTTTGGTAACTTCCAAATATGATTATTTTATGGCTTGTTTCAGTGAAGTTTGTACAACATGCACGGACAGTCGGACACCGTTGTTTTGAAGCATCAACTACACTTTTCCTCCACGTATTTAGTCATAATTTCTTACCTTTCAAGCAAAAATAAGCTGCGGGTCTTTTGAGAGATTCTCTCAAAATTTTCTGATGTTTACTCTGGTTCTTTGCCTACGCCGATCAGACTCCACTTTCGCCTTTTTTGTCACACTCGAATAAACTCTTGTTTCTTTTTGTTATTTGGGGTCTGGGCTGGAGTTTCGATGGTGCTTGAAGCCGGTCTCCTCTTAAATAGGAAATACAACTAACGCTACAGCTAACACTACAGCTGATGCTACAGCTGAGCGTGAACGCGCATGACGTCATTGCGCATTACGCTGTTTGCTTGTTTGACCCGAGCATAAACTATTTAAGTGACTTTACAGGCATATAGAGGCAATCGCGGTGAAAAGGCCAGGGCTCATTCTACTCACCAGGGCATTGCTGGAGCATGTTTGAGGAAGAAATTTTAAATTGTATACATTTATTTGTGGTTAAACTTATGTATAGTCCCTTTAATAAATCGAAATCCTACTCCATTCTTTTTTGGAAAAAAAAGAAAAGAAATAATCTTAATCTGCATTTTCTGGATTCTTCTCCTCTGGAACCAACGGAAAAAATGTAAATACCTTGGTGTTTGGATGGAAACTGATCTTTCATTCAAAGCTCTGATACAAGTCATTACCAACAAACTTAACTAGCGTCTCAAAACATTATACCAATCCTTAACTTTCAGATGAGGAGAAGAATAGTCTCTCAGTTATTGCTACCCATTCTGGACTATGCAGATATTATATATTCTAACACTACTGCCACTTGTTTACACTCTCCTGATGTGGTCTACAACAGCCTGTGCCGTTTCGTCCTTCACTGCCCCCTATAGGACACATCATTGTGTGATGTTTGAACAGTTGTCCTGGCTTGCACCTTCAGCTAGAAGACAATATAATATCACTGGCTACAGCTCATTTTTCAATGCATTTACTTTCAATACCCAATTTACTCATCACAATATTTAGTGCCTTACAGTTCACAATATAGCCTTCGCCACAATGATCAGGTCTTCTTCATTGTCCCGAGAGTTAATAAAGAAACTGGGAAATATGCCTTCTGTGTTACGGCCCCTCGTGACTGGAATAATCTTCCAGCATCCATTCGCTCACTTACGTCTTTTCCTCTGTTCCGAAATGCTCTTTTAACACCCCTTCAGAATAATTGTCTTTGTTTCTAGCCTTCCTTAATTAGCAAAGGTGTGTGTGTACGTGTGTGTAAATATGTATATTTATATACATAATGTTTATTGAGTTGAGGCTGTGATGTATTATTACACTATGTAGTGTATTGTGCTATGCTATGCTATGTGTTACATCAATGGTTCTCAAACATTTCACATCAAGTATCACCTCGTAAAATGCTTGACCCGAGCACCAAGTTTAAAATTCTGATCTAAAAAACGGTTTAAAACGTGTATCTAAATCTGACTAACTAATGTTTAATTAAGTGCAATCTGTGTCTAACGACAACCTAAATTGTGAATCTGCTGCTGCTGTGTCTGCAACAAACTGATTTTATAATGGATTTTAATTACATTGCTGAATGTATGGAATGTGTGAGCAAACCAAAGGCATATTTCTGCCATCATTGTGCATGGTAGACAATAAAGTTTTTCTATTCTATTCTAAAATTCCTTATTTTAGCATAAATTGAAATCTCCCCTGTAGTCTAAATAGAGCTTATGTGTGTGAGGTCATAACACGGCAAAAGGAAACGGGGGCTATGGCCATGTCTGCAATTTTATTCTTTTGATATTCATCGATTTGTCTATTATTTTAAGGTTCCATTTCTATTTAGATGGAAATGGAATCTGTTCAGCCTCTATAATGTCTGAAATTGCAGGCGACTCAGAGCACCACTTGTTCAAATACCACCAGTGGTTTTACATACCACAGGTTGGGAACCACTGTATTTTTGTGTTGTATTCCCTCTGTGATGGGTGGGGAGGTGAATACTGAGAGCCTGTGTGTTGTGTGTGCGTGTATGTGTAGGTGGATGGGTGAGTTATTCGTTTTGTTGTACTGTTTTGTCCTTTATTATTTGATTTTGTGCATATACTCTGCTGTTTTGTTTTGTTTGATCCCGAGGACCCCCTTGAAAACGAGATGATGCATCTCATGGGGCTGACCCTCCAATAAATATGTCCATAAATAAATAAATAAAATAAATAAACAAACACTGTCTGGTCGATACTATAAAAGGGCAAAACATTTTTTTTACAATGTTATCCACTATTTTCCCCTATTAGTCCACCAATTTTTTGGTATTTGCCAAAAACAGTATTTGCCTATATCTCAACCCTTTTCTCCATTCCACAAGAGGTTTTTGCTTTAGCCTCTATTGCTGGGTTGCAGGTGACATCACAGCGTTCTAAAGGCCTATAATATTATATAGAGGAACAATTATTTTGTTTTTTGAGGACATTTTTGGTCTTGTACAGAGAGATCATGGACCCAGTGACTGATATTAATAATCATTTGTGTAATTCATACATTTTCTTTTTAGCTACGACTTATGAAAGTGTAATGCTGTTAATAGGAAAAAGTTGCTCCTGCCCCCGCTGGGTCCGGTGACATCATCACATTCTAGAACCTGCAACCCAGCAATAGCTGTAGGACCCCTTCGTCAGATATTTTGAATATATTCCTCCACTGCACATTGTTACACATTTCACCTTGATGTGGAGGAGATCGCCCAGGTCTAACCCACGTCTTCTTATTATGACACATGTTAAACTCCACTTCTTCACGGAGTTAGCCACAGTGATCGATTCCGCTCAACTTTCTGTAAATTGTGCTTTATCGTGTATTTGAACAACTGGCTTTAGTAGAACAATAATAATCTGTAAATATCATTTCATCAGGTCTAAACCAGGACTAACCCGCATGTAAAGCAGAAGTCAGAACTAAGACTAAAGCAGGACGGTCTGACAGGAGACGAGCTGCAGATGGAGTGATTTGTACATTTCTGTCACGGCGCGGCGGCTACGAGACAGACGGAGGAGAGTGGAGCGTGAAGAGGAAAACTTCAGGGAGAAAACATCTGAAAACGTCAGCTGCCTCCTCACGGAAACACGGGGAGAAGGACGTGGATCAGGAACAGAGACTTAAAGAGGATATTCTGCAGAACTGAGGCTGGAAACTTTGATTTCTGACGTTTTAAATAATGTCTATGTCAAAAAAAGATAGCGAGACGCATCATCAGTCGTGATAAAGCTGAATTGACATGGTTTCTACAAACGGGCAACGATTTAAAACACAGCTCAGAATTCATGAAGAGTCTGAAGGTTTTCTGGTGCTCTTCACAGTCTCCTAACCTTTTAAACATCACTGAAGAAGATATGTGGAGGGACCTCTAAAAAGCAGTGTGCGACAGACAACCCAGAAATCTCTCAGTTCTGGAAAACTTTTGTAACAGAGAACAGGGACAAATTGCTCAAACTAGAGCTGAAAGACTCTGAAAGGTTCAGAGAAAACGTTTAAAGCTGTGATACTTGACCAGTTGGGGATACGAGGATACGACTCTTCCCTGTTCAGCTCCGGCTCCCATCTCTCAACAGTCGTTAGACATTCATGTATCTGCTGCCCTCAGGCAGAAGATATACGTCCATTTGTGAGAGGCTGCAACTCAAGAGGTGTTTTTTTACTTTGATTTTAGAGATTTGTTGTGTCATTTTATTTGGCTTGCACGTTTTAATAGTTTTAATGTTTTAACTTCTGCATGTATTTCAGGCCTCTTGAGCTGGTCGCCATAGGTACCCAACCATGCGGGGAAGAACTGGCCCAATCCTGAGTAAGACCTAATCTACACACCTGCGCTTGGGTGCGCATTGGGGACATAAAAGTTGGTTAATGGGGGAGGCAGGAGCACGCGGGGAGTCAGAGTGCTGGGGACGAGGAGCCACCACTGCATAGGCCGTTGCGGCCACAGCGTGTAGGAAGGCTGAAGAGGGGACCGGGATGTCAGGCCCACATCGGCCGCAGAAGCAGCTGTGCGTGGGACAAAACGGACGGACGAGGCCTGGAGGAGAATGCAGGGCTGCGCAATGTTGGCGAGGTTGGAGAGGCAGGCAGCTGGCAATGAGGGTGAGTGGCAGACACGAGCGCGGCAGTGGAAGAGTTTGTTTGTTTGTTGCTTTATTGGTCATTATACATGAACTGTACAACGAAATTTGTCCTCTGCATTTAATCCATCCGTCGATGCCACTGGACGACCCGTAGGGAGCAGTGGGCAGTGGCAGTGCTGCGCCCGTGGACCCATCTCCATGATGTGGAGCCAGGCTGGTGCTCAGAAACACCTGGCTGGAGGATTCACCTATTGTACATGTTTTTAGTGGTAGGGGAAACCGGAGTATCCAGAGGAAACCTACACAGAGACGGTAGGAACGTGCAAACTCCACACAGAAAGGCCCCCCTCCAGGTGGGAGTCGAGGACCACGACACAAAAGACCAGCAGTGGTGGAGTGAGGAACTTTGTACTTTGATTATGTTAGTGGTGCTCCTAAAGTTGGTGATGGGGTCTTGTGGCGCATGTGGTCTGCTGTGCTCTTTCACTCTGCCCAGGTATCCGGAGGTGGACGCCTCCCCAATGGGGGATTGGTCGAGGCGCACCGGAGGACGACCCACCCAGGATGGGCTCTGCTGGAGGCCTGGGGACGCAGAACTTTGCTGGCTACGCCCTGGTGTATGAATGGATGGACTGTGGAGCTTCGGGGGAGATGGCTTGTCTCCATAATTAATAATTTAATACCTGTATGTGGTGTAACCTCTCTTATTGGTTACACCCAATGGCCGCTGGCTGCTCTGCTTTGCGACGACGACACTGGAGGCCGCCATTGCTCCGCCATTGATGCAGTACTGCCATATAGCCGCTAGACCCCCATTGGAATCCATTGCACTTTAGACACCTTAAAAACAACTTTAATGCCCGGTGCCTAATTTTTTGGAACTGTCTACATATAGATATTCCTCCTGTGATTACGCTGGGTTAGACACAATCAGAGGCACCGGGCTGGTTATCGTAGGATACATTTGAAAAATCTCGTACTTAATGAGGGTCGGACTGTTGCATTGGAGCTGCGCGAGCTACACGTCACGCAAGGGCCGAGTCTACAGTGAAGATCCCGCCCTTATGCCCTTTTTAGGAACATGCTTCGTCAGAGCTGGGGAGGAGGAGTCTATAAATCCACCATGATTTCCCCCTCGAACGTGGTCATTAGGGTGCATCAAAAAATACAATTTTTGAATTTTGATATGGCTGGGTGCCAAAATTGTTCCAATATAGGTTTTAACAACACATGCAAAATATTTTCCAATACATGAAGGTTTAGGGGTGCCAACTCGCATGTGTTTCTGTGAATAAAGGGGCAACGGTGCTAACCGGTCACCATAAAGCTCTGAGGTAAAAACAAAACTGCACCTCAAGATAACTGAGGGGATATTTATATTTTGTGTTGGGTATGTATACTCTTATTACATACAATTACCATATCTGCAGTTGTTTCTTTGTATACTGAAATACTTTTAGTGAAATGTAGTCATATTTAGAGGTATTTAGTGCTATTACATCTAAGGTTTGGTTGGTGGCAAACGTTAGCTAGCTATGTTAGCTAAGCTATCAAGCTTATCATCAACAGTATTTTAGAGTAGGCAGTAACATATTCAGAGTATTGATGTCTCATCTTTATTGAGTGTAGCCTTGTTCAATTCACATTTAGTTATTTGTGAGTGCAGCTAGTTACTCTGGTAACGATGTTACTGTAAGTTCTCGTTGTAATGATGAACTTGACTATGTAGATATTAGATTAGATTAGAGGCTTATGCATGCATAATACATTATAATTGAGTGATATTAGGTATGCTAAGATATGATTGTAAACCCTGTCCTAGGTAGGGAGGAGATATCCAGGCAAGAGTCAAAGCTAAGCCACACATGCCTTCTGTCTCTACTATTGTTCTGGCTATTGTTCAGTAGAAAGATTAACTGCTTCTCAGAAGATGGTGAAAGACTGTTGTGGAGCGGAGGGAGCTGCAGATGGAAGAGGAAGGAGGAGGTGGAGCTGACCAGTGCATGACATCACGCTCTGAAACAGGGACAAACCCAGGAGGCGCTGCGCCGTTTCAGAGGATCAGAGGAGCACTGAAGGCAGACAGCCAGGTTTCCTCCGGGTGCTACGGTTTCCTCTACGTCCAAAAACATGCGGGTCAGGTTGGCCCAAAATGGCAGCGCGACTCAGTCGCAGCTGCTCAGGACTAACACCTGAACACAATTTCGTTGTACGGTTGTACAATGACAAATAAAGCACTTACTTACTATATACAAGGACAACCCTATATTGTCCTTGTATCCTTTTCATTCTCAGGCACTCCACTACAAGTGGTGGTCAGAGGGACCGTTGGCGCAGATGTGTGCAGCCTCCCTTCTGTCAGTCTACCCCAGGGGAAACTGTGGCTACAAAATGTAGCTTACCACCATCATCATGGAGTGAATGAACCCCCCTCCCTTTCATGTGTGAAGCGCTTTGGGTGTGACTAGTGTCATATAAAAAGCGCTATACAAATAAGATTCCCTTCCCTTCCCTTCCCTACAACACAGAAAACCTCAGGATCCAGCTAAGAAGCTGCCCTCACCAACTGGTCGCAGCCTGGTCTTTGTTCTGCGCCCAGCAGAACAAAGCATCACCAGTGAGGATGGCATCATCACCGGCGCCAAGCTGCCAAGTGGTCGTCAGATCTTGTGATGCATGCTTGCCAAGCAACCTGGTGCAAATGGAGCGTTGTCACAGTTCGAGGCAGCCAAGGTCATCCCAGAGCAGGTGCGGCCATTTTACAAGAAGGGACTGGAGAGGCATCACTGGTACATGACAGGAGAGATGTTACCCTCGCTCTCTTCAGCAGCAAGATGCTGCTTGATGACAAGCGTGACTTGCCAGTGCAATTTTGGAGCACAATCCAGCTGATCTCCCCATGCAAGCCCCCCAGCAGGGATTTGGCACTGGCTTTGGAAAGCCAAAGTTCCCCAACCTCTTGCCAACCACCAGCTTGGCCAACCTCGCCAATGCAGACTGATGGTTTGGGATGCACCAACTCTACATTGATCCAGTATGTCTGTCTCTCGATATGAAGGAATGGGTTACCAATGCTGCGTTAAAAAAAAGTGAGATCAATGTAAGTGCGATGAATGTGGTCATGACTGCGTCGAGCATGGCGTCAAGCTCGCATCTGACTTTGTCCAAATGGCCAGGAACTAGCAGCATCTGCAGAATGTGCTCCAGGCTGCTGAACATGATCGCAACAACAGCCAAACCTTCACTGCTGCAAACACAAGCAAATCCCTGAGTAGGAGAGGGTTACTCTTGGGAGGTGGGTGTGGAGAGATTTCAGGTGGGATGATCCATAGGTTCAAGGTTCCATTTCCATTCCCTCTCTCTCCTGGTGATGTGGCTCAGTGGTGTCCGGTTTGGGAACCTCAGGATCTCAGCTCTGCTGTTTGCAGATGATGTTGTTCTGTTGGCTTCATCAAATCAGGACCTCCAGCGCGCACTGGGGCGGTTTGCAGCCGAGTGTGACGCGGCCAGGATGAGGATCAGCACCTCCAAATCTGAGGCCATGGTTCTCCACCGGAAAAGGTGGCTTCCCCGCTTCAGGTCGGTGGAGAATCCTTGCCTCAAGTGGAGGAGTTCATGTATCTCAGGGTCGTGTTCACGAGTGAGGGACAGATGGAACATGAAATCAATAAAGTTCTCGATTTACCAATCAATCTATGTTCCCACCCTCACCTATGGTCATGAGATCTGGGTAATGGCCGAAAGGACAAGATCGTAGATACAAGCGGCCGAAATGAGTTTCCTTCGCAGGGTGGCTGGGGGTGAGGAGCTCAGTTACCCAGGAGGAGCTCGGAGTAGAGTCGCTGCTCTTTCACATCGATAGGAGCCAGCTGAGGTGGCTAGGGCATCTGTTATTGATTGCCTCCAGGTCGCCACCTTCGAGAGGTGTTCCAGGCCTGTCCTATTGGGAGGAGGCCTCGTGGAAGACCCAGGGCATACTGGAGGCCATGTGGCCTGGTGTCGTCTCGGGGTCCCCCCAGAACAACTCCCAAGTCTGGGAGGAGGTGTAGTCTGGGGAAATCTGGGCATCTTTGCTCAGACTGCTGCCTCCGCGACCCCAGATACAGCCGAAAAAAATGGATGGAGGGATGGAGTTTCCACTAGTGTTTGTTCTTTTAAGTGTCTCACCTTTCCCCCTTGTGTGTAACAATAAAGTAATTTAAACTTTATATTTGTGTCTGACATCCATCTCTGCTGCACAAAAATGAAGAAAATGTGAAGTATCATCCAACATAGCACGCATACAATTTTGGCCTGGATCTCACTTGTCTGTCCTTGATTTACATTCATTGCTTGGACCAGAATTACACAACTTATAAAACAGATTTTGAACAAACTTGATACAGTTGTGAAGCATTAGCCAACCTAGAAACACCAAAATGCCACAAGGAAGGGCCACAGGCCACGCGAAGATGTCCTATTGCCCTCTATTCATTTGTCTATAAAGTGTTGTAAGTGAAGAATCTTGAAAAGTGAATTCTAAGAAATTCCCAAAGTTATCCAAAGTGCAGACCAACTCATTTTGCTTGAGTTACCCTATAGAACATGTTTCTGTATAAAAGTTAACCTTATTTAACCTTTCTGGGTCAACCTTTTGGAAAATAGACTGAAAATCGCACTTTTTTTGACATTTCCCAGAAGTTCACGTGCGAGTAGGTACCCCTAAATCTTAATGGATATCCACAAAACTTTGCAAAAGTCATTTGTATATGAATAGGAACAAAATGCAATGCCAGCCAAAATGATATTTTGGAATTAAAATTTCACTATGTTAATTTGATGCACCCTAGTGGTCATTGTGGTAAACAGGGAGGAGTGAGGAGGAGTTGTCTATTATTTGTACAGTCTATGGTTACACCACATACAGCTCCCACCTCAATTTTATTACTTACAAAAAAAGCATAAACTGCTTTCTTCCTCGGTCATTTGCCATATTAAACTTTACGATAGAACACTACCCTGTGACACATTGGCGCCAGTAAAGCCAGACTGGCTAACAGCCTGTATCCTTACGCAGTGAGGCTACTTACATAATGATGCCTTTTCCCCTCTCTCCCCCCTCACATGGACAGTAAACCATATCCAACTCTGCAATAACTGTGAACTGGACCTTGCATTGCGGCATTAATTACATCTATATCCAATTCTGACCATACTCTGTTTTGGATGCCTTTTAAGTTGTTGTGCAATGCCTCTTTGCTGCTACCAAGAGTGAATGTCACTGTTGTTGTGCCTTAAACAACCATATACTTTTAATGTGCCATGTTTACACAGGGGGTATTTCTTAAGGGGATCTACACAGGTATTTATGCACTTCCATACCATGGTAAATGGTCTCAACTTATATAGCGCTTTTCCACCTTCATTAGGCACTCAAAGCGCTTTACAGCAAGGATCCACTCACCCATTCACACTCTCATTCATACACCAGTGACCACCAGTGGGCGGCACGGTAGTACAGTGGTTAGTGCTTGTGCTTCACAGCTAGAAGGTCCGGGTTCGATTCCCACCCAGGCCGGGGCCTTTCTGTGTGGAGTTTGCATGTTCTCCCCGTGTCTGCGTAGGTTTCCTCCGGGTACTCCAGTTTCCCCTACCACTAAAACATGTACAATAGGCCAGGATGAATGAGAGTGTGTTTGAGAGTGTGCATGGGGGACGACGGATGGAAATTAGCCCAAGGCTACAATCCGGTGTGGCTTGTTCATTAACTTGCACTGTCCCTACCAAATAAACCAATAAACCTAAACTAAGTGTACGCAGACACTACCATGTACTGTTATATGCTCCAACGAAATTTCGTTGCTGTTTTTCAATGGCAATGACAATAAACGTTGATTGATGTCTCCAACATTTAAAATCTGAACAGTTGCTAAACTCCCTGTTCCTTAAGTTTTTGTGGCAAAAATGAACATAAATCGCTCACATTTGTTTCCACTCTTCGGCCAACGTGAAACACTAATGCCATGTTTCCACTGGGAGGCCCTGTCCAGTGCCTGGTCTCCCCTGTTGGGCGAGCATCTCCAATTCCCAGGCCAGGACTAATCTGGGCTGACCAGGGATAAGTTTAGGACCGAGCTCAGCCCTGGGCCAAAGCGCTTAAGTAATACTAACGTGACGTGAACAGACCAAGCTCTGATTGGACAGAGAGAGAGGCCCACCCTCTTAAACAGGCAGTGCATATGAGATTTGATATTTCACAACATCATACGGCTGATGAAACAGTTCATTTAGCCGCTGTTAGTCAAACTTTAGCTGCTGTTAGCATATAGCATTAGCACATAGCTAACCTTCATAGTTCATCTTTACCAGCTTACTGTAAGTATTTCCTCTGTTTTTTGTCTTTTTGTCATTTGTCCACATTGTTCTGATCAAGGCTCAAACGTTTTCATCGCCTTTCTGTTTTTCCTTCAGTAATGTGTATTCTAGCATGCGATACCTGCGATCCCCACAACGACTGCGGTCGTTTATTAACACATTGAGTGCTGCGCTGAGTCTAAGCTCTCAGTAGGTGAAAACTGTTTAACTCTACGTGCCTCGGTTCCTGGGATATCCTAAGCTAAACAGAGGCTAGTTTTGATCAAAATCACTGTTTTTTTTATTCTAGAAAGGGAGATCTTGTGTGTTTTATGAAACATGCGCCATTTGAGCCTTTTAGATTTGGGTAAAGCCAAACTGGAGAAAATGTGCTGGTTTCAGGTGGCGGTTAGTATGAACCATGAAGAAAAATAAATCAGATACATAAAATGTACACATTTGTTTTCATTTTACAGCAATAGATGATTTGGGGAATATGAAAAGAACTCAAATAGGAGTTGTTTTTAAGTAGTTGTATCATAAGTTAAACAGATCTGTGCATATCTTCTGTCTCCGCTCGAGGAAAAGTGGGTGGAGCAGACCTGCAGGCACAGCGGACAGGAGCTGTAGTTCAGCACTCAGAGACTCAGAGACACTACAGCGGCTGTAGCTTTTGAGTCCACACAAGTTTGATAAAACACTGCCCAGAACGAGCTGCTCTGCGGAAACGAGCTTGGCTCCTGGTTCAGCAACGTGACTCCTAAAAGTCTGCGTGGAAAAGAAAGAACCTCACGAACGCACCACATCACAAGAGAAGAGAAGCGATCTAAATGCACACGCAGTTTATCAGATATAAGTCAAATAAGGTCCAGTAGCAGAAAGAGAGAAATGAGACTGATGGACAGAGGGCTGAAGGAGGACGGAACAGGTGCTACGCACTGAAGTCAGGCCCGGGGTTGAGTGGAGGCGCCGGGAGGACGGGGCAGCAGCTCCCGCTTCAGTGGAAGTCAGATCCGGGGTTGAGTGAGAGGCGGCCGGGGGGACAAACTCTGCAGCCCCCGCAGAAGCGCTGGATGCCACGCCTATTTGCAGCCACATATTGCGGCCAGTGTTGGCTCTGTGGCGCAAAACCACAAATTAGTCTAAATGCCCAAATAAAATGTCCAGATCGTAACTTTTCAAAACTTTTTGATCGTCATTTATTTCAGTTCTGTTCTGTTCATCACAGAGCTCAAAATCACACATAAGGTGTATTAGAGTGTCTAGTTTCGTAATAAAAAACAAACAAACGCAAAAACAAGTTTTTATGTTTTTGGCACTCAATGCATGGGGGCGAAAAACAATTTTTTTTGTTTTTGGCACTCAGTGTGTTAAGTGAAACCCTCGCATGTACTGGGTAGAGTAGATAAGTGAGAAGCTGAGTACTTTGATAGAAGCGTGCTATTCATAACTTCCTCATAAATACGCTGCATGCCGCTTGCGTCATATCCGGCTTTTCTCTGATTGGCTCATAATCAGCCTTGATCCCACATACATGTCTTTGTAAAGAACATAGATATAAGATAGACGAGATAAGCGGTGTTCTATTCAGCCCCATTCACAAATGATCCCGAGTGGTCTGTGAAATGAACATGACTGCTCAATCTTCTCCTACGAAGCTGTTCCTTAAAAAGGCAAAAAGGCGGGAACCTGCCACAAGCCTCCACAGAGCTCCAGAGCCATAGACTTAGGCTTCCACTTTTATTGCTGATTTACAAACACCAGCGTGGTTAAAAATATGACCCAGCCTAGCATTGTCACAAGGGTCATAGCAATTTTAAGCAGTTTAAACGAGGCCCAAAGCTACATAGGAATCATGTTTACCATAGGAATCATGTTTACCATAGGAATCATGTTTACCAAGAACCAGACAGACAGACTACAGAGCCCAGAAGAAAGGGAGTTGCAGTGCCGTATGTAGCCGGGGTCTCAGATAAACTTCAGAGCATCTTTAGGCAGCACAGGATTCCAGTGTACCACAAACCGGTGAACACACTGAGGCAAATAAATTAGTTCATCCCAAAACTCTGAGCCACAAACAAAGCAATGTGGTTTATTCTATTCGATGCAAAGAAGAAGAATGCAAATATTGGAGAAACGAAACAAGTTCTACAGAAGAGACTTTATCAACACCGAAGAGAAAGCACAAGCGGCCCCCAGTCGGCTGTGCACCTCCACCTCAAAGCCTCCAATCACTCCTTTGAGGACGGTTTGAACGAGGAGTAAAAGAAGCTATTTTTGTCAAGAAAAAAAATCCCTCCATGAACCGGAATGGTGGGCTCAGATTTAATCTTCCGTCACTTTACTTCAATCTCCTTCGGGGAAAACCGACAGGGCACAGCCAGCCCAAGGAGACGGCACCTCAGCTAACAGGTAATTATTTTTTATTTTTATTTTATTTATTGGTTTATTTGGTCGGGACAGTGCATGTTAATGAACATACATGGGTCTCATGCATGTAAACAAGCCACACCGGATTGTAGCCTTGGGCTAATTTGCATCCGTCGTCCCTCATGTGCACTCTCAAACACACTCTCATTCATCCTGGCCTATTGTACATGTTTTTAGTGGTAGGGGAAACCGGAGTACCCGGAGGAAACCTACGCAGACACGGGGAGAACATGCAAACTCCACACAGAAAGGCCCCGTCCAGGTGGGAATCGAACCAGGGACCTTCTAGCTGTGAAGCACGAGCGCTAACCGCTGTGCCACCGTGCCGCCCAATTAGCAGTGATCAGCCATGAATAGGACAGATAATGGGCAGTGATCATCTATGAATAGGACAGGACTGACCGATACTGGGGGGAGCAGGGCGTTAGAGACGCTCTACTTCAAAGGTGTTTACCCACAGGTGAGAGTAGCTGTGATTAGAGGGGAGGAGCCGGGCCAACCCCAACACCTCGTGGTCTTTATCTAAGCTTCGGGCTGAGCGGGACTTTAGTCCACTGACGAAGCCTTCTGGATGAGAGGCGAAATGTTCAAGACTTCAACTACTGAGTACTAGGGATGGGACGGTATGAGATTTCCACGGTATGATAACCTTGACAAAAAATACCGCGATATCACGGTATACCGTGAAATTGCGTGTTTTATATTTATAAAGTAAAAACAGGATTCGCATTCAACAAACACGATTTGTTTATGGTACATTTGTAATTGGTTATGACTTTACATGCTGCTAAGGATCAATAAAGTGTACTATTATGACTTCTTATCCAAAATGACACTTTGAACAAAGGGATATTTTTACCTTAATCACTTTACTCCCAGACGGAGCAGGTTCGCTGATGCTAATCACTGTTGTTCAATGTCTGACCAAAAACGTCCAAAGGCAGGCTTGCCATTATAATTTGCTGCTTGATTTCTTACTACAGTAGTCTGTGCATTCAACTTCATATCAAAAAAATGATCCTAATAGTATTAGGCTACAAAAAGTGTTGCAACGAGTGGTCAACAAACTTGAGTGCTTGCCTAATAATTGACCGACTAGCAAACTGCATCAGGTAAAGGTTCCACCTATGTCTAACCCTTATCCTGCAGTGACGCCTAGAGGGTAAAGAATAATCATGTTATCTGCCTATGCGATGCATCAGATTGTTTGGGGAGACTTTAGTGGAGTAGCACGTAGGTTTGTTTACATCACATAGTAGCTAGTAGTAGTAGCCCTGGCGGCGTGTGACAGCGATCGGAGTTTGTAGCTAAATGAAAATCAGTGCTTCTTTGATGAGCATTTAGCAAAGGAAGGCTGAGCGTCTTCTGCAAAATAACACGTAAAACAATGTTGTCTAGAGCGTGTCTGATGAACAATGGACTGGACGATGAACAATCCAAACCACAAAGCTAACAGGTTAGCGTAACGCGAGCTACAGAGCTAAAGCTCAGCTGCACTTGTCAGCTTTTAATGCGACAGATCCAAACAAAGCTTCATCTCAGCGGCAGCATGTTCACGGAGGACAGTGACTTTTTACTCTGCTGCTACGGGCCGTGAGAGAGAGAGAGAGGGACTGCGCCGCGGGGTCAGGTGAGGAGCAGCAGAGGAGAAGGGGAGAGCGGGGGTTTGCACGGAGCGCAACTTTTTTTTGACAAGAATAGCATATAAAACAAGCATTTTTAATAACGTCAGACAGGGAATCCTCACGGTAGTGACACCGTAGCATTTTAATACCATGGTATACCTTGAAACCAGTTATCGTCCCATCCCTACTAACTACAGAGGATGACTCAAGTACCTTGAAGATGGACAATTCCTGTATGACTGAGAGCTTACACAGACGTTTACCAAGTATCTTTTGGAGTCACTCCTGGCCACCAGGGGGTGGTATTACAACAATGTCAGCTCCATGAGGACCAGAGAGAAGAGCTTTCCTTGCCCTATGGTAAAGAAGAGGAAAAGCGCGTTTTCCAGCTGAACTTTGTTCCTTTCATGTCATTTGTAAAATTTGAAAGATGGAAATAAAATCAGATTTTTCTAAAATGTTATGGGAAAGTCTCATCTGTAACTTAATGCCTTTTGGAGATCATTTAATCGTCCCTTCACTGTTAGACATGGACCAAGAGTGTCTTGTTTAGCTCAGGCTGAATGAACGATCTGAATATGCCCCATTGGCTCTAACCGCTGTGCCACCTAGTCAGTGCCGTCTCTCCTCGTCTGAACGCAGTGTCTCTGCCTCGTTACACTTCATTTGTGACGCTCCGGAGTCAAAGCCAAGAGCCAAGGACGTGTGGACGCCTACCCAGGAGGGAGACTCTGAGGCTGGGCAGGGAGACGAGGGCAGAGGGGGCGAGTGGAGGATGTGACACGGAGACGACGGGGGAAGGCGGCCAAAGCCATTAAACTGATGCCACTGATCCAGAGAGAGGGGCAGAGAGACGCTGCCGGAGGACAGGGAAAATGGGTTTGAAACTCCACACTTTTAATGCAATATTTTTGTGCTTAACATCTTAATTTTAACTGTGTCAGAATAAAAAAACAGACCAAACTCTCTCTTTGTGATGTTTATTCTCTAACGTTTTGTCATTTTGAGCCGGAGATTTATCCAGGAAGTAACTTCAACATGTCTGTGTCGCTTCCTGGTCTTTCCCACGCTTATTCATTCACAAATACTGACAAGTTTGGTATCCACGTGTAGCACGCAAGGCTGTGACCGAGACGACACTGTTTTCCAAATATGGTCATTTCCTTTGTGGGAGACAGCAGTGGCTAAAGATGGGAGAAATTTACACTAAACTACTAAACTTTATGGTAGGGCCCGGCTTAAATATCAGCCGAACTGAAAGTGATAGAGACTTCCCGTTTTTCAGAAAGAGCTTTAAAATGAGCCTCCCACAATTTCTTACGGGGGTGGAGAAACATCGGTCAGTGATTTTTGACTTTCAAACGAGCTTCCTCTCAAGTACCTATACTACCATCCCCCCAACGTACCAGCAGTACATATGGGCAAAATCCCCAATAACTGACATCAGCCTGAGCAAAAAATCCCGTCTATTAGATATATTTCTACACATTTATATGATTGAAACCTTTACTATAAAAATAAATGTTTAACTATAGGCTATTTGAGAGATTAAAAAGTTGTTTACATCGGCCCCAAAAATCCATATCGGTCGGGCCCTACTTTAGGGCCTTTTTCTCCAAAAGAGGTCTTCATTCCACTCTTTAAAGGAACAGGCCAGTGTTTTTCCATACTGAGATATGTTCTTACCTGAGCTTAGACGAGTTGAGACCTGTCTGGTCTTTGTGTCCGTGGAAGAGCATGGTCACTTCTAACTTCACCCCCGTTTGGAGCTATAGGAATATGCTGGGAGAGGCCAAATGCTAACAACATCTTTGGTCGTTTTGTGTGACTGAGGGCACACACAAAGACCAGACAGGTACGTATCAGCTCGTCTAAGCTCAGGTAAGAATCTCAGTATGGAAAAACACTGGCCTGTTCCTTTAACCCCTTAACCTCCACATGAACCGAGCACATTTTGTCCAGTTTCATGTGATATTTTGTAATGATGTTGTGTGTGTTTTTATTGATTGATTTGAGCCGTGCTGAAAGACAAATTTCTGCTCTTTGGAACAGACAATAAAGTTATATTCTATTCTATATTCTATTCTTTGGCTTTACCCAAATCTAAAAGCAAAAAAGTGACAAAAATGTGCCAGAAAAGCAACATCAACAAAATAAAAAAAAAAGCGACAAAAACTCACGACTAAAGAGTGATGGATAAACAAAAACAAGTGACAAATACACAACAAAAAACGACAAAAAAAAAGTGATTCATAAAGACGAGAACACAACAAAAACGCTTGCAAAATATGAGAAAAACGTGCTGGAAAAGCAACAACAACACAACAAAAAGAGCAGATCATTGGAACTAATGTGTCACAAAATAAAACCACACATTTAAACCTGGCTCTGTCCATTATTTAGATTTCGTCTACATTTTTATGGTGAAATGCCTTGTTTTGATATGAAAACATAAAATAGTTCCTATACATTTTTCCTCATATTTATGTCAGTAATCTACAGCAGAAGTTTCACATTGATGTCTCCACATGTACATTTTCTTCCTGTTCACCTGCAGCGTCTGGCCTTAATGGCTGAAAGTGTTGCTTTAAGGGAGTCCCGCTGCGTTAAGGAGAAAAGCCCAAATGAGCGCTGGCAGAATCAGACTCCGACTTTTTAAACTCATCTATAATATAAATATGTCTTTGAGCCTTTATTCCAGACGCAGAAAGTCCATCAGTGACTTGGTTTCGTGGTGACTTGTAAAATGATGTCCTCATGTAAACCTGGGCTCGATCAGGCTTTAGCTTCAGCTTAAGCGAAGGCCAGGTCGCTCACGCTGACGTCCATAATGTCCCTGTAATAACTATCCGCTGGCTCTTGGCTTGGCTCAATCTTAATATTCTTAAAAACGCTCCGAGCCAAAGGGATTTATAGCAGTCCCTCCTCACGGCTCTGAAGACATGCCCGAGGTTTACTCCACTATATTTTTATTATTTTACTGTACGAAGAGTTGAACATATTCTCTTCTGGTTATAGTTAAATACTATAATGAAGGCGAGACGCTGCAGGTGGATATGTGAATTCAATTTAAAGATATCAATTTGAAACTTAAGCTGTTGATTTCTGACATTTCTGACAATACAAGAGGAAAATGTGTTGAAAGTTTTTTGTCATTTTGTGTGGGAAATATTTTGAAAAACGTTCCCAAACGTTTCAAATTTTTTCAAAACGTTTCCAAACTAACTCTATCAAAGGAAATGACCATATTTGGATTCCAGCATCATCTCGGACACAGTATTTCGTGCTGCACGTGGATACCAAACATGTCAGTATTTGTGAATGAATAAGTGTGGGAAAGACCAGGGGGGAAATAAATCATAAATTAACATTGTAAAGAGAGAGTTTGGGCTGTGTTTTATTGCCTACTCTAGGGAGTAGGGAGTACCTGGAGGAAACCTACACAGACACAGGGAGAACATGCAAACTCCACACAGAAAGGCCCTGTGCAGATGGGAATAAACCCGGGACCTTCTACCCGTGAAGCACGAGCTCTAACCGCTGCACTACCTTGCTGTTGTCTGAAAACTTGCACATCGACCGGCACCATGCGGTCTGGGAATTGAACCCATGACCCTCCTGTTGCGTTACCTGGAAGTAGAAGGCGGCCTGTCCGAACCAGTAGTGCATGATGGTGACCTGCGCCGCATCGTAGTGAAGGCGGCTCCACACGAACCGCGACATGAGCTCCTGGACGAGCAGCGAGCCGCACAGCACGGGTAAGTTATGGGCGCGGAACAACAGTGCCACCAACAGGACGAGGCCGGCGTACACCTCCCACAGACCACGGGTCCGGAGCCGCGGCGCCGAACTCAGCTGGGAGCGCAGCAGGTCCTTCGTCCCGGAAAACAGGATCCCCAGCACGAAGACGTACACGAACCTCGCCTCCACGGTGCCCCTGCAGGAGAAAGGAGGGACTACATGAAGAACAACGCCTCAACAGTGCCCCTGGAGGAGAGGAGGGATAACATGAATGGCTTGTATGGCTCTTCCTGAAGCAGATGCTTCGAAACACTGCGTCAGAGCCTGTTTCAGTAACAGCTGGTCACGAGACTGAAGTGTCAATTGTCTCAAAAAGTGCTCCACTGTGAGTTGGGTATCATCGTCTCAAAGCGGCTCAGAGTGTTTCACTGCTGCTTGAGCGGCGAGGCGCTAAACCACAGATGTTTTCTGGTCCATATAGCCATGAAAATCATTAGTGATAAATTTGCTGTATCCCCCATTTCTCATTTACCTATGCTCATGTGGTGAAAGTGACTGCGCCAGGCTGTTCTATTCTTCCTGCTTTTAAAGAGACAGAAAAACGGGCATGGATGGCTGACCAGGCGAGGGAAACGTAAGGAGCGCCATCTACAGCAAATAGTGGTTAATGAGCTCTGACTGAATGAAATAAAAACATCGCGCATTGATGTCCTGCCTCTGAGCAGCAGAGCCGCCAGTAACTGAGTCGGCTCCGCCCACTGGAGCTCCGTGAAGCACAGACCCACATTGCAAAGAAAATGACTCTTATTCATCGACCGATGATTGATTAATCAAACATCAAAACCAGGCTACAAATAATAAAACCATCACACGCCTGTTTGAAACTTCTATTGCACACATCTCATGCTTCAGTCGTGTTTATAAGAAGTCGCGATAATAAAGTTTGTCCACAAAAGGCCAGTGTTCAGACAGAATGAAGCGTCTCAGAAGCTTTGAACCTTACGAGACTGTTTTGCTAGGAAAGCCCTGATGTGTTACAAGGCTTCAGTCGCCCATCACTAGCATAAATTGTATAATAATAACACAAATTGACAGCCAAAAAATGGTCAGGGGTTTCTCAACTGATTTAGACTAATTTTGGTGTTCTGAGTCCGAATATCACATGCATTTTGCTCTATCAGGTCAACTTTTTGAGATACAGCCATAGTGTTACGGATTACGTACGTCTACGTTTTACGTGTGTGGTGTGTGCGAGAGTTTCAATAACAAATCCGTAGCGACGAGGAGATATTTTATTATAAACAAACTAATCCAGTTAAATCATAGAGGGTACAAATTAAACAAAAAAACATAAATTTGCTACACAACAAGATACTCCCTATTTATAGCCTCCCTGTCCAGACACCCGGGAAAAATAACTTAAAGAGTTCACCCAATCACTAAATTCGCGCTGCGACATGCTAAAAATATAACAAAGCGTGCCAATCTACAATTAAACAAACGCGTGTCATACTGAAGACACGCACTTCCTCACCTCTCCCTGACATAACGTAACAAGTCAAAAGCAGACCATACTAAAAAAAAGAATCATCCCCATAGCAACAAATATCTTGCATAAGGCCTACCTGACGAGCCAAACAAATTGATTCAGTTGATTGATATGGCTTCGGCGCGACGGTCATGCAGGAATGATCCTGATGTTTTCTGTTACATCTGCGGAGATTACACGCTGTCAGTGGACAGGAAGAATATCACAGGATTTGTAAAGCACGCCTATGAGGCCTACTTTAAAGTCAAGCTGGGTGACCAAGATAAATCCTGGGCACCGCACACGGTGTGCAAGACGTGCGTGGAATACCTCCGGCGGTGGACGAAGGGCACGAAAACTTCACTGAAGTTTGGGATTCCGATGGTTTGGAGGGAGCCGCGAGACCATGCATCGGATTGTTACTTCTGCGCCATCAATACTACTGGCATCAACCGGAAGAATCGGCACAGCCTCCAGTACCCCGACCTTCCATCTGCCCGCCGTCCAGTTGCTCACTGCGAAGAAATTCCTGTACCAGCGTTCACAGAGCTTCCCGACAGCGACGACGAGGCCACCAGTGCAGACGAGGGAGGATATGCAGAAGAGGAGTATAAGGAACAAGATGGTCCGCAGCCCTTTTCACAATGTGAGCTTAATGATCTGGTTCGGGATCTCAGCTTGTCAAAGACTTCCTCCGAGCTGTTGGCCTCCAGACTCAAAGAGAAAAATCTACTTGGCGAGGACGCGCGTATCACTTTCTTTCGTAGAAGGCATGAGGACTACATGGGCTACTTCTGCCAGGAGGAAGACCTCGTGTACTGCCGAGATGTCGCCGGTCTTCTTGGTAAACTCGGTGCTCCTCAATACGATCCGAGAGATTGGCGACTCTTCATTGACAGCAACCCAGCCAGCAAAACAATGTGGGCTCTACATGGGTTTGCCCACCTGGGTTATAAGTGGGTTTGTCCGCAGTTTCCATGTGGGCCTCATGTGTGTTGGCCCATGTGGGCTGGACCTTTACAAGTCAAACTTAACCCTTTCACTCTGGTTTTATTATTTTAGTCTCAGAGCTTGGATCTTGGCGTTTGGTCACATTTGAGCCCAACCCACTCTGAGTCACTGTGATTTGATTGGCTGCAGAGTTACACTGTAGGTCAGACACCATGAGTGACAGTAACATGACGCTAAATAGTGAGCTCTTTATTTTCAGTAAAAAAGCTGAGACCTCATTGCTCTTCAGTCACAGACTGAGAAGTGAAGAAGGAAGTCGTGCTTTAGACAAAACTTCAGACTTCTGCTGTAAGAGGAAAATTCTGAAACTAAAGTATGTCGCAAATAAATTAAAAATGGAATGAAACTTATTATACTTTTTTTTTATTGCACAATTGATGCTTATAATGGTTGAACAAACATCCATATATATATTATCTGCTGTAGAGTCATGTGTGTCCCGGTTCCTCTGAGTCATGGTGGGTCATGGTGGACCATGACAGATGTGGACAGGACTGTGGTAGATCTACTTTTACTTTGGAGAAAATAGTTACTATAGTAACTGTGATGAAGAAATGAACCTCATGAGCTTCTTATGTAACATCTGTCCACATCAGTCCTGCTGCGACACGACTCAGAGGAACACGACTCAGAGGAACTGGGAAAATCATGACTTTACAGCAGATACAAATGACATGTTTTTTTTTTTTTGTAGAATGAGAGTAATTAATTGACATTTTAATCACATACATTAAGGATTTCACACCTATTACTAGGGAACATTCAATATTTTATTGTTACGTGCAGCAGAGGTGTAATGTTCTAACCCAGAAGCTCCATGACTTCCTTCTTCACTTCTCAGTCTGTGACTGAAGAGCAATGAGGTCTCAGCAGTTTTACTGAAAATAAAGAGCTCACTATTTAGCGTCATGTTACTGTCACTCATGGTGTCTGACCTACAGTGTAACTCTGCAGCCAATCAAATCACAGTGACTCAGAGTGGGTTGGGCTCAAATGTGACCAAACGCCAAGATCCAAGCTCTGAGACTAAAATAATAAAACCAGAGTGAAAGGGTTAAGTTTGACTTGTAAAGGTCCAGCCCACATGGGCCAACACACATGAGGCCCACATGGAAACTGCGGACAAACCCACTTATAACCCAGGTGGGCAAACCCATGCAGAGCCCACATTGTTTTACTGGCTGGGAACAAGCGCTCTTTGAAGTCTGTGCTCCTCCACAACGGGAACCAGTTCGCCTCAATCCCTCTTGCGCACTCCACAAGTCTCAAAGAGAAATATGAAGCAGTGAAGTACGTGCTCGACAAAATCCAATATGAGCAGCACCAATGGATCATCTGCGTCGACTTAAAGATGGTGAACTTTCTACTTGGTCAGCAGTCCGGGTTCACGAAGTACCCATGCTTTATATGTATGTGGGACAGTCGAGACAGAGCCCAGCACTATGTAAAGAAAGAGTGGCCGGCGCGAGAGCAGTTAGTACCTGGGGCGAGAAACATCATAAACGAACCTCTTGTTGACCGGGAGAAGATATTGATCCCACCGCTACACATGAAGCTTGGATTAATGAAACAGTTCACGCACGCTCTGGACAAGGATGGGAGGTGCTTCAACTACCTGTGCCGAGCCTTTCCTCGACTGACCATTGAGAAGCTGAAAGCCGGCATTTTCGATGGCCCACAGATACGGCAGCTCATAAAGGACACAGAGTTCCAAAACTCCATGAACAGGCTAGAGTGTGCACTGAAAGAAAAGATTCATGGGCCAGCTGATGAAGCTTAAAATTAAATGCTTTTTGAACTTAAAAATATACAAATCCTTTGTGCTCTTAACTATATCAAATTGAAGAATAAACAAACTAAGTTGAACTGGCTCATATCATTCAAACGTGTCTCAGCTTAAATATGTGTCATTTATCAGAACAATTCGCTTACAAGTGTTTTAAAAAAATTAAGTTCAGAAATATGCAGCAGGGGGCAGCACTACGAACCATCAGCTGAATCAGTGCCTACAGGGGTAGCAGAAGAAGGAAGGGGCCATGAAAGATTCAAATGAATGATAGCTGAACTGATGTTTTTCACCAGCAGACCCTTATTTTTGGATTAATGGGTGAGTACTTTTTGTTTACTTTGATATTTAGTACATTATTTAGTACTCTGTACAGAGTTTTGAATTTGGTGTGCAATAGCACACTATCCGTTTTTTTTTTTTCCGTCTTTGATTCTTGATTTTGGAGACAGTTTGGCTTTACTAAATTGTCTGCATGAGTTTTATATATGTCCATTTATGTGTGTACAATACACTGTTGGGTAAAATACACATTTAACATTCATTTTAAAGTGGTCATTTAGCAAAGTATTTTTATTTTTCTCCAAGGTTACCACACTTAATTTAATTCTTACAGCAAATTTCTTCCTCTTTGTGTTCTAAGTGTGGAGCTTCTAGAGGAAGTAAAAAAAAAAAGAATAAAAGAAACAACATCCAGACGCAGAGAACATTCTCTCTATGAAGGCAAGAAGTAACTCAAGACACCGATCGTTGACCTCACAGAAAGATGACCTGCACTGTTTCTTCCATGCCAGGTATTATTATTATTTGTATTTCCTTCATTATGACTAATTTCTGTGTTTTATTTAGAGAATTACAACGTTAATTTCAAGACGATGTTTATGGAAAAACTTGACAAATGTTCTCCAACAATCCTGACGATGATGTTGGCCAAAGGTGGACAAGACAGACAAGTTACATCAGGTAAGATTTAAATTAGGTTTAGTCATTTCACTTGTTCATTGTTTGGGTTTGTTAAAATAATGTACACATTTTTTGCTACAATTATTATTATCATTATTATTATTTTTGTAATTAACTTTATATTCTCCATGCAGATTAGAATAAGTCCATCAGGGGACGGTGGGAGTTTGCCATCCAGGCCGTCATGATCCAGCTCAGAGGAGGAGGATCATCTTGGAGCAGTTGGTAAGTTTCTATCCCTACACTGTTTACACCAGTATTACGTTTAAGAGCCAATTTCATGGCTCTTATTAGATTGTTCCAATACCTTTATTGGCACTATATTATGAAAAGTCGTTATTTTCATTCTAAATAGAACCTTCAACATTCTGTACTGAGTGTCTCATACCAATAATGCTGCAGACAAGCTTGGGGTCACAACTAAAACTAAAAATGTTGAGAACCACTCCTCTATATGTTATGTTCATGAAATTCTATAATGTGATGTCATTATTTCAGATGGAGGGTAGGAGCCTATATAACTCTATGGGAGAGACACTTATTGAAAATCTCCAAATGACCCTGATCATTATTTATTAGTGACTGGATCCACAAACCTAATATTCACCTTTTGACAGGAAGTGCTTTAGCAAACCAAGATCAAGCACATCATTTTGATTATTGTTCAACTTTTTTTGGGGTAGGCCTATAGGTTCAAATGACATCACAACAATAAAAACGGTGTAAAACTGAGTTGGTGAACAGGTAAGAATTGTATTGTATTACTATGGTAACCATCAAATGCTGAATCCTGGACTTATCACTGTAATGGCTGGACCTATACACATGAAACAAAAATGGTCACACGGTTTATTGTTCAGCACAAGTGAACTGGTTCAATTACTGTCTTATGAAAGGGTCTGAAGGTGTTTACAATATTCAAAATGTTATATAAGCAATTCATTTAGGAATTTACAGTGTAATAGAGGTTATGCATGTGATGTCCATTATGTAGCAACAGCATGGCAGATAGCGTCCATCACTGCAACAGAGCCAAATACCAAATGAGTGTCAAGTCTGAATTGTTTTCGGTGACTTCACACTCTGTAATGCTGAAGGTTATGTTTAGAAAATTTAGAAAGTTTATTCAATGAACTAAAACAACAATTTGAATACACAGGATGATGGCAGGAACGGTGCCACAGAAAGTGCAACGCAGAATACCATGAAGACCCGTGAAAACTGCAGAGAGAACCAACTACTAAAGCTCCACTCGTCACTGAAGCGACTGCAGTCCTGGAAGCCTCTGATGTTTGTTCCTGCACTTTACTCATGCAGTCAACCTCTGCTTCCCCAAACAACTGAAGATCTTTGTCTTAGTTTCTTCACGTACCCCTGAATCATTGATTGTGGGGTATAACCACAGTTTTGGAACCACTTTTCTAAAATCAATGTCAAATGCCAAGTTGGACTTGTTCTTGGTTTAAAACGTAATATTGTGTTGGAACACTACATTACATTCTTCAATTAAAGAATTTGTTTTTGTAATTGTTTGCATATAGGCCTGTTTGTAGAACGATTGACAGCTTAATCAAATTGTATTTTTTTTTAAAATAAATACGTTGCTCAAACTTAAATAAAATGAGTGTCAGTTTATGGGATATTTGAGCTGAGCTGAATCAATGATGTTGGGGGGAAATGGCTGAAATTCTATATTTTTACAACTCAAATTTAACAAAAAAAGAAATCATTAAATTCAAGCTGGCTGAACTTAAAATAAGAACGTTTTCTTGTTTTATATAATTGAGTTGATAAACAATACTAAATTTACAATGAATCAACACAATTTGATAGTGTTGGTCCAAGTATAAAAAGGTATCGCAAAAGGTTGCGGTAATTTTATTAAGTTGAGCCAGTGAATTATTTCTTAAAGTGTGCCGCGTGGACATCATTTGTGCAGGTGGTGAACAACTTCCTGGGGAACACGAAGGCAGCAAACCACGCCATACTCGTCAGCAAGATGATAAAGGCCTTCCAAAAACTCGGGTGTTTGATGAGTATAAAGGTTCACTTCCTGTTCTCACACATGGAGAAGTTTCCTGAAAACCTTGGGGCGATGAGCGACGAGCAGGGAGAAAGGTTCCATCAGGACATGCGCCAAATGGAGGAGAGGTACCAGGGAAGGTGGGACGCAGTCATGATGGCGGACTACTGCTGGTCGCTGAAGAGAGACAACCCAGCAGCTGCTCACACACGGGAATCGAAGAAACGCCGATTTATGCCGTGAACTCTAAAATTTTGTGTCACGTAACGCTCATTGTTTTACTAATATATTCTGCTTATCAAATTTGATGGAGTAAATAAAAACTGAATGACTTTGGATACGTTGACTTTTATTTCTTGAGGAAAACGGAAAAAACGTCAAGGGTTTCTCAGCTGATGATCCACAATTAGTTTTTTACGCAAAATCGATTTAAAAAAAATTTCTGTAGCAAAAAATCCTGACATGATTGAGCAAAACCAAGGTCATTTTCGGACTCAGAGCATCAAAATTAGTCTAATTCAGCTGGAAAACCCTGGACTATTTTCAAAAAATATGTTTTTGTTACCCAGTGTAATAATGCCTTACACTTGTATTGCGCTTTACAAGCCTGTATTACCAAGTTTCTCAAAGCGCTACACTGTCGTCATTATTCATTCACTCCATACTTGGTGGTGGTAAGCTACTGTTGTAGCCACAGCTGCCCTGGGGTAGACTGACGGAAGCGAGGCAACCAGTCTGCGCCATCGGCCCCTCCGACCACCACTCACTCACTCACTCACTACATTCGCCAGGCTTCCTGGTGTTACCAAACGGTCTCCCATCCAAGTACTAACCAGGCCCTTCCCTGCTTAGCTTCCAAGATCTGACGGGATTGGGCAGAGCAAAGGCGGTATGACCGGTAAGTTTTCTGTCATTTTCAATCAAAAATAAGGCACTGACTACGCATGCTTTTGCCGTGGCAGGGCCCAAACCGTGGAACTCGCTCCCAGTCGAGCTGCGAGCCATCACAGACCTGCCACTGTTCAAGTCCAGACTAAAGACTCACTTATTTAGACAGGCATTTCAGAACGCCTAACACTCATCTATATTTATTTGTGTGCCGTGTTTTTATATTTTGTGTCATTTTATGCTGAATGTTTTTTTCCTCTGTGTTTTTATGTGAAGCACTTTGGTCTGCCAAGTGTTGTTGTAAAATGCTACAGAAATAAACTTTGATTGATTGATTGATAAAAAAGGTGACTGAATAAGCATGGAAAAGATGACGGAGCGGCTTGAAGCAGGAAGTGAAACTACTGGATATTTAGTTTCAGCTGTTTTAGATCGATATTGCACTTTCTAACCAACAAAGCATGAGAAAGTGATGATTACCAAATACCTTTTTGTGAAAAAAGTGGACGCCTCGTTGTCCAGTCGAGCAGTGTTTCTGATTTCTCCTCTGCCCATCGACCGCAGCCAAATGTTTGAACTAAACCAAAGCTAAACCGAGCCTGGACTGACTCTGGCTCCGCTCTCAGACAGTTTTCAGATGAATACGTCCAGTTCAAGTCCAGTTCATCAGTGACTTATCGACCGCAGCCTTGGCACACACCGAGCAGCTGTCAAATCTGTCAAAAAGCCGACTCAAGAGTCTGCCTCGTCATCAGCGTTACATCACAGCTCCAGAACGTTCATCTCCACAGCCTTTTTAAGGCCTACAATCATTACTTATAAAGCCACAAATGTGAAAGATATATGGATATGCCATTTTATAAACGTCCACTACAGTAAACAGAGGAATGTGTGTTAGCCCATTTATTGTGAATTATTGGAAAATGATGAAGCTGGGAACAAGAAAATGTGCAGAACATTCCTTTTTACTTTTTATGTCGCTTTTAGCCGGAGATTTCCCGGATATTCCTCCAACATGGTGGCGTTCCCTCATCTTTCCGCGCTTATTCATTCACTCATTCATGTTTTTATCATGTTTTTTGCAATGTTTTTGATTCTTTTTTGTTGGGTTTTCGTCGCTATTTTAAAGTTTTGTTTTTTGAAGCTTTTACAGTTTGGGGATGGAGCTACGGCCCTATCTTACAGTATAAGGTAAAGTGCTCTGGTCTCCAGTCTCTGCAGCTCACTCTCTCTCTAGCGCGGATCATAATGCTCGGAGTCCTGCCAAGTGCTGCAGAGAAGAGCTCCACACTGTTCTATAGTGTCCCAGCGTTCAGCAGGTGACGAGTTCATCCCAAAGTTACTGTCAGACGCCACAGAGACAGACTGTGCTTTCTTTCTCCTCTGTTTACAGCTGCAGGAGTCGCAGCCATGAAATAACAATGAAGTCACTCTGAAAACTAACGGCTTTGTCCCGAGGAGAAATTCTACCAAACAAATGCGTCTGTGCAGAAGAATTTTAAGAGTGAAATGGACCACTGACCACTGGAACAGACCACTGCAGCAGGCTATAGCTGGGTGATAATGACTAAAATGAATATTCCATATTTTTAGGGACTTCCTCAATAACAATGATCAGGCACATTTTTTCCTTATTTTTCACAATTTTTTCCCATTCCCCCCCCAATTGTATTCCAATTTCTTCCCAATTTTTGCCCTATTTTTCCATTTCTTGACTTTGGAGATGAAGTCGATATTGTAAATTTGCATACGTGACCCGCCCTGGATTCCAAAGACACAAATCGGCAGCCCGTGTCTCGAGAAAAACGTGAACAAAGGTATTTTTTTGAAAATGGGTGATTTTCACTTTTTTGCAGAATCGTTCAGCTGAAGTAATAAAGAAGCCTCTCCATGTTTAAGCTACCAGTATTGGTATATTTAAAAGCGTAAACTTTGGGTGAGCGCTTTGCTGATGTCAATGTTGTGGATCGAGTGGCCCATGGTGGTGGTGGGGTTATGGTATGGGTAGGCATCTGTTATGGACGAAGAACACAGGTGCATTTTATTGATGGCATTTTGAATGCACAGAGATACCGTGATGAGATCCTGAGGCCCATTGTTGTGCCATACATCCATGAACATCACCTCATGTTTCAGCAAGATAATGCACGGCCCCATGTTGCAAGGATCTGTACACAATTCTTGGAAGCTGAAAATGTCCCAGTTCTTGCATGGCCAGCATACTCACCGGACATGTCACCCATTGAGCATGTTTGGGATGTGCTTGACCGGCGAATACGACAGCGTGTACCAGTTCCCACTAATATCCAGCAACTTCGCACAGCCATTGAAGAGGAGTGGACCAACATTCCACAGGCCACAATTGACAATCTGATAAACTCTATGCGAAGAAGATGTGTTGCACTGCATGAGGCAAATGGTGGTCACACCAGATACTGACTGGTTCTGAGTCCCCAGACCCCCAATAAAGCAAAAAACTGCACATTTCAGGGTGGCCTTTTATTGTGGGCAGTATAAGGTACACCTGTGCACTAATCATGATGTCAGATCAGCATCTTGATGTGGCACACCTGTGAGGTGGGATGGATTATCTCAGCAAAGCAGAAGTGCTCACTATCACACATTTGGACTGATTTGTGAACAATGTTTGAGAGAAATGGTAATATTGTGTATCTGGAATGAATTTTAGATCTTTAAGTCCATCTCATGAAAAATAGGAGCAGAAACAAAGGTGTTGCGCGTTTTTGTTGAGTATATATATATATATATATATATATATCATGGATATCAAGAAATCCTACCAATGGCTAGACAGAGCTGGCCTGAAGGACAGCACAGCTAGCCTGGAAAAATCCAGACTCACCGCTGTACCAGCGAGTGAGTCTGGTCACCGTTGCGTCAAATCCATTTCCCACAGTGGTACATACGCAAGCAAACAGGAAGCGGAGTAAACCAATCAGCGAAGGGCGGGCGTCTGCCATTGATGCAGGGTTTTTAGCGGTTTTGCGTTAATATTTGCGCAGGATTATGAATCACGAAACTCACCTACTGTCGATGTGTTTTTGGTCATTTACCGCCGATTGGAGACACGCTTTCTCTCTTTCGTGCGTCGTTCGTAGATTGTTATTGAGGGATCCACGTCCCGTGAGTGACGCTGCTCTCTAACAACACGTCACGGCAAATAAACTAATCTGATTGCACGTGAACGGATTGATTTTGCGGAAGCCGCGAACGAGGGCAGGGTGACCAGACTGATCCCCCGCTGGATAAAAAAATAGAGGGGAATCATTCTGGTCTCACCAGGCTACAGCACAGAGGCACTCATCATGGCTGCACAGGAGCAGGCCTTGAGCACCAGAGCAATAGAGGCCCAGATCTATCACACCAGACAAGACCCCAGGTGTAGACTGTGCAAAGAGGCCAATGAGACAATCCAGCACATAACTGCAGGGTGTAAGATGCTGGCAGGGAAAGCTTACATGGAGCGCCATAACCAAGTGGCTGGCATAGTGTACAGGAACATCTGTGCAGAGTATGGGCTGGAAACCCCAAGGTCAAAGTGGGAAACACCTCCAAAGGTGGTAGAGAATGACCGAGCCAAGATCCTGTGGGACTTCCAATAGTAAAGCGATTGAATACTCCGTACTGAGAAAAGTGGTCATTTTAGTGTAAAGTGTTTTTAAGTAATGTGTTACGGGCATCACTGGCGCAGTGTAGTCAAATACAGACAGTCAACAAAACCTACATTGAATATTTACAAGTCGTTTTATTTTACTTCTCATTTTGGATTTTAAACTTCAAATAGCATGCTTAAATCCAGAGACGAAACAACTGAAACACGTTTTGTTTCATTGCTGTTGTTTTTAAAAGTCTCTGGCGTCGCCTCACTGACTCCTCCCTCTGGGCTTCAGTAAAGAAAATCCCAAACTCGAGCGCCGCGCCTGTGATTCAATCGTTTAGGACGAGGTGCTAATTGCTGCTGAAGTAAACGATCCTGGAGCTGATGGAGCTCAGGATCTCATTACACGCCGTAATTAAAAAGACAAACCGTATGCCGCTATTTATAGCGGCATGCAGCCGACGGTTCTACCCCAGATGCCCTCCCGTCTGCCTGTATGAAGGTCAGATTAAAGACTTTTTAAGGCCATTGGAAATTAAAGTTAAGACCTTTTTAGGCCATGTTTTACAATGCTGCTGAAGATAAACAAATAAATCAACAGACTGTTGCTTTTATGGCTCAAAAGCTAAACTTTTAATGCCACACATGCAAAAAGTTTAGCAAGTTTCATTTCTAAGAGACTTGCAAACATTCCATCAAATAGAGGAATGAGGGGAATTTCAATATTCCAAAGAAAATTAGACACAAAGGGAAACGGCAAGACTTCAGAAGCTCTGCCATATTTCTAGAAAGCACTGACGTATTTGGTGCAGAAAAAGACTTACGGTGAGATGCTGCAAGTGGGATTTTCTTTTCTTTTTTCATCTTAGTTTTAACGTCAGAGTAAACAGTGGCTAAAGACGAGAGAAATATACACAGGGCGCATGTGCAGACAAAGTAACTAAACTTTAGGGCCGCTTTCTCCAAATAAGGTTTGCACTCTTTAACAACATCTCCACTTTAGTTGCTCCATAAGACTCCATACTTTACAGGGTCTGACTCAATGACATTTGGAGGGAATTTTTTTCACTCAAACTTGGCTGTAAAAACTGTTAGCCTTGCCCGTTAGCCTGTTAGCTTCTTCTTTGTGATTCCATTAGTGTGTATGGGTCAATCTGACCCGGTGGCAGGAAAGTTGCAAGCATGGTTCTCTGGCCAGAGACACCAGGGGGAGATGAAAGCCCCCCCAATCATCCCATTAACACTTGTATTACCCCCAGAGGGACTACGGAAAGGATTTATTAAGATAAACAAGTTACTTAGTATTGCTTTAATCCAAACTACATTTCTTACAAAGTATACTATCTCCTTAGAGACAGAACCCACAACAAATTGTATATTGGTCCAGGATCATTGAGGCTCAAACCCCTCCACCACGTTAAGGTGGCAGTTCCAGGAGGGGTAAGCCCAGTTAAGGGAAAAACTATTGAAAAAGGACATTCCACATTATTAGGCAAACCACCATTTTAGAGCAATATAGGAAAGAAAAAGGATCTCTGCTGATGAAAAGTGTGAAATAGTTGAATGCCTTGGTCTAGGTATCAAAACTTTCAATATTTCATGAAAGATTTAGCGTTTTAAAGTGTAAAGTGTAATCATCGTACTGTTAAGAGATTTGTGGCTGATTCAGAGCACACATGGGTTTGTGCAGATAAAGGCACAATGAGGACAGTTTCTGCCAGACAAACACATCAGATTAAGAGAACAGCTGCTACAAAGCAGCAAACAGGTATTTGAAGCTGCTGGTGCCTCTGGAGTCTCCCGTACATGAAGGTGTAGGACCCTCCAGAGGCTGCAGTTGTGCATAAACCTTCTATCCGGCCTCCCCTAAACTGTTCATTGAAAGCTCACGAGCAGAAGCAGCTGCAGTGGCTCAAATACATGAAGACTCATTTTCAAACAGTCTTGTTCACTGATGAGTGCCGTGTAACCCTGGATGGTCAAATGGATGGAGTAGTGGATGGTTGGTGAATGGCCACCTTGTCCCGATAAGGCTGTGACGTCAGCAAGGAGGAGGCGGAGTCATGTTTTGGCCTGGAATCATGGGGAGAGAGTTGGTCGGCCCCTTTAGGATCCCTGAAGGTGTGAAAATGACCTCTGAAAAATATGTGGAGTTTCTGACTGACCACTTTCTTCTATGGTACAAAAAGAAGAGCCGTGCTTTCCCTAACAAAATCATCTTCATGCATGACAACGCACCATGTCCTGCTGTAAAGAATACCTCTGCATCATTGGCTGCTATGGGCATAAGAGAGAGAAACTCATGATGTGGACCCCCTCCTCCCCTGACCTCAACCCTATTGAGAACCTTTGAAGCCTCAGGTAAAACATCTATGAGGGTGGGAGGCAGTTCACATCCAAACAGCAGCTCTGAGGGGCTATTCTGACATCCTGCAAAGAAATCCAAGCAGAAACTCTCCAAAAACAAGTTGAATGGAGTTAAGAATTTTGAAGCTGCTATAAAATAAGGGTTGTATGTTAAAATATAACTTAACCTGTTAAGATGTTTTTGATTGAAATAGCTTTTGATTTCAGTAAATATGACCTCCTAATGCTGAAAGTTCAACAAATGACCATTTTCAGTTGTTTACAACCTATAAATTGTATTAAAACGCTGCTGTGCATAATCATTTGGAAGAGTACATTTTAAATGGCCGCTGGCTGCTCTGCTTTGTGATGACGACACTAGGGGCCGCCATTGCTGTAGTGCCTCCATATAGCAGCTAGTCTCCCTTTAGAAAGCATTGCACTTTAGACACCTTTAAAACAACTTTAAAGCCTAGTTTCTAATTTTCCTAAATTTTCTACCGCTAGATATTCCTCCTGTGATAACGCTGGGTTAGTTACAATTAAAGAAACCAGGCTGGTTTTTGTAAGAATTTCTTTTAGAAATCTCGTATACTACGACTTTGATTGACAGGCCGTTAGCATTAGAGCTAATGGCGCAGGTGCGGTTACGACCGAACTACGTGCCCCGCGATAGTCGAGTCTACAGTGAGATCCCGCCCTTATGCCCTTTTTAGGAACATGCTCCGTCACAGCAGGGTAGAAGGAGTCTGTAAGTCTGCCATGATTTCCCCCTCGAACGTGGTCATTATGGTAAACGGGAGGAGTGAGGAGTTGTCTTCTTTTAACGGTCTTTCGACTAGATGCAAGTTGGTCATTTTTATACTCACGACAGCCACCTCAGGTCTGCAGTCTCTATATTCAGCTCATGCATGACGGCACTTCAGACCCGAATTGACACCTTTTTGAGTGACAGTGCAGGATTTTAGAGGCAGTTGTGGTGAACAGGTCTGGGCTCATTCGACACATTAGGACATTGCTGGAACATGTAGGGGGATGAAAATACTTAATTTTAACATTAAAAAAAAAAAGTGTTATCATTGAGAGGTTTTTTAATCACATTGAAATGAACAGTTAAAGGCTTGAAAATTATGACAGTCATTTGCGTTGACAATTTAGAAATCTAAGAAAAATATAATTTGCATTATAATTTGGAATGCAGTGTATAGGAGAAGTTTCACATTGATATCGCTACATTTAATCTTTTCCTTGTTCTCCTTAAAGGGGCTGTGTGGAGTTTGGCAGTTTTGTGCTCGCAATAGCCCCCTCAGGCCAAACGCGTAACTGCAGCCTCGATGATAAGCTCGTGCATGAGGCGCTCAGGCTTTACGAGCACCAGAAATAACAGTCCCGTCCTGGTCAATTTACAGATTTGCAGGCATGACTTCAACTGAGGTAAGAAACGTTACTGTTTTGTAAGATATTTAGACCAAATCAATTTGAGTGAATATTTTCCAAGCTGTGATACTTGAGCAAATGCAGCAAAGTGAATCGAGGGAAGAAGTCAAATAATACAGATAAACGAATAATTGACCTTTCGCAAAACCACGCCCCAAACCGGTAATTGTCCAATCAGACATCCTAGCAACCGTTACTATGAAGCTAGGTCCGTCATGCCGCAGATCTCCAATGCAAAACAATGGGACATACCAGCAATGAGCAATGAGCAGATGCAATTTTTTTTTACTGCTAACAACCAAAAACCCACCAGACAAAGAAGAAGAAGCAAAATGGTGAAGCGATCTGCCTATGGAGGATGTAAATCAGACACTAGGTACCACAAGAGTGTGTCAGGGAGAGTCCAGTTATTTCCCTTCCCAAAGCGAAAACACAACCTGAGCACTGCCTACAATGGATCAAACAATGTGGACGGCCTACGCCCAGCTAAATTTCTCCAAAATAAACAAGCAAATGTCTGCTCTAAGGTAAGGCAAGAGCCTACAGTTAGGCTAACACCTTAGCATGCTAACATCGTAGCTACTGACAGTCACATAATGTTACACAAACTGGCACTGGAGCTGTAACTTTAACTGCGGCGGTGAACTTTTACAAGCCTACAGTCTGACGTGTTTTTGCCTCCCTTTTTGATAAAAGTACTGTGTATTTTTTTCACGGCCCTTATAACTGGCTGTAGCTGATTGTCATTGTGGCACCTGTAGGTTTAGCTAGCGTTAGCTAACTTTAGCGCACCGGAGAAATGCACAGAGAAATTTTCCTATTTTTAGAAATATTTCAAACATAAGAGGGTGCTTACCGGGCAGTGCAAGGTCCACAAGGCTGTGCTGTTGCATTTAAGGAAGAGATCAGAAGGTTTCTCTGATATTTCTGGAGACCTGTCTGTTTGCTGTAGTGTCAGTCCTATATCCTTCGTTGGATAGTTCTTGAATATATCCCTCCACTGCATACTGTAACCCCTTTTGCCTCAATCTGGAGAATATCGTAGAGGTATTGCTCCAAAAAGGTCACTGACAGGCATGGCAATCTGTTGCGCTGCTGGTGTTTTACCATCAATTGTCGGACGTAGCAACAGTAACTAAGGGAGGCGGAGCTTTTGCGAAAGGTCAATTGACGTTTGAAGGAGAAAATAAATACTTGTATACTTTGAATGCATAAACGTAGGCCTAACTGTAATAATACAATATTTCCACCGGTAGAAATGCTACTGGGAAAAGCCAAAATCGTCTCTTCAATTCCCTGGGCCCAAAGTTAGCGTAGCTAACTCGTAAACTATATTGTAAACGGCACATGTCCACTTTTTGTAGTCATTTCACTACTTAGAAATCCGTGAACAGTCGTGCTTATTTTGCGGCCAAGAAAAGCTAACATTAGCAACATTACTTTTGCCATTGTAAATACAGCACCATTACCACTGTTACTACTCAAATGTTTTGTAGGTACAGCACAATTACTGTTCTTACTGACACTACTAGTCTGCTACTAATACTACACAACTTCTCTGTAGGTATAAAACTATTAGATCAACTATTTTGGTAACTTCCAAATATGATTATTTTATGGCTTGTTTCAGTGAAGTTTGTACAACATGTCGGACAGTCGGACACCGTTGTTTTGAAGCATCAACAACACTTTTCCTCCACGTATTTAGTCATAATTTCTTACCTTTCAAGCAAAAATAAGCTGCGGGTCTTTTGAGAGATTCTCAACATTTTCCGATGTTTACTCTGGTTCTTTGCCTACGCCGATCAGACTCGACTTTCACCTTTTTTGTCACACTCGAATAAACTCTTTGTTTCTTTTTGTTATTTGGGGTCTGGGCTGGAGTTTCGATGGTGCTTGAAGCCGGTCTCCTCTTATTCTCCGCTAAATCCATTCTTCCGAAGTTACCACTCGCTCTGCAGCGTCAGTATAGAGGAGATACAGCTAACGCTACAGCTGAGCGTGAACGCGCATGACGTTATTACGCATTACGCTGTTTGCTTGTTCGACCCGAGCATAAACTATTTAAGTGACTTCAGGCATATAGAGGCAATTGCGGTGAAAAGGCCAGGGCTCATTCTACTCACCAGGGCATTGCTGGAGCATGTTTGAGGAAGACTTTTTAAATTTGTATACATTTATTTGTGGTTAAACTTATGTATAGTCCCTTTAAAGCGATGGTGTTTCTTTTTAAAAGCCTCTCGATGGACGGCTTTTCCCTTTATTGGCGCCGAATTGGTTTAAAATGCAAAACAGATTTTAATTGCTGCTTTTGTGATTTAATGAGACTGATTTGCATTTTGACAAAGAGTCAAAAAGAAGTGCCTCATCTTGACAAAATAATTAGTTTGGTGATATTTTGGTGCAGAGGGATGATCTGGTTTGTAAATGTGAGGAGAGTTTGGTGAATGACAGGGAGGTGCAGACAGAGCCTTGTTGAGCCTGTGCAGGTTCAGGAGACAGCTCCAAAGCTCCTGCTCCTCATAAATATTAATGTCCTACTGAGTCGAGTGACGAGAGCCGTTTTCACCGACACTTACTGCACTGGCTCCACATTCATACAAACACAGAGGAATCTGTGCATTTGTAGAGGTCTTTGAACTAAACACGGCAGACTGAGTTAAAACAGCTGTTTGAATCATGTGAATAAGCCACTTTAAAGGGCCTATAATATCAGGAACAATCCCCTTTATTGAGGTTTAAACCATTTTATTTCCTCATCAAAAACATGCTCCAAGTTGTATTTGGCTTCGTGTCTGAGTAATCTGACAAATGACTGTCCCCACCGAAGTACGAGTAGGGACAGAGCAGAGCAGCTCGCCTCCGAGTTGATTCTCTCTGTGCTTGTTAAAAACAGAGACACCACTTTTGTGGCTTTGATTTGTCATTTACACAATTGTTTCTTTGTTTTTTGTTTATTTATTGATTTAGTCATTTACCTTATGTAAATTGTAAACTTTTATTTTACCAATTCAACATCTAACGTTTTTATATTACTTCTCTAGAGAAGCAGGACATAAAATATTGGGATTGTTCGTCTGAGATAGTTTAACTCTGGGTATTGCCAATAACTTCACGATACAATACGTATATTGTCAAGTACTCTGTTACTGAAGCTGTAATAACAGTCATATTGGACTGTAGCTAAGTTTGACTGGCTTTGTTCTGAAATGAGGCGTTGGTGACGAGGGCGACATTCGGACACAGGTCTGTTTTTGACAAGGGAACACCACTGTAACACGGTAAAAAGATGCAAGAAGCCGACTCCTTTAACCCTGTTGTAATGTGTTGTAATCCTGATGAAAAACAAACGTGGGAAGTGTTTGAGTCATGAGTTTGCAGATGCGTCGCTGTGGAGTTTATCAGCAGAAAGAGACAGACTCTGGGGAGACGGCGCTCCTGAAAAGGCCACATCGACTTTTTCTGAGACGCTGTTTCAATTAGGCTCCTGTCTGCGAGCGTGCACAAGGCTGTGAGTGTGTGTGTGGACGTGCACGTGCGGGGAGATTCTCACAGACAGAATACAGGAGTTCAGAGCTGTGAGTCAAGGGGAGAAGATCCCTAGAATATCCCCAAAATATCCCCAGTCAAACTTTTTGGGTTTGAGAGCGACTTTTAAAGATCTACCACGGTTTATAAGCTTAAAAGGTTTTATCGAGGCGAGACGCTGCAGGTTCAAACCTCAATAAATCTGTCAGGAATTAGATACGGAAAAATCTTTGTGTGACAAAAACTGACCACTACGGGAGAAAAAAGTTTTCATCTGCAGTGACTCCACGTAATAAGTAAATCTGTCCTTGATTTGAGCGCTACAAAAGAGCAGGAGATAAAACACTTCACCCCCATTTTTACTAATTTCCCCCAATTTATTGCTTATTTTCCTAACCTTCCGCCATATTTTTCAAATTTTTTGCAATTTTCTTTTTTTCATTCGCCCTCACCAATTTCTCTCCAAATTTCCCCCCACTTTTTCCTTTCCTTCCTTCTTGACATTGGACAAGCAGCAGTTTGGATATATACCCCGCCTCTAAATCATCATCAAGCCAGAAACATTTTAGGGACTTACTTCTCGGCGTGGCGCGTGGAGTGTTGCCACGGGAACGACACGTTGCCGATGGCGGCTCTGTAGGTGTAGACACCGACAAGGCCCAGCCCCAGCGCCGCCTTGGACACCAGCGAGCATTTCCTCTGCACCAGGAAGTAGATGAGCAGCAGACAGACGGCTGCCACCAGCGACAGCGCCGCCTTGTGTTCAGAGCTGAGGAGACAAGAGACAATATAAATCAGGGACGGAGAGGGAAGAGTCGGGGCCAAGGGCACGGCGGAACTCTGGAGTAATGTTGTCACGATACTTACATTTCAGAGTCAATTCCGATACTGATAATAAAACTCGATTCTCGATACTGATTTTGATAGCACGGCAAAAAAAAAAAAACCACACTATATTTGCTGTAGGAATTTCTTTTCTCTATCCTTCTGCCCTGTATTATGACCCATTATTATGGCCCATAACCATCAGGTTAAACTCTGTCTGGTTCTGCCTTAATAAACAGAAACAGTCGCTGCTGTCACATTTAGGAGCACAAAGGCACAAACAATGTTAAAACTGGCATTTCAAATTCCTCTAAATATATCCACGAGTCAAATACAGACAGAGACTTTGGTATGAACCAATGAACACCGCTAGGTTAGGCTAAGCCATTAAAATGAATGGGCGCTAAGCTAACATTAACAACACTTGCTAATTCTAAAGTTACTATAAAAACACCTTGTCCGTTCAACCTGGTTCAACAGCAGTAATCAGATCCTACACTTCGACAATGGATGCATTTACTTTTAGAAATGTTCTGAAATGAAATGTTTGACTTTTGGGCGCAGCCAGTTTCCTTCCTGCACTCTGGGAGCGAGCAGGATGAGGAGGAGGGTCCCAGAGGAATCATAGAAAGTATTGATACCTGCTCAAATGAATATCTATCTTCGATTCCACTTTTAGTATCAATTTAGTATCGAGGAATCAATTCCTAACCCTACTCCTAACTGCACTTCTTAAAGGGCCATAGTCCCTCCAGTGTGTCCCGGGTCTTCCCAGCGGCTCTACTCCGAGCTCCTCACCCCCAGGCCCCACAGAGGAAACTGATTTGGGCCCTTGTATCCGAGATCTCATGACCGTATGTGATGTTAGGAAGACGGTCGTGAATCGAGAGCTTTGCCTTTCAACTCAACTCCTTCAGTCCGATACACCAGTGGTTCTCAAATATGTTTTACCTGCTCATGCTGAAGTCCAACACTGTGGCCTCACAAATGTATCAAAACAAAAAATAATCAATCAAGCCAATAAGCATTTACTTCCAACACATATTTTATGCATCAAAAATAGGTCATATTTGATGATTTTCACCTAAACATTTGCTTTTTCAAAGACATGTAGTCTGGGACGGTGGGTGTGATTGACTGACGGAATCAACCAGACAAACGCTGGATATGACGCAGGAACAAGTGGCAGGAAGCCTTTTAAATAACGTTCTTTTCACGAGGAATGCTTCCAACACTGTTTCTTCCCATACGGTTTCTTGTTGATTTAGGGATTTTATATTTTCCAAATGATTTAAGACAGACGAAAGAGCAGAAGAGAACAGTGTATCAGTCCTCTTTGATGTTTTGGAAGAATGCGGTGATGGCTTCCGTGTCTCGGTGCAATGAACTCCCGCCTCTCAGTCCGTGAGTGGACTGATCGTGGTAAAATCGGGAAATGACTGGCTGTGAGCATCTGTTCAGACGGGTCAGAGTGTCTGGCTGGCTGCTTAATCTGTATCATTTCTGAACCTCTTCTGGGCCCCTGGGAGGCCCGCACCTTTGGATTTAGTTTTCAGGATTCCACCTGAATCTATGCAGATTTTTGCTTTAGTTTCAGTCTCATTAACCGCCTTTAGATGCCTTTCTCGGACTCCTCCTGTCTGCAGCCTGCTGTTGCTCTAACTTCGCCGTTATCATTCCGTATCTGCAACGATGGAGTCCACTCTGCAGGACCGACTTATCACCCCTGACCCTCTGCTGCCCCCTGCTGTCTGCGGGACCAGACACGTTTCAATCCGCCTCTGACCTCTGACCATCCACATCCCTGCACACTGCGGCAGGAGAGGAGCCTATAGATGATTTATCACTCTGTCAGACGGAGCAGAGCTGCTGTGGTGTAAAACAAGTCACATTTAAGGATTTTTAATGCCATTTTAAGGACGCCGCAGATAAAAATGTACCAAAGATTTGCTCAGAGCGATTTTAGTTTTTGAATAAACTCCTTGTTTTTTGGGTTCAAAGCTCAATAAATTGGTCAGGAATTACAGTAGATCTGTAAAAATATGTGTGTTAAAAATCCTCCGAATGTGGCTGGGTGGAGCCTGTAAAGTGTGGAGTCTTCTGGAGCGACTAAAGTGCAGATGTTGTTAAAGTTTAGTCTCTTTGTCTGCACATGCGCCCTGTGTATATTTGTCCCGTCTTTAGCCGCTGCTGTCTCCCACAAAGGAAATGACCATATTTGGATTACAGCGTCATCTCGGTCACAGCCTTTTGTGCTACACGTGGATACCAAACATGTCAGTGTTTGTGAATAAATAAGCGTGGGAAAGACCAGGGAGCGACACAGACATGTTGGAGCTACTTCCTGAATAAATCAGCGGCTCAAAGCGACAAAACGTCAGAGAATAAACATCGTAAAGAGAGTTTGCTCTGATTTTACTCTGACTTTAAAAAGCAACAAAGTCCACTCTTAAACCCTGCTCCTGAACTTCTGTTATCTCCTGTGAAGTCCAGCCGGAGGATTCTCTCGTTTAAAGAGGCGGGAGGCCGTTTTGTGCCGATAGCGGAGCCTCCAAGGACCGAAAAGCCTTTGCGCCGCACTATCTCACAGCTACAACTTAGTGCGGACCGCGAGGGACTGAAGCTGGAATTAAAAACTGATCAGACCCGAAAACATACACCATACACCTTTCCTCTGTGCGTCAGATGCCCTCCTGTCCACCTACACTCCTGTTAGAGCAAGAAAAAGGTGCAGAAACTCAATTAGAGTTTTACTAAACCGTTTCAACTCCACAGTCCATTAGATGACAAAATAAATAAATCATAAATTAAAGCTGTGAGCTGAAGCATTTCAGTAATAGCAAAAGCAAAGCACATTTTAAACATCAAAGCTCTACATATCTTATACTGTTCTCTGATTTTGCCATATTATATTATTGTACTGTGGTTTGGGGTAGTACTTATAAAAACACATTAAAACCAATAGTATTGTTGCAAAAAAGAGCTATCCGAGTAATTCATAAAGTTGGGTTTTTGGACCACACAAACTCATTATTTTTAAAATCAAAGATCATGAAGTTCTGTGACATTGTTGAGTTCCAAACTGTACAGATGTTATACAAAGCAAGATACAAACTGTTGCCAGGCCAAATACAAAGAAGGTTCCAAGAACGTACTGGTTGTTATGAATTACGTGACGAATTAAACTTTAGGACTCAGAAACATAGCTCAACTTTGAAAAGTTTTAGCCCAACAGTTAATGGTGTACAATTGTGGAATAAACTGGAAATGGAGTTGAAACGAAGTCCAAATATCAACCTGTTCAATATAAATACAAACAAAAGACTTTTGAAATATACGGAGAACAAGAAATGTGTTGCCACTAGGAGGCGCAGTAGGATCAATTATGTGTATTTCCTCTATAATTAAGGAAGAGTGTTGCTGCTTGGAACGGTTGTCATTCTATTGCTCAAATTTACAAATTGAGAATTAGGGTAGGCAAGTTATGAATCTGTTGAGAGGGACCCTCCCAACGGGCTCAAAACCTTGTCTTTTAATGCACCACTCAGCATAGGAACATCATCTACAAAATCAGCTGTTAGGGCAGCTGGGTGGGGGTTTGTTGAGGGGGAGTTACTGCCCTCTTCAACTGGCCCGTTCTACACCCTGGCTTTTTAATGCACCTCATTATGCAGGGCTTACATCATACTTCACATATAACTCAATTAAACAAATATAATAATAATGATAAATAAACCCGAATTAAATTATATTAAGGATGGTATTGACAACTGGGAAGTAGCAAGATCTCAGAATATAATATGTATTAATGCACCTTTAATAATGATAATTAATGATAATTAAACCCAAATTAAATTATATTGAGGATAGTAATGACAACTGGGAAGTAGCAAGATCTCAGAGTATAATATGTATGAATGCACCTTTATAACATAAAAGTAGCACATTCTTTTGTTCTTTATTTTGCTGTTGTTTTTGTCTTATTCTTCATCATTTATTGTTACTTTGCCCTATGTTCCTTTGTTTATGATTTGCTACCTTGTAAATATTAAATGTAATGTTACTATTTTTATTTGGGGTGGGCGCTTATAAGCCTTTGGCTTCAGCCACTCCCTTTGAGCAGGTTAACTGCTCAAACAAATAAATAAACTAAACTAAACTAAACTAAAGCTGTTGGCTTCATCAAATCAGGACCTTCAGCATGCTCTGGGGCGGTTTGCAGCCGAGTGTGAAGCGGCCGGGATGAGGATCAGCACCTCCAAATCTGAGGCCATGGTTCTCCACCGGAAAAAGGTGCTTCCCCTCTTCAGGTCGGTGGGGAGTCCTTACCTCAAGTGGAGGAGTTCAAGTATCTCGGGGTCTTGTTCACGAGTGAGGGACGGATGGAGCGTGAGATCGATAGACGGATCGGTGCAGCGTCAGCAGTGATGCGGTCGCTGTATCGGACTGTTGTGGTGAAGAGGGAGCTGAGTCAGGGGGCAAAGCTCTCGATTTACCGATCGATCTACGTTCCCACCCTCACCTATGGTCATGAGATCTGGGTAATGACCGAAAGGACAAGATCGCGAATACAAGCGGCTGAAATGAGTTTCCTTCGCAGGGTGGCTGGGCGCACCCTCCAAGATCGGGTGAGGAGCTCAGTTACCCGGGAGGAGCTCGGGGTAGAGTCGCTGCTCCTTCACGTCGAAAGGAGCCAGCTGAGGTGGCTAGGGCATCTGTTCCGGATGCCTCCTGGTCGCCTCTCTCGGGAGGTGTTCCAGGCATGTCCTATTGGGAGGAGGCCTCGTGGAAGGCCCAGGACACGCTGGTGGGACTATGTCTCCGAGCTGGCCTGGTGTGGCCTCGGGGTCCCCCAGAACAGCTGGAGGAGGTGTGCGTGGATCGGAAAGTCTGGGCATCTCTGCTGAGACTGCTGCCTCCGCGACCCGGCCCCGGATAAAGCAGAAGAAAATGGATGGATGGATAAAGCTGTGTGGTTTGCGGGCCATGCATTGATTATTGCCTCTCTGTAATCCTATCGAGGGTGCCCACTACATTTTGTACACATGTAATTAATCTTTAGTCAGTAAACGTCGAAACATCGTCTCGTTATGTGTCTGTCCATTGAAATAACATGGGGTACCCGGTCGTCACCATGGCAACACTAAAAAACAGTGTGGGTCCCATTGGCTTTGATCCATTTCCGAGAAACTATTTTTGAAGCATTTTGTCTCCTTCTGTAGGGGCCGCTATCGCACCCAATGTCATGTTTTTCACATTTGTTGTGTCTGTTGGTTAAAGGTGAATAAAGTGTGTATTTGTTTTTTTTTAAATCAGAGTGTGAATGGGAACAATTTGTAGTTTACAAAAAAACGCTAAATTCTTTGCAGCAAAAATCTGTGGATAACTTTTGATGTCCCACATCTATAGATGAGCTGAGGCGATTTGGAGCTCATTTGGTGAAAAGCCCTCATCGGAGTTCGTTAAAATGCCGACATGCGTCAGACATGACGAATGTCTGTACTGAACGGTGTCACTCTATGACAAAGTTGACATTGACCCCGTCACTTTTGTCGCTGTCGTGCCCAAATAAATAAAAAAACACATATTGGGAAACTATGTCATATGGCTCTGTCCATTATTTACATTTTGGCCATTTTTATGTATAAATCACCTAATTTGTATATGAAAACATGAAATACATGGCAATACATTTTCCCCTCATATTTCATTAGTCATCTCTACATTTCTATCCCTGCAGCGTCTCTTTGTAAATGGTCTGGCCGTTGCTTTATTCGTTGTGCTCGCTCTGAGGCTCAGTCCTGTTTCTGCTCCTGCTCAGTTTGACGGATGGCGCGGCGTGTTCCCGTCATGTTGCTGTAAACACAAATAAGCAGCTCATAAAACTCAGGATTAATGTGTCCGCTGCAGCGCCGTAAAAAGAGGAACCAGCCACAGCACAAAGCCGAGAAGAGAGCGGTCCCAAGCACGTATCCATAAGAACAGAATCGGTCCACTTTCAGAAACTACACTGCTCTGATTTGAGGTTTTGTGGTGCTTCTCTTGTCAGCAGCGCTCTCTCCTCTGTTGTTTATTATTCAGTATATTGTAATAACACAGTTCACTCTGAAGACAAGACCGACTCGTTAGGATTCAGAGCGAACAACAGAGCAACAACACAGTGATATTACGACCTGACCAAAAACATGTGCCGCCCCTTCTGTGTCTCTGGGTCAAAACATTTCAATATTCAAACACAAATCAGACACAACAGGAAACTTTAGAGGGAAAAAACTTGAGTTTTAAACAGTAGTTCTTATACTGTATTTGACAAAGTGCAGTAAAAGAGTTGAGAAATTAGAAGATTAACCTCAGGACGGCTTCACCCACGGGTCAGACAAGGAGCAGCAAGTCACAATATTGTAAACAGCCAATAATTTGAAATGGATTCGGTGCAGCTAAGAATCCTACAGTGGTAACTATGGTAACGGTCAAAATGCTGAATTTAGGACTTTCTTTATATTTAATATCTTTGTAACGGCTTGACCTATCCACATAAAACAAGAGTAATAAGAGTCACAGGCAGCATCTGAGCAGAGATGCCCAGACTTCCCTCTCCCCAGACACTTCCTCCAGCTGTTCTGGGGGAATCCTGAGGCGACACCAGGCCAGAGACATGGTCCCTCCAGAGTGTCTTGAGTCTTCCTGGCGCCTCCTACCAATAGGACATGCCCGGAAGACCTCCCGATGGAGGGACCAGGAGGCTCTTCAGCTGATCCTCTCGAAGTGAAGGAGCGCCGGCTCTTCTCTGGGCTCCTCACCCTGAACCACCCTACAAAGGAAACTCATTTCGGCTGCCTGTATCCGCTTGTATCTTGTCCTTTCTGTCATTACCCAGATCTCATGACCATAGGTGAGGGTAGGAATGTAGATCGACGGTAAATCGAGAGCTTTGCCCCCCAACTCAGATCCCTCTTCACCACAACAGTCCGATACAGCGACCGCATCACCTCAAGATACTTGAACTCCTCCACTTGAGGCAAGGAGTCTCCACCGACCTGGAGAGGGGAAGCCACCTTTTCCTGGTGGAGAACCATGGCCTCAGATTTGGAGGTGCTGATCCTCATCCCGGCTGCAAACCGCCCCAGTGCAGCTGAAGGTCCAACAGAACAACCTCAGAGCAGAGATGAGGAATCCCTCTGGCCCCTGGCTGTGCTGAGAAATTCTGTCCATTAAAGTGATGAATACAACTGTGACTCACATTGAGTACAGTTTTGTGTACAGTTTGTGCACGGCGCGGAGCTCTCACAGGTCACAACTTCATGAGGTTGTACGCAATAACAACTTTGTACATAAAGAAATACTAGTAAACAGAACATTTACGTGGAAAAAGACAGATCAAACTTACAACTCACTGTCAGAGTCAAGCTAATCCACTCATGCTTCCTCCTTTCTGTACGTCAATGAAAACGTTTGGACATTTTCTGTTTGGACATTTCTTTCCAACTCACATTATCACATGACCTTTTAAAATGGCATCAACTCAACCTGTTCCACAAATGCAACAAATTAGAGATCTGCAACAGGCGAGAACTCCCGCGGGACTTGCAGGACCCGACACTAATCTCGCAGCCTCAGGCGGTCAGACCAAAACACGTCAGGTCCTGTCTCCTGCACATGTGCTGAATAGAGGAGACAACAGTGTGTAAGACTCAACACAGGCTCTTTACCCTTCTGCAGTAACACAGACGAGTCTCTGCCCTGTGACACACAGTGAGACTGATGTAAACTTTGTTTGGAGGGATGAGAGGAGCAGCAGAAAAAGAGAAACCATTGTCAGAACTTGCCTCTGGGAAGGTAAACTATCTTAGGTGTGTTGCTATTAACCTGCAAAAACACTCAAATAATTATATTACAAAAAATCCTTTGTTTAATTCATGTCACCAATGTCCATTTGGTCCGGCGTCATTTTTCACCCGGACTGAATTCACTGACGCGCATCGTTTTCTCTCTGGCAATGGCAGAATACGTGGATACCGGTGGAGTCCGAGAAAGACAGAAAATATCTAAAGAGTGGACTATTTTACACTTCGCAAGCAGACTCGGAGCCTCTACAAGGTAATGCATTTTAGCCTGTATTATGAGTTGATAGTGATGAGGCCAAAAGTAGCCAGTCGCTCCAGGATTTCACGATGTTGCGATTGCAACTATTAATACTCTGCCAAATCAGCACGCCTTTGCAACTTTTCCAAAAGCACACAACTTTCCTGCAACTATTCCAATAATCTGCAATTTCCTTCGCAACTTCTGCACAACTAAAGTGTGTTCTGATCAGTTACATCCATTTTACCTGTTATATTTACACTTAGCAAGTCATGTCCAGTACATCCTCGGTTTAAGTCATTCAGACTGGAGCGATAGCGAGAGCTGCTGCTTCTGCGTCGCCCTCCTCTCACTCTCCTAGGTCTGACTTTACAGCCTGTGCCGCTGTGTGATCCTACCATGCCCTGTTGAGTTACGTTTCTCTGCTCCTAGATCTTTATTTAGTGATATAGACTTTATCTGACTAATGCGCAGTGTGTGCATTAAGATGCTTCCGGTGATGCGTTGGCGTTTGTGTGCTGTGTGAACTGGGAGTCACAGCTGTTGAACCTGAGCTGAAGCTCAATGTCGATGTGTGAAATAAACAGACATTCATCCTTTGGTCTGTTCAATAGCCACGTTTCCAGAGCTCTGTATTATCAGGCTTCTGTGACTCACAGCCTGCGTTCTCCAAAAGCATCTACAGAGAGGTGCCTTTGCTCCTCCCACTGACTGACCGCAGCTGAGCGGAGGGCGAGGGGAGGAGTGGGGGGCGCACATGGTTTTGTTTATTAATAATAATAATGCCTTACACTTGTATTGCGCATTACAATTACCAAGTTTCTCAAAGTGCTACACTGTCATCATTATTCATTCATTCCATACTTGTTGATCGTAAGCTACTATTGTAGCCACAGCTGCCCTGGGGTAGACTGCTGGAAGCGAGGCAATTATTAGTAATACTTGAATATATTTTCTTTTCTAAAGTACTTATTTATTCTTTATTCTCAGATGGGTTACAGCAGTGGTTACACACCCGTTTAACTTTTTTTTTTTTCATTACGATAAACCTAAGGATATAGGCTTACTTATTTATTTATTGTTTAGCCCTGGTATTTGTTACTGTTAAGCTGAAGTGTTGAAGTTTTGGGGTTTCATATTTCATAACACACTATTGATATAGTTGTTTACAAACACAAAAGTGTAATTTATCCGATTACTTGATTAATCGATATAAAAATCGACAGAATACTCGATTACAAAAATATTCGATAGCTACAGCACTATTTAAAACGCTGCACAGTTAGAGAAAAGCCTTTGAAGTGCCGTGACGCAGCGTTGGTGTGCGCCTGGGTACTGGCATTTAAAAAACTCGGGACTCGTCGGGAGGAGGAGGGTCCCACAGGAGTGCTCAGGGGCAGGATTGAAAATCCATTCCTGTGCAGGTCTCTAACAACAGATCTAATCATCATTTGTGAAGACTAAAATAAAAGTGAAACTTCCATACAATAACAAGGACAGTTCAGCAAAAGCATGTTTTGCCTTATGGAGTGAAAAAAGTCGAGTATTGTCCTTGTTTTCAGATAAATCTCGATTAAACATCTGTTGCGGGAGCCTCACCTGTTGAGCCAGTGTCCCAGGTCGGGCAGATGCGCCCACTGAACTCCTGTCTGGTTGAGGGAGCGCAGCAGCCGACAACAGAGCAGTGTGAAGGGGGGCGTGGCCAGAGCGAGCCATTTCTCCGCCTTGACGTCCGTCCAGGGCTTCTCGGAGGCATCAGGCGCGTCGAAAGGGTCCGCGAGGTCAGAGGGGTCTTCAGGGAACGGCTGTGAGGTTCAGAAAGAGGCAAACGTTACTAAGCTGTCCTTGTTATGTTGCAATCTCGATATTCCCACCTCTTTGTTCAGCTGCAGGGGGCGCTCTCTGAAGTAGCGGCGGCACACGTCCTGGAACAGCGCGAGGCACAGCGTGGTCAGCAGGAAGTACCACACTGGTGCTCCTCTTCCACGAAGGAGGAGGAGCCCAGCAGGAGGGCGTGGCCTAAGGTCCCAAGGAGGAGGAGCCAGTCCAGCTCCGAGAAAGAGGAGCGGGGCCAGAGGCCTGATGGGGAGAGAGATAAAAACACTGAAATCATGAGATGGCAATTGACCCAGGTGGAAGAACATATAATATTAAATCTGAGCGCCTTGGATGCTTCATCTCTGCGAAGGGAGAGTCTGCAGTCCCGAGCAAAAGAAGTCATGAGTATATATAACCCTATAAAATACAATAAAAGAGGCATACATCAGTAATGCAAATACAAGGATGACATTATTGCCTGACAATATGTTATTGAGAAGTCCGGTTGTTCACAAAGGGCCTCAATACAAAGCATGTCAATGACAACCAAAAACAATACACCATGAGGTGTGGGTTAATTCAACATGGAGGACTCTTTGACTCTTCGCTCGGGAGGAAAACATACCAGATAGTTGAACAGTTCATCATGTTATGCACAAGTTATGAAGGTATGGTAACGGAAAAAAATAATGATTACGCCGATCAATGGGCGAGGAAAGCCCTTCTCTTTGGTCCTCATGGCGGGAAGTGACATTCCTGCGATACCACCCCTGATGCCAAGGGGCGACTCCAAAAGACACTTTTTTCAAACGGATTCCAATGGACACTTTGCACGACCCTAGCACTGCTTAAAAACCTGGCTCCAAAGAGTTTATTATTTTCAAACAACTGCTATAACCCATGTGACGGGGCAGTAAAAATAAAAAGTTTAAGCCTGAAGCTTTGATTGACAGGCTCTGGAGCTCTGTGGAGGCTTGTAGCCGCACCGCCCGCACCATGAGGTCGGAGTTTCCCGCCTTTTTGCCCTTTTTTGGAACACACACTTCAGCTGCGTCTCAAACCCTACCTCCACGTGCACCTGCACCAGGGAGGCTGGCCAAGGAAGTAGAGCAAGCTGCGCCACGGAAAGCCATTTTTTCCGCTTGGTGTGAGCGTGGTGTCAATATGCAGTCGTTTGTTGTAGTGAGTAGGATTTTTTATGTACTGTATCAATCAATTTTTTTTTTCTATTTTCACAGTATCCAACTAAACTGCTGAGCTCAATGATCCCAGGTTTGTTAAGTCTTGTTTAGGTAACATTCATAGTTCAGTTAAATTGAAAATATACACTACTACTCTCTATTTAACTTTTCTCACCTTAAGTGAATAAAAGTAGTAGTAGCTGCAGTTGTAGGCGCAGACTGTATTTGGTTCTTCTAAACTCTGCATTAATTCCATAAACTTGTTCCTGGAAATGAATAAAAAGGCGACTCAGAGCGATGACCCAAAGCTCGGAGTTTCCTCTAATGGAAGCACGATCCAATTTGAGCAGCACTTTAGCAAATTAAAAACAGCTGACAGCGAGCCAAAAAACTCCACGCAGCCGCAGGAGAAACCTGAGTGAAAGGACGAAAACCAGGCCCAAACTCCGGCAGGGGCGTGTGCTTTTGGGTCGTGTTATGTAACGCTTCAGCTCTGTCGTAAAGTGGAGGATCATTTCAGGCGGAAGTCGACACTCCTCTTCAGTTGAGGGGTTTTCTGCTGAAGTGGAACGACTTATGGAGGAGCCTTCTGCAGCTTTGGCGGCCATGTTGGGACACATGAGAGCAGCATCTATGTCATAGAGAAGGTTAGCGCCCCTTGGGGGTGAAACAGAAGCTCTCGTCCTTTGAAAAGAATGGGCAGAGATCGTCTGAGAACTAGTTTATATAGGCTTAAATACTGGGGAGATCCTGGCGTAGACCATGGGATATATCCATAGGACATGGCAGTAGCAAAGTGGGACTAGTTAGTCCCAAAACAGCAGCAAGAGCTCCTTCCAAGATGTGGCTACGCTTCAGAACACACTCTGAGCTGAGGTGGCCAGAGCTTCTTGACGCACCATGACATTGTGACAAGCATCTGACTTCAATAAGCACAAGCGTCCAACTCGGGGCTTTGGGCGTGATTTTTAAGCCCTAGAACACGGCATTAGGTATGTCACAATTCAAACAATTTGAGTCACGAAAAAATATAGCATTTTTACGATTATTCACATCGAAATACAGGATGACAATAACAGGAACTTCTCAAATCCTTTACAGTTCTGTCTAAAAAGAAAACACACAAGACATCATAGGTATATTTTTTAAATATTTGTTTAAGGGTTGTTTTAATTGGAACCTGATTGAACATTCAGCCTATTTTATCTTTATCTTTATGCTTTTCCAACGTAAAAAATAAAATAAAATAATGATTTTAAAATAATAAATAATTAATAATAATAATAATCTAAAATAATCAAATTGGTTTGAATGTTTGCAACATATTCCTCTGATCTGTGTCTCATGAAATCACCATGAACAACAAATGAATGAACTTATGCGCTCGCACAGTTTCGCTTTCGGTTTCAACATGACACAACAAACGCCACACTGCGCATGGTTCTTTTGGGGCTCTTCCTTTGGCAACGTTATGCAATTATCATGCGAAAATTATATGTGAAATGATAAACATTTGCACTGTAAATCGGATTATTGAACCTGCTGTTGACTTCATTTGTTTTTGTTGAATTTTACCGGTGAGCAGGGCTGGACTGGCAGAAAAAATCGTCCCGGGACTTCTGGGTCAAGACCGGCCCTCTATAAAATCAGTCAAATATATGCTGATTTATGTTCTTCCCACCCACTGGGATCAGGGTCAGGATTGATCTCACAAACTCGTGGTTATGAGCCCCGCGCTCTACCTATGGAGCAGCACGTATATTAATGTTGTGAACTGCCCTGCGCTCGTGTTTACGCAGAAAACAGAGCAGCGGGAGCCGCAGTCCATAAAAACTTTGATATGACAGTCATACCCGGGCCCAAATATTGGCATCGGCCCACCGGGAAATGCCTGCTACGCCAGATAGCCAGTCCAGCCCTACCGGTGAGTAGCACCATTTGGCACAAATACGCTACAACACATGGGACGTGACAGCGGTTTAGCGCGGGTCCTAACATTCTTACAATTAACCTACCCCGGGCTTTTATGACCACAGTAATTGTAAAACCGGCTAATCTCTAGTCACATTAATGTGGAACCAAGGCTTTTGTTGGTTTACAGCAGCAGCTTTTATGTTGTTATTAAATCAAATGTCTGCAACCGACGATGGACTTCTCTCCATCTTGAGAGCAAAATATCCACGGTTTATTCAGCAGCTCATCTACTGCTGCGTTTGCTAACATTAATGTGCGTTTAAAGACTCGCTGAGAACTCTAAGGTCCATTCTACTCTATGGGCCCTTCCGCCTGGCGCAACAGCGTTGCTCAAGACGAAGTTGGTACTTTGGTTACAAACAACAGTCAGCCAGTGCTTTGGCCAGTCACCTGCAGGTGTCGCTCAAAGAAAAAAAGCAGAGGCGTGGTGACCACAATGAGCGCTCTCCTCTGCTCTACATGAACATCGAGCTCGGCCTCGTGCATCTTATCAAGCGCTCGCAGGACAAACTGCAAACTATTTTCTCCCACTGCGAGTTAAACACTGTCCAGCTCCCGCTCTAGCACCACAATTAAAAAGCGTGGGGAAAATTCCACACCACAAAAATATTCCAGTCTGGTACGGGACCACTGCTGTATCATTATGATAAGCTGTAGAGCGCCCCCTGTCTGCGCAAAAGTCTAGTCTACAGTCCGTGTTTAGAACAAGATCAGACCCTGGAACTCATAATGAGACTTTACTCATTATCATTTTCTTTGAATGTGTTTTGATCAATAGTGGGCGGGTTTCCACTTCTCTCCTTGTACTTCTGGACACTTCAGGTCGGTTACAGCAACTGAAAATGGCAGCACTGGTAGATAATGGATTCCTGATGCTTTATGCTTGATATTTTGACCGATACTTTACATCTTTTCATGTCATCTGACTTTATGTGACCTTGTTGGCTATTATAATTGTGCACACAGTCCGGCTAAAGCTCATTTGCTCCGTAAATCATTGAAAGAGCTGTGGTTTTGAGAAGCTTCATTTTGCATCATTATGATTAAACTCAGTTAAAATGATGGATTTCAGTCCGGCAGGGCACTCCACTCTGCTGCAGTCTGTCGGCGACTGGAACTTTGGGCTGGAGCTTTTGACATCACAGAGGAAGAGTTTTGTTCCTAAACTTTGTTGTTGCATAGTTTACAGTGAATGGCGTATTGTAACCGGTTAAAAGTCTGATTCGTGGGAGGATTCTGCACTTCTAATAAATGTTTAGCCGCGAGTGATTCCCACAGTTTACGCTTCTTCATAACAATCTTAAAGTCCACATGATACATTAGACATAATTTCTGCCGTTCTAATCAGCATTGACCGTCTGCATTTCCAAACTTCTCACAAATCCACGGCACTCGGCCGTCCTTCAGCTGCCATGGCCCGCGCTGCATTCACGCAGATCGATTTCACCACAGCGCTGCCAAGTGGATTCATCTTCGTAGCATTTGTTTCAGATGAAGCTTAGGCCCAGTTTAAATCGTTATTGCCTGGTGTCAGACATCAGCTGAACTTTTGGACAAACAGCGGAGCATTAGAGCTCTCCAGAAGTGAAATGTGTTGTCTGTTTATGGATCATCTGCTTGTTATTCACAAGCAGATGATCCATAAACAAGCTGTCTGTGTGATGCAACACTTAAGCTGACTGGCGGTGAGAGAAAAATGAGAAAATATGCATCCCTAGTTAGTATTATTCAGTAAATCCTACTCCAGCTCAGAGAGACCGCCCTCAGCTCCGTCAGGACTGACCTGAGCTCATCCATATTTAATGCTTCGTGTACATTAGCTTTAACATGCTGCTAACTATAGCTGCACTCTCCCATCTCCGTGTGGAAAATGCTCCTCTGCACCAGAGCAACAGAAGCTTTACTTTTATTACAGAGAAATTACGCTGCTGAATGTGGCACAGGAGACGAGGGGAACAGTGGTTATACTGTTTAAGAAGAGTATTTTATTTGAGTAGTGTTTAAATAAGCATGACAGTGGGGAGAAGTGCCGTGTTACTCTTTTGTTCCAACACCAGCGTGATCTCCTCCAGATCAGGCTAAATACAGTGCATAGTTAAAGTCCACACACCCCTACACTTTTCCCACATTTTATGTTACAGCCTCATTCGAAAATGGATTAAATGTGGGTTTTTCTCATCAATCTACACAAAATACCCCATAATGACAAACTGAAAAAAGTCTTATAATGTTTTACGAATGTATTAAAAAAAACTCATTACATATAAGTATTCACATTCAAACTGAGCTCAGGAGCCTCCTTTTTCCACTGATGTTTGTTGAGATGTTTGTACAAACTGACCAGAGTCCACCTGTGGTAAATGAAATGGGTTGGACTTGGACTCTATAAGGTCCCACTCCACAGCTGACAGTGACGTCAGAGCAGAAACTATAGTAAGCCCTGAAGTAACAAAAAAAAAAAACTGTAGATTCAGAGAGAGGTTTATGTTGAGGCACAGATCTGGGGAAGGTACAGAAAAACTGCAGCATTGAAGGTTCCGAAGAGCACAGTGGCCTCCATCATTCGTAATGGAAGTTCAGAACCACCAGGAGTCTTCCTACAGCTGGGTAGCCTGGAAAAATCCAGACTCACCGCTGTACCAGCGAGTGAGTCTGGTCACCGTTGCGTCAAATCCATTTCCCACAGCGGTACATACGCAAGCAAACAGGAAGCGGAGTAAACCAATCAGCGAAGGGCGGGAGTCTGCCATTGATGCAGTGTTTTTAGCGGTTTTGTGTTAATATTTGCGCAGGATTATGAATCACGAAACTCACCTACTGTCGATGTGTTTTTGGTCATTTACCGCCGATTGGAGACACGCTTTCTCTCTTTCGTGCGTTGTTCGTAGATTGTTATTGAGGGACTTCCTCGTCCCGTGAGTGACGCTGCTCTCTAACAACACGTCACGGCAAATAAACTAATCTGATTGCACGTCAACGGATTGATTTTGCGGACGCCGCGAACGAGGGCGGGGTGACCAGACTGATCCCCCGCTGGATAAAAAAATACAGAGGGGAATCATTCTGGTCCCACCAGGCTAACAGCTGGGCCCCTTCAGCGAGAAGGAGTCACTCTGACAGATGGACAACCATCTCTACCATAAAGTCTGATTAGTGGAGTGCTACAGTTTTATTTTAATACATTTGGAGAACTTTCGAAAGGCTGTAACATAACAAAATGTGGGAAAAGAGTAGGGGTATGTAGATTTTCACTATCCACTGAAGGTTCAATGTGCAGTGGAGGAATATATTCAAAATATAAACAAAGGCGATGATCTAACAATCTTTGGCTAAAGCACCGGCCTCATGTGAAATCAGAAAAGACTAGACTAGAAGATCTTTATTTATATAGCGCCTTTCACAGACATGGTCACAAAGCGCTTTACATGAGACAATTTTACATTAACCCTGGCCTATTGTACATGTTTTTTAGTGGTAGGGGAAACCGGAGTACCCGGAGGAATTTACGCAGACACGGGGAGAACATGCAAACTTCACACAGAAAGGCCCATCCAGATGGGAATAGAACCCGGGACCTTCTACTGGAAGACAATGGCAGGTTGTCTCATGATCGGAAGTTCGAATCCCAGCTCCTGATGGGGCCCACTGTTGTTGTGTCCTTGGGCAAGACACTTCAGCCTCCTTGCCTCCAGTGTCTGTGTACACTGGTGTATGAATGAGAGTGAATGGGTGACTGGTTCCTTGCTGTAAAGCGCTTTGGGCCTGATTAAGGTAGAAAAGCGCTGTATAACTTGAGACCATTTACCATTTCTAGCTGTGACGCACAAGCGCTAACCACTGTGCTACTGTGCCGCCAAGACTAAAGTGAACAATCTGAAAACTTGAGGAACAAGGCGTCATTAGCAACTGTTCAGATTCAAATTTTATTTGGAACGAGAAAAAATAACTTTCAATAGACGGAAACAAGAAGAAAATCGAAGATGAAGCAGGTGCATTCTTGTTAAATGCATTTAATAAAATATTGTACTATAGAGATGAATTTAGTTCAGTTCGTAAGAACGTGGTCTGTGATTGGATCGATATAAAACTTTTTGAGATTAGAGGCTGTTTGTAAAGTTCAAGATGGACCAGCTTTTGAATAGAAACAAACATCAGCAGTGGAGATGGACAGAAGACGGGTGCACACTGTGTGATTTTGGCTCCCAGTGATGAACGATCACTCACCATGGGGAAATGTGGTTCACACTGCAGGGGAAGTTGATTCCTGTGTATTGTCAATGGGAAGTGCGCGCACATGTGTGGGTGATGAGTGGCCGTGGCGCAGGTGTGTCAGAGCGGTGTCAATAAGCAGAGCGGCGTGAACACTGCGTGAGGAGACAGGAGGAGGGCAGGGCTCGAAATTGCGACCATTTTGGTCGCAAATGCTCCCAAATTATGCCTTTGCGATCTAAAAATAGAATCACTCGCATGTTTGCGACTGCAAACAAATGCTCCGGTCCACCTTAAAAGAAAACCCTCTCGTGCTACCTTAAAAAAGCTTGTGTCATTGTTTTCACAAACGCTGCCTGTCAGCAACAGCAAACTTTCTGTTCTAAAATAGTTCGAGAGCATATTGTAAACTACGATCTGTCCTCTCTTTAGACTCAGCGCTGCTGTCATACCTCCCGGTCACACGCGCTGGGCCGTCCTGCACCGTGTTCTCTGCGTGTGCTCCGCTCTCATTCCTCTGCCCGCTTTCATTGAATGAGCCAATGTATTTACGCAACTGTAGTCTCTTTATGAGAAAATGAGGAATATATACAGTATATCATTCATAAACTCATTGGGACTGGGGGCATCTCTCAAATGTCGCTCGACTCGATGTCGGGCGGAGAAGCAGCGCAAACTTCAATCCAACCCGCTCGCCACCTCGTGCAGCTGAAAGCGAATCATCGCCGCTCTCGCAAAATACAAAATGATGCAATGTGTAACACGTCCTCAAAGGTTCTGGCAAAGGAGTTTGCCGCGTGTAGCGCGATCTATGGAGCTTTCTCCCGCAGCACAGAGTGAGGAGAGTGAAGGTGCAGAGAGAGGAGACGATGAAGTGCGGTGCAGCAGGGGCGGAGCAAGTCGTGGTTGGGGGCGATTGGGAGGCACAAAATCTGGTGTCCCATTTATAATGTTAAAATTTATGAGTTTTGTAGATTGCTGAATCATTGCAAACAGCTAAAATAATGCATCTAAAATGCAACAGAAGGCTGGAAGTGGCATGTGATATGTTTAAATTCCCTTCATCCCTATTAAAAGCTTCCCTGTTTTTTTTTGGTTGCGCTCCTAAATTTTTGACTGTGCTCCTAAATTTCAGAATTAGGAGCACAAGCGCTACCAAGAAAAAGGTTAATTTCGAGCCCTGAAGGGGCAAACACACATTCAGGAATAATTTATTGATCATCTGAATTTGGAGCAACATAACTACCTCTTCACTTGTGTCATAAAGACACAAGTGAAACTGAGATACCGTCTGAAAAGAGGAAGTATTTATGACGATCAGCAGCTGTGGTTTGAAATGCCTTTCCCGAGCCCAGGCATTCAGATCATACGCTTCAATAAACTTGTGAAAACACAAACATGGGCGCATTTAACAAGGCACTGGATTACAAACATGTTTAAAAGGGGATTTTATCGTGACATGATCGCTGGACAGACAGATACTGCACACTCAACCCCACACGTATTGAAATAATATCTGAGAGAGGAAAGAGGCGAGATTTGCCTTAAGTGTCAGAGAAATGTAGGTTGGTTAAACTATTCCACTGTCACTAAAGCACAAACAAAGAATCAGGAAACCATTTTCATTAAAGGATCTGTATCATGCTATTTTAGCCATTCCACAGTAAAGTATAGGCATTATTATGATATATTGTACCTCCACCACTATGGAGTACTCATTTTTGTGATAAATATAAGTATTTTCTGGAGGTATTTTTCCAAACCGAAAGACAAAACACTTGGATTCAGTTAACTCCGCCCCCTCTCTCCGCTCATACAACTTTAGCAGCAACTGCGCAGAGTTTTTTTTCTACAGAATGGCGCAGCAGTGGCTCCCCCTGAGGTGAACACATACGAGCGTCTGATTACAAGCCTTTCAAGCGTCCAAATAGAAGCAGCAGCACGGACGGTGGGTTTAGGTGTGTACGCACCTTTAGGTCGTAGGTCATAGAGTTAGACAGGGAGAAAGATTTTAAATAGAACCGTTGACCGACCAAAGACGAGCTGCGATCGACATCAGAAAGTCTCTCAGAGTGGGCCTCCTCTCGCCTCAAATAGGATCTCTATCAGGAGTCTCGTCAACGCCGCCAGAGTCAAAGCGACAAGGGCCAGGCTTGAGCAGGTCCGACTCCACATTTTACAGGACTTTATATGCATTTTTCTGCGGAAATAACAATATGTTCCATTCTAACTAAGCACAAATCGTAAAAAAACTAGTTTTTCAACAAATTGTGTCAAAACAAGACTTAAAAAAAAGAAAACATCAGGACTAAAACAAGACAAAATTAGGAAAGTTTAACTAAAACTAAACTTTTACACATTTATAAGTTCAATGCATTATTTTATTTTTTTGGCAGAATCGATCTCAGGAAGGCTTCAGTGATGTTGTGATATATTGTGGCTTTTTGTGATATGGCTATTGCATCACCTGCGATACATTGTGCAGCCCTAGTGTCGAAAGCAGGTACCGAACAAAACATTCGATCTTTAGATCTAAGTTTTTTTGCTGTTGGTCCAGGGAAAGCATTAAAAGGAAGAGACGTATTTGCTCAAATAAATGATACACATTTAAAATAAAAAGTGTTTTAAGGAATAACTGAACATTGTTGTTCTGTTTCCTGGCTCCTGTTCGGCTTTACCCAAATCTAAAAGTTTTTTCAACTGGAGAGCAATGGTGTAATGTCTCATTCAAAAACTAAGGCTACAAAACTACGTAACTGTTTTGTCACATATTTGAAGTGTTTTCGTCTCTTATTTGTTGCTCTTTTGTGGCTTTTTCATCACATTTTTGTCGCTGCTTTTCTGTCGTGTTTTTGTCACTTTTTTGTTGCTCTTTTGTGGCTTTTTCATCACATTTTTGTCGCTGCTTTTCTGTCGTGTTTTTGTCACTTTTTTGTTGCTCTTATGTGGCTTTTTTGTCACATTTTTGTTACGCTTTTGTCGCAAATTTATTTTGCTATTGTTGCTTTTCCGGCATGTTTTTGTTGCTCTTTCATCACTTTTTGTGTCGTTTTTGTTGCTTTTTCATCACATTGCGTTTTCATGCTTGTTATTTTGACGCTTTGTTAGATTTGCGTAATGCCAAACTGAAGAAAATGTCCTCAGTTCAGTTCAGGGGTTAAGAGGCAGGATCAAAACTTAAGCATCCTCCCTGTTCGTCTTGTAATTGTTCTCCCGGACAGCGGAAGACACAAAGCTAAAGTTTCACGGCAAACTTCTGCGAGAGAAGTGTGCATTGAAGAAGTGGCAGAGAGAGGGAAGTGTGCACTAAAGAAGTGGCAGAAAGAGGTTACCTGTGCACTAAAGAAGTGGCAGAGAGAGGTTACCTGTGCACTAAAGAAGTGGCAGAGAGAGGGAAGTGTGCCTAAGAGTGGCAGAGAGGGAAGTGTGCACTGAAGAAGTGGCAGAGAAAGGTTACCTGTGCACTAAAGAAGTGGCAGAGAGAGGGAGTGTGCACTGAAGAAGTGGCGTGAGGGAAGTGTGCATAAGAGGTGGCAGAGAGGGAGTGTGCACTAAAGAGTGCAGAGAGAGGGAAGTGTGCACTAAGAAGTGGCAGAGAGGGAAGTGTGCACGAAATAAGTGGCAGAAGAGGGAATGTGCACTAAAGAAGTGGCAGGAGAGGGAAGTGTGCTAAAGAGTGTCAGAGGAGGGAGTGTGCACTAAAGAAGTGACAGAGAGAGGAAGTGTGCACTAAAGAAGTGACAGAGAGAGGGAAGTGTACACTAAGAAGTGGCAGAGGAAGTGTGCACGAATAATGGCAGAGAAGGAATGTGCACTAAAGAAGTGGCAGAGAGAGGGAAGTGTGCACTAAGAAGTGGCAGAGAGGGAAGTGTGCACTAAAGAAGTGGCAGAGAGAGGTTACCTGTGCACTAAAGAAGTGGCAGAGAGAGGGAAGTGTGCACTAAAGAAGTGGCAGAGAGGGAAGTGTGCACTGAAGAAGTGCAGAGAAAGGATGTGCACTAAAGAAGTGGCAGAGAGAGGGAAGTGTGCACTGACGAAGTGGCAGAGAGGGAAGTGTGCACTAAAGAAGTGGCAGAGAGGGAAGTGTGCACTGACGAAGTGGCAGAGAGGGAAGTGTGCACTGAAGAAGTGGCAGAGAGAGGGAAGTTTGCACTAAAGAAGTGGCAGAGGGAAGTGGCACGAAGAGTGGCGAGAGAGGGAAGTGCACTAAAGAAGTGGCAGAGAGGGAAGTGTGCACTGAAGAAGTGGCAGAGAGAGGTTACCTGTGCACTAAAGAAGTGGCAGAGAGAGGGAAGTGTGCACTGAAGAAGTGGCAGTGAGGGAAGTGTGCACTAAAGAAGTGGCAGAGAGAGGGAAGTGTGCACTGAAGAAGTGGCAGAGAGGGAAGTGTGCACTAAAGAAGTGGCAGAGAGAGGGAAGTGTGCACTAAAGAAGTGGCAGAGAGGGAAGTGTGCACTAAAGAAGTGGCAGAGAGGGAAGTGTGCACTGACGAAGTGGCAGAGAGGGAAGTGTGCACTAAAGAAGTGGCAGAGAAGGAAGTGTGCACTAAAGAAGTGGGCAGAGAGAGGGAAGTGTGCACTAAAGAAGTGGCAGAGAGAGGGAAGTGTGCACGGAAGAAGTGGCAGAGAGAGGGAAGTGTGCACTAAAGAAGTGGCAGAGAGAGGGAAGTGTGCACTAAAGAAGTGACAGAGAGAGGGAAGTGTGCACTAAAGAAGTGGCAGTGAGGGAAGTGTGCACTAAAGAAGTGGCAGAGAGAGGGAAGTGTGCACTAAAGAAGTGGCAGAGAGAGGGAAGTGTGCACTAAAGAAGTGACAGAGAGGGAAGTGTGCACTAAAGAAGTGGCAGAGAGAGGGAAGTGTGCACTAAAGAAGTGACAGAGAGGGAAGTGTGCACTAAAGAAGTGACAGAGAGGGAAGTGTGCACGGAAGAAGTGGCAGAGAAAGGGAAGTGTGCACTGAAGAAGTGGCAGAGAGGGAAGTGTGCACTAAAGAAGTGGCAGAGAGGAAAGTGTGCACGGAAGAAGTGGCAGAGAGAGGGAAGTGTGCACGGAAGAAGTGGCAGAGAGAGGGAAGTGTGCACTAAAGAAGTGGCAGAGAGAGGGAAGTGTGCACTAAAGAAGTGACAGAGAGAGGGAAGTGCACTAAAGAAGTGGCAGAGAGGGAAGTGTGCACTGACGAAGTGGCAGAGAGGGAAGTGTGCACTGACGAAGTGGCAGAGAGGGAAGTGTGCACTAAGAGTGCAGAGAGGGAAGTGTGCACTAAGAAGTGGCAGAGAGGGAAGTGTGCACTAAAGAAGTGGCAGAGAGAGGGACCTGTGCACTAAAGAAGTGGCAGAGTGGGAAGGGTGCACTAAAGAAGTGGCAGAGAGGGAAGTGTGCACTAAAGAAGTGGCAGAGAGAGGGAAGTGTGCACTAAAGAAGAGTTTTGCCTCTTGCTCTGCATTTTAAATCTGCTCCTGACCCCGTTATTCATGTCACTATTACGATGCAGCAGAGTGGTTATCCCTGTGTTGGAGGTCGCGGGTTTGACTCCTGAGCGCCTACTGCTTATTTCTATGTAAATGAAGCGGGCGGCCTGGATATTTGCTGAACATTAGTTTGACAAAAGCCCATTCTAATCCCGGGCTGAATGGACTTCCTGTCGTCGCTCATGCATAACATTAACCGAAGAGAGACGTTTTCACACAGAGAAGCCTCGTCTCCACGGCGACAAAAGTAGCTTCTGGGTTAAGGCTGGACGGTGCAGGTGAAAAAAATACATTTACAGACATCAATGCGAAACTTTTACTGTAGATTACTGACATATAAGAGGAAAAATGTGTTGAAAGTTTACCAATCATGCTTTCATTTAAAAATAAGATGATATTTTAAGCAACAAAATCTAAATAATGGACAGAGCCAGGTTTAAATGAATGGTTTTATTTTAGTTCCAAATATTTGCTCAGAGGGATTTTGAATCTGGGTTTTTGAATAAGGTTTTTGTAAGTGAAAAAACCTGTAAACAATTTTTATTTATTTTTTTTAAGCTCAAGTTTGGAGTCTGTAGAAGCAACTAAAGTGGAGATGCTGTTGCTGTTGAATGAAAAGCTAATTTAGAGAAAACTAGAGGTTGGCCGATATATCGGGCCGATATAACGGCCGATCTATAGTAATGCAGATGAAAGGCTGATATCTCCAGAACCGATAGTGAGAGAGACTTTCAGGTTTTTGCATTGGAAAGGGCTCAGTCACATCCTAAAAATTAGTCTCCCACAACTTCATTGGCCTCAGGGGAATTGAGAAACATTACGGTAAAAATCGGTCACAGGTTTGTTCACCATGGATCCTATTGCATATACAGTGCCTTGCGAAAGTACTAATACAGTGGTCCCTCGCTATAACGCGGTTCACCTTTCGCGGCCTCGCTCTTTCGCGGATTATTTTTAGCACAATTGTGTATGCTTATTTACAGCCATTGTACGCGCATTGTATTGTGCGTCCTGGTTGGCTAGTCGCAGAGTGAGCCTCTCTCGTTGCATAGAGGATCTTTGTGTGTCCCGTCAACACATCAGCGCACACACTACACACCGCAGAGTCACAGCAGCACAGGCGGCATGAGCGGGTCCAACTCCGCGTTCACTTTCTCTGAACTTTTCCGTGAAAATAAACCCCGCACTCGGGGCATGTGGCGCTTGCCTCAGCTAAACACTCGTCTTCTGAAGCCTGAAACTGTGATGATAAAACGTTGGTTGTAGCTACGATTGTCTCTTAGTTTGAACAAGCGCACATAGCGGAGACGAGAGCAGCTCAAGATGTTACCATCCCCACGTCTGTAATGGGACATCTACAAATCTTATAAGACAAAAACAATCACACAGTGACACCAGGCATAAGGAGAACCCGTGAACTAGTGACAATTAGTGTATCAAGTGTGTAGTGAGGGTTTTTACAGTCTTAAAACATATGTAAAAAATAAAGCGGATTTCGTTTATTGCGGGCTATTTTTAGAACGTAACCCCCGCGATAAACGAAGGACCACTGTACACCTTGAACTTTTGCACATTTTGTCATGTTTACAACCCTAAACGTTAAGATTTTATTTTGAATTTTTTACTGAAAGTTCACACACAAGTAACTGTGAAGTGAAAGCAAAATGATACATGATTCTGTTATTTTTCTAAAAAATAGAAAAGTGAAAAGTGGGGCGTGCATAAGTATTCATACAGCATTTTCTGAGTGCATTAAATTGCCTTTATAACATTCCTAATGACTGCAGAAAGTTCACACCTTGCCCTAACCATTAAATAGAGTCCACCTGTGTGTAATCTACTCTCAGTATAATTACAGCTGTTCTGTGAGGGCCTCAGAGCTATGGTCGGAGTGTTTTGGTCACTAAACAACATCATGAAGGCCAAGGAGCACACCAGAGAGGTCAGGGATAAAGCTGTGGAGAAGTTTAAAGCAGCGTTAAGTTATACAAAGATTTCCCAAGATTTTAACATCTCACGGAGCACTGTTCAATCCATCATTCGGAAATGGAAAGAGTATAGCACCACTGCGAACTTACCAAGACACGGCCGTCCACCTAAACTAACAGACCGAACAAGGAGAGCACTGGTCAGAAATGTAACCAAGTGCCCCAAGATAACTCTGGAGGAGCTGCGACGTACTGCCACTGAGCTGGGGGAATCTGTACATGGGACAACTAGAGTCGTACTCTACACAAATCTGGCCTTCATGGACGAGTGGCAAGAAGAAAGCCATTATTGAAAGGAGGCCATAAGAAATCCTGTTTGAAGTTTGCTAGAAGTCATATGGAGGACACAGCTACCATGTGGAAGAAGGTGCTTTGGTCAGATGAGACAAAAATTGAACTTTTTGGTCCAAATGCAAAACGTTATGTATGGCACAAACCTAACACTGCTCATCGTCCTGAGTGCACCATCCCCAGTGTCAAATATGGTGGGGGGAGCATCATGCTATGGGGCTGCTTTTCCTCAGCGGGGACTGGGAAGATTTTAAGAATAGTTGGGAAGATGGATGGAGCCAAATACAGAGACATTTTGGAGGAAAACCTGCTGGAGTCAGCAAGAGACTTGAAGCTGGGGCGGAGATTCATCTTCCAGCAGGACAATGACCCTAAACACAAAGCTAAATCTACAATGGAATGGTTTAAAAACAAACATATTAATGTGTTAGAATGGCCCAGTCAAAGTCCTGACCTAAATCCTATTGAAAATCTGTGGAAAGACCTGAAAACTGCTGTTCACAAACGCTCTCCTTCTAATTTGACAGAGCTCGAGTTGTTTTGTAAAGAGGAATGGGCTAAAATGTCAGTCTCTAGATGTGCAAACCTTGTAGAGTCATACCCCAGAAGACTTGCTGCTGTTATTGCAGCAAAAGGGGGTTCCACAAAGTATTAAGTCATGCTGTATGAAGACTTGTGCACGCCCCACTTTTCACTTTTCTATTTTTTGAAAAATAGCAGAATCATGTATCATTTTGCTTTCACTTCACAGTTGTCTGTTACTTGTGTGTGAACTTTAAGTGAAAAATTCAAAATACAATATTTTCGTTTAGGGTTGTAAACATGACAAAATGTGCAAAAGTTCAAGGTTAGTACTTTCGCTAGGCACTGTATTTTATTTTGCATACCTTTACTTATAAACTTGTAAACAGGCAGCAACCTCCCTCCCTCTCTTGGAGAAGCTACATTTTTTGCCTTTTTCTGCGAGCTGCATTTGTGTTTTTTGTGGTCCACATTGTTTTACTGGATACTTTTGTACGTCTTTGCCGTGTTTTTGTGAGGTTCGGTGGAATTTTTTACTACAAAGAGTGAATAATGGTCCAGAAGAAAGCAGCTTTTTAAAAGTACACAAAAAGTTTTTTGAGCTACAAATTTCTTCTTCTGAGACACTGAAGAGGCACCAAGAGCCCCCACACCTGCAGCACAGAGGAGGCGTCACAAGAGGCGCTACAAGAAACAAGGAAGGGACAAACGAGGAGATATCTGGGCGAGACTAAATAAATAAATAAATGAAAATAAAATGAAATGACTCCCAGCAACGCCACACATGCAGTCTATTGTACTGGCTAATGGACGTTCACTGGAGAATAAAACAGATTAACTGCTAAGCTCTTCCCAGACGATGGTGAAAGACTGCTGTGGAGCGGAGGGAGCTGCTGCGCAGGAGAAAGAGCAAGGAGGAGGAGGAGCTGACCAGTGCAGGAAACCATGCTCTGAAACAGGGACAAACCCAGGAGGCGCTGCACCGTTTCAGAGGATGGCAGCCAGGTTTCCTCCGGGTGCTAGAGTTGCCCCGACCTCCGGGTCAGGTTGACCCACAATGGCTGCGCGGCTCAGTCGCAGCGGCTCAGGACTAACCTGAACACTATTTCGTTGTATGGTTGTACAATAACAAATAAACCACTTACTTACTTACTTATAATTTACTTATAATCCTGGTGTTACCAAACGGTCTCCCATCCAAGTACCGACCAGGCCCTTCCCTGCTTAGCTTCCAAGGTCTGACGGGATTGGGCAGAGCAAAGGCGGTATGGCCACAATACAATACAAGTGTAAGCCATTGTAAGGCGCATTGAGTTGCCTTGTGTACGAAATGCGTGGTATAAATAAAGGTCAATAAATAAATTGCCTTGCCATTATTATTATCATTAATAAAGCAGAAAACCCACATCGGTTGACCAGAGAAAACATCTCTAAAGTTTACTTTGTCTGCACATGCGCCCTGTGTATATTTCTCCCGTCTTTAGCCGCTGCTGTCTCCCACAAAGGAAATGACCATATTTGGATTACAGCGTCATCTCGGTCACAACCTTTTGTGCAACACGTGGATACCAAACACATGTTAGTATTTGTGAATGAATAAGCACGGTAAAGACCAGGGAGCGACACAGACATGTTGGAGTTACTTCAAACAAATTCCAACGCATGAATCAAAAAACATCTTAAATAAACATCGTAAAGGGAGAGTTTGGTCTGTTTTTCACTCTGACAGAGTTAAAACTTAGATGTTCAGGAAAAAACTAGAACAATTATGGGAAAGTCCTGATGCATTTGCTGTAGAAAACTCTTTCCAATTCAAAGCAGAAAGGTCAGAATGTGCTGCTTTCCTCGAGGAAGTACTGTAACTTCATAACACAGTCCCTTTCTGGAAAGTGGATCTGTGTCCTCATTACTGCAGATGTATAATATGTCACAGGATCTAACGACTGCACAGAATAAGTCCCTCTGTTGCAGATCCGCCTCGTTATGAATCATCTCTAAAGGTTATTTGACTGTAGGAAGCGCTGAAGTGGCTGTAATCCCGATCCTCCTGCAGTAACAGGAGATAAGCATATCGCATGGAACGCAGCCTCCGCAAACAAACAGAACAGACACAGGAAAAACACATGACTAAAGTGAGACGACCTGGACTGTCTTTATGTCCCTGAAAGTGGAATGAAAACGTAATTTGGAGAAAACGGCTCTAAAGTTTAGTAACGTCTAAAAACTACGGCTCGTTATAGTTTGAATTTTGGCAGAGTAAAAAAACAGCCCAAACTCTCTCTTTCCTATGTTTATTCAATAACATTTGGTCGCTTTGAGCCGGAGATTTATCCAGGAAAAAATGCATGGTTGCCATATTTATGTCAGTTGATATCTCTTCATTATTTTCTTTCCTTTTCACCTGATAAAATGAAGTACTTACATGCCTGTGTAAAAAATCAGTTCTGTGGTTAAAACAAGCTTCTTTCAGCTTCGCCGGATTGCCAAAGTAAAACCATATCTGCCCTTGAACCAGCTGGAAAAATGAGTCCACATGTTCATCACTACACGTCTAGATGCTGCAGCCATTCGTCGTTTGCAACTAGTACAGAATGCAGCTGCAGCCTCCTAACAGGCATCAGGCGCCATGACCACATCCTGTGCTATAGTCTCTTCATTTAGGATATAATTTAAAATCCTACAGTTGGTGTTTAAATCAATGAATGGCCTGGCTCCAAATCTGTCTGAAATGTTGTGTTTGTATTCTCCTGTGACAGCCCTGTGGTCATGTGACCAACAGCTTTTAACCTGTCCCAGCGCTAAGAAATAAACCAGAGGTGACAGGGCGTTTGCGGTCGCTGGACCCAAACTTTGGAACGAGCATTCAATCAGCCTCATCCATTGAGAAGTATACTGTGTGTATATATATTAGGGCTGTCAAATTTAACGCGTTAACGCATGCGATTAATTGTTCTAAATTGACGCATTCGCTATTTTTTAACGCAGATTAATCGCATTGTCTGTATGTATGACGATCTAATGCCATCCCGTATATTTTGCGTGGAGGGGTACCTGAAAGGCGGAGCAGGTTGTGATAAGGTCACTGTTGTGATCAGGTCAATTAATACGCGAGTACAAGCATGGACGATGAGACCAAAAGCGGTGTGCTGCTCGGTGGCAAATTTCGCTTCAAAAAACGCCCTGATGGGACCGTTGATAAGAACAGGGTGCAGTGCACATATTGCAACGATGAGTTCTCTTATCACCGGAGTTCATCAAGTTTGAGATATCACCTTCGAGCCAAACATGTGTTTGATGAGACTGAGACTAGCGAGGAAAGAAGCAAAGGTGCTACTGCTAATACAACAACAAGCCGCGCTCGACAAGCAACACTGGAGGACTGCACCCGCGGTAATGTCAACAAATCTACAACAGAGAAGTTAACCAAATCAATTGCAAAATGGATAGCCACAGAATGTAGACCAATAAGTATTGTTGAAGACCGGGTCTCTAAAGCGTCTTGCACATCGCAACAGGTGACCCGTCGTACAAACTACCTTCGAGGGCAACTATTACTACGAGAATACACGAACTGTACGACGTCAATAAAGCTGCTAAAGTTCAGCTGCTGGCTGGTAGCACTTTTCTTTCGCTTACTGGAGACCACTGGACCTCAGCGAGTAATCACAATTACCTCGGGGTTACCGCTCATCTAATAGATGAAAATTGGAAACTACTGTCCTTTGCTTTGGGCGTGTTCAAAACAGAAAAAGACATTTTGCCAATGCTTGCGCTGATCAATTCCTGCAAGTTGCAAATGATTGGAATATTGCTGACAAAGTCTGTACGTTAGGAACAGACAGCGCTCACAACATGGTAGCTGCTGCTAGAGTCTTGCCTTATCAACATCTCCCCTGCGTAGCCCACGGTATACAACGTGTTATCACCGTAGCTTTTTGAGAGGGTGGATTTGACGTGCCCTTAGCCAAGTGTCGCAAAATTGTGGGACATTTTAAACACAGCCCTGCAAATACATCAGAGCTGAGAGCACAACAAGCTGCCCAAGAGCTTAAAGTGGAGTCACTTGTTCAGGATGTACCGACACGATGGAATTCCACGCTGGAAATGATCAAACGAATCCAACGCAACAAAGAGCCACTAACAACAACCCTGGCACAACAGAAGCACAGCTTGGCCCTGTTAACAACAGCAGAATATGACAAGTTGGCCAAACTTGAGACCCTACTTGAGCCATGCAGGTGAGGTGTTTATTGCTATTTTTATCTCTCCCTCTTCTGGTATTCACAAATTTATTTAATGGTGTGTTGTCTGTGTAAGTTCTCAGTCGTACAGGAGTTGTCCATCTTCAAAGAAGGTACTTGAGTCATCTTCTGTACTTGGTAGTTGAGGTCTCCAAACGTTTCGCCTCTCATCCAAAAGGCTTCGTATAATCTTGTTCACTGACGAAGCCTTTTGGATGAGAGGCGAAACGTTTGGAGACCTCAACTACCAAGTACAGAAGATGACTCAAGTACCTTCTTTAATGGTGTGTTCTTGTGCTTTACTCCACAGGTACATCACAGAGCTTCTAGGTGGTGAAAAGTATGTGTCCTACTCTGTTGTCCTGCCTGCGCTCTGCCATCTTCTGCGTACTATGGAAGTGTCAGATGTTGATCCAGCCTACATAGCCCGCTTCAAGAATGCATTCACAAAGGATCTCAACAAAAGAAAAGAGAACATGAACCTGGCCTGGTTAAAGGTAGCAACAGCTTTAGATCCACGGTTTAAGGACCTCAAGTGCCTGCCACGTGCAGACAGGGGAGAGGTATGGCAAAATCTGAGTGAAATGCTGAAAGAAGAAGAACCTGCAGCCCAAAGGTCCAGAAATGACTCTGTGCAAGAACCTCCACAGAAAAATATGTCTCTTCTACTCATGGGGTCAGAGTCAGAATCAGAGGATGAGGGATCAGCCACAGACAACACACTACAAAGGTACAAAGCAGAGCCCTGTGTGAGCATGGATACATGTCCCTTGGAGTGGTGGTCAGCACATAGTGGTGCCTACAGTAAGCTGGCCCGTGTTGCACAGAAATACTTGGGTGCACCTGCTTCCACAGTACCTTGCGAAATACTTTTTTCTTTGGCTGGACACATTGTGCAAAAGAAAAGATCGGCTTTGTCATCTGAAAATGTAAATAAGCTTGTTTGCTTAAGTAACTGGTTGTAGCAAGATAATCGTATGTGTGATTGCAAGCAGTGTGCTTAAATAGCAGTACAGAACTACAATGTTTACAACCAATGTTTACAGTTATCCTGTAGGTTTACATCAGCCCTTTTTTGTGCAATATTGCAGAATTGTTCAAGATGTCTGCCTGGCACTTTGAGAATAAAATAGAAACTTTTTCTTAAAGCTGGCTCTTTTCTTCTTTAGAAACATGCAAATAAACAACTGCGATTAATCGCGATTAATCGCATACAAAAGGTGCGATTAATCGCGATTTAAAAAATTAATCGTTTGACAGCACTAATATATATATATATTTTTTTTTTTGTGTCTCGCTGAAACATGTACAGCACTTTGGGCAGTGCCAACTGTATGTTAAATGTGCGTTATAAATAAACTTTGACCTTAACCTTGACCTAAACACATCCTGAACTCACCTTGGCGGCGCGTCTCTCGGCGGGCGCCAGTCGCCGGCTCAGCAGGACCCCGCCCACGCAGCACAGCGTGCAGTGACGGCGACCGCAGTGAAGGCAAGGCCCCAGGGCAGAGCGCAGAGGAAGCAGGTGCTGCGCGCCGCGGTGCACAGCCACACGTGCAGCGCTGCCAGAAGCAGACACAGCAGGTAGAACGGCAGCGACAGCAGCACAGGCAGCAGTGGCACATCCACCAGGGCGGCGCCGCTGAGGCTCTCGGGCATGGACAGCACCAACACCACCAGCAGCTGCAACAAGAGAGACAGAGCGGGTTTACTAAGTTTATAATCACCGTCAGAGGGGACCATCAGGAATGAGTTCACCTTTAAACATTTAAGGCCAGAAACCTATAGGCGCCATTTGATCCTAACGTGTGCGAGCAGTTAGCAAGTCGGCTACTCCGGGAAACGTTCAGTCCTTTAGCATTAGCCCGCTGAATGTATTTTTCTTATAGCCTCAAACATCGCACATTTTGAACGATACAGATGTTTTCAGCTGTTGTACTTATTTATTTCTGTCAAAGCTGATTCGTTAGGAATCAGTAATATATGCACAGAGGTTACATTAACCAAAAAACAACGCCATTTATGGATTTTTTTTTTAGCTTTGACGGATTGAAAATGACGCAGACGCTCAGTCTCTGGGGTCTCGCTAAAGCAGATACATCGCGTGGTTTCACTTTGCTTATACCATGGTCATTGAGGATTCCAAGGCTAACTGGCGTGCATTATTTTTGTATAACTACAGTTAGTCCGGCAACCGTTAAATAATAATAACAATAAAGCAACAAAACAAACAAAAAAATCACGTTCACGTTCTATATCACTCCACTGCAGCCGTTTTGCAACGATAAACAATTGAGCTTTAGCTATCTTCAGGTAAAACAGGGTAAAAGTGAAATAACTCCTGCCCAAGACTTTTCAAAAAAAGCAAACAGGCCCAGATGAACAGTTTCAGTTTGTGGGACCACTCCGTTGCGCGTGGTGGTGTTTCTTGACTCCGTGTCGTGCATTAAAACTATTATAATGCATGACCCCTCGTTGTTTAATCCTTTCAATTCACACGGAAAATAACAGCCTTTTACTGCGGCAATGGCTGCACACAGGAGCTGAGAGCAAGGGCAGCACGATTTTGACAAAAAACATCTGAAACGATTTTTTTAGACCAAAATTGCGATTGTGATTTTTATTTAAATGCATAAACTGCTATAATGATAAGGATGTCGTGTTACTTTTAGACTTTAGTCAAAAAATAAAACTTCCCCACATTAGAACAATACACAATAATTTAATTTATGTGGGCAGCGCCCTCTTCTGGAGGAGTTTCCTCGAGTTTCCTCTGTGGGACAAGTCAAGTCCAGGATGGAATCACAGAGTTTCTAAACCACTAGAATCTGCTTTATGGAAACTCAGACAAACTTGTATCTGCTGCAGCTGAACCCGAGATCAGAGGCTCCACAATTCTGTTGAGTGAACATGTATGGTAAATGGTAAACGGACTCAACTTATATAGCACTTTTCTACCTTTATCAGGCCCAAAGCACTTTACAGTAAGGAACCAGTCACCCATTCACACGCTCATTCATACACCAGTGTATGCAGACACTGGAGGCAAGTAGGGTGAAATCTGTTGCCCAAGGACACAACAACAATGTGCATTTGCGGGAGCTGGGATTCAAACCCACGACCTCCTGATCACGAGACGACCCGCTCTACCACCTTCGCCACTATCGCCCCCATCACTCAAATACCAGAGACAGAAAAAAAACCTCTTGTGGTTATTGCAGTGGTCAAAACCTCAATTGCAATTCGATATGGATAACCCTTGAAGCCCTAATAAGAGCATGTGCATTTGGATAAAATAGCAGAGGACAGAGGGAAGAGAGAAAGAAAGGCGGTGCACGGAGGTAAGGAGGGCACAGTGCCACTAGAGCAGACACAGGATGTGAGCAGCTGAATATCGCCCTGTTCCCCCCACCGTGTTTCTTAATCATTAAGTTAAAACCAAGGAAATGCATTAGTAACAGTGAAACATGAGCTGTAATATTGAGGAGCAGATGGTGTTCTGAATAAGTCGTCCTCCTTTGAGACTTTTATGCACAAGTTTTAACATATTTCTGTTGCTAAATTCGTGTTCCATGATTGTTTAGCTCCATTCATCCTGTAATCTCACATTATTTCCTAACATAAATAATAGGTATAATCTATTATTTTTTTAGGGTTTTTATCCGTTATTGATGAATCTCTCATTATTTGCACCTAAAAAATACAAATAATGACAGATTCATCAATAACGGATAAAAATGATCTCTAAACCCCTGGTTCAGACCATTGGAGACTTGACTTTAGATTCAAATTATTGTATGAAAATGTCTCTGAGCTAAATGCTAAATTATATTCATATTCCAGAGGCCACTAAACATACAGAAACCACAGAAATAATACAAATGCTATGAAACAGACAATACATACCTCACTATACTTTAGTATTGTGCCAGTATTATATTCATTTGTATGGGGGATGGGACGTTCAATTCAAACAGGTCTGGGATTTGACGGTGACAAAAAGTACAGATTTATAAGAACAGCTTTTCAATTATATCTATGGTGAAATCTATTCCAGATGGTAAATGGTCTCAACTTATATAGTGCCTTTCCACCTACATTAGGCACTCAAAGTGCTTTACAGCAAGGATCCACTCACCCATTCACGCTCTCATTCATACACCAGTGTACGCAGACACTGGAAGCAAGGAGGGTGAAGTGTCTTGCCCAAGGACACAATGACAGTGTACCTGGGGGAGGTAGGACTCCGAACCCCGGACTTTCTGATCATGAGACGACCCGCTCTACCAACTGTGCCATTGTCGCAGATGGTAGATACTGTATTAATTTGAGACTTTTATTGACAAAATATTCTTGGTTGTAGAGATGTCACGATTCTACATTTCTGAGTCCATTTTTAAGGAAGAAAATACTGACAATTTCTCCAAATCCTTTCAACAAAAAGAAAAGATTTATGCAATTTTTTATGTTTATTTACGGGTTATTTCTAATTGAAACCTCTTGAACTTTTAGCCTGAGCTATCTTTTATCTTTATGTTTTTACCGTTTTGTTTAAGAATATTATGAGTTATATAAAAAGCAACAGTTGTTTAGTCGAAGACGTTTTGTCTCTTATTTATTTTGGACTAAATGTGTCTGAAATTGTTAGGACTGACCCTCGTTGGTTATTTCAGATCAGAACAGTCTCCTCCTCCGTCGTTCTGACCCGCGTTGTGTCAATGTTGCCGTTTGTGCTGAGGCTGCGTTCTCCTGGTTAAAAATACCTGCGTCCAAGTGTTTTATTGATGACTTTGTAGCGTTCGGCTCAACACTGTGGAAAATTCATCATCCATTTGGCTTCTGGGACATTACCACGTCGACAGCCTCCACACGGCGCTCAGAGCGGGGTTTAACGCGCTGAGCACATGTCCAAACACTCTAAACATGAAACAGTCCAAATGTCCTGGTTTAGGACCATACTGTTAGTTCCACAGTTTTCAGCCCGGTTTGCTTGGACTGCAGCCCAATAACAATCAGAGGCATCTCCGACTGAAGCTTCAGAAACAAAGGCCTCGACTACTTGAGCCACAGAACTGTCTGTTTGGACTTTGGAGAGAGACTAATCATGGGACGTTGAAAAGTGGAAGAAAGTTTAATTCTCTGATAAGTAAAATGTGACCTTGATGGTACTGATGGTTTCTAACGTTAGTGGCATCACAAGCAGATCCACCTGAGATGTTTTCTATGCGCCACAGAGAGGGGGCGCCATAATGACCTTCAGTGAAACAATGGGGCCAGTGCTGCCACTCCTATGCTCTCATTATGTGCTGTGCGTTGGGCACCATGTCTCCGAGGGGCACCACACTGAGGCCAATGTGACTGAACGGCATTGCGCCGCAGTTTTATTAACGCAGCGGGCAAAAAAATGTCCTGCATTCAATGTGAACTTGAAAAGCTATAGAAAAGTGGCCAATGTGAGATGATAGAATGCACGTAGGAATCTCTGTGCAGTGAGGAGACTTCACATATGGCCCGTTCGTACAAACGTAGTAAATTTGCTGCAAATATTAAGTTCAGATCCTGATAAACATTAGTGTCATGTCGTGTACTCTGGAGCCTGGGCTCTGTTGTAGCAAACTAAGTTAAGTTAACTAGTTACCGAGGCACCAGCCATAAGGGCGCCTCTCCCCCGCCGTTATGTAATCAACTTCAGGAAGAAACTGGTTCTTCCCCCACACCTCTAGACGACGCACAAAGGAATCCCCTCCTAAAGCTTTACATTACACAGTAAGAGACCGGGCCTTACCTCCGCACCTTTAGTCGAGGCACAATAGAGTCTCTCCTGATCTTTGCATTCCTATAGGATTGGCTGCTCCCCCCAACTCTACATTTCCGTGGTACAAAGCCTCACACCTCCGTGAAAGGCGCTTACCTGCCAGCCGCCTTTGTATTGAAACTGTGACCCCTCCACCTCCATGCTGTGCCTTTATTCATGTTTTACCTATGTAAGGAGCCCAGAGACGCGGGCTCCTTAGAACTTACGCTGCACGCAATCTGTATGTGTCTGTTCTCCACACGTGTGTTACAATAAATTACGCTATTGATAAGACAAATATCTCTCCAGCTTTTCCTTATAGTGGTAGTATTTGCCACGACAGCTCACAGTGGCGAGAGAGAACGGGAAGGTGCAGAGAGGCAGCCCAAGGCTACAATCCTGTGTGGCTTGTTTACATGCATGAGACCCATGTATGTTCATTAACATGCACTGTCCCGACCAAATAAACCAATAAATAAATAAATAAGACACGTCAAGCGGGAGGGGGGCATCAACTATTAAACTATTACATTGAACAGTTGCAGAGAGCATCCCTCAGAGACTGAGGCCCTCATCTGTGGGAACCGCTGGGTTTTAAACAGGACCACGCTACAATTCAAATGCTCTGCAGGACAAGGACTTCTTCTGGAGAATAACATCACTCTTTTGAACCATCCTGCACGTTCTCCTGATAGAGAGTTATCCAGTTGAGAACCTTTGGGGATGCACGGCAAGAGAAGCAGTGTCGTTTTTGGCAGCCCTTTTAGTTTTAGTCTGAATCTTTTAGACAAAAAAGCTTTTAGTTATAGACATTTCTAAATATGATAGTTTTAGTCACTTTTTAGTCAGTTTTATTATAAAATAAAAGTATTGGAAATGTGGATAAATAATAATCGCAAATAGTTCGCGAATGGTCTGACAAACTACTTTCTCTCATTTTCGTCTCGTCTCATCTCATTAACATAAACTCATAAACTTTAAACCTTGTTAAGATCCAACCATGCAAAATGTGATTTTTTTTGCCATTTTTAGTTTTTAGTTTAGTTTTATTGGTTTATTTGGTAGGGACAGTGCAAGTTAATGAACAAGCCACACCGGATTGTAGCCTTAGGCTAATTTCCATCCGTAGTCCCCCATGCACACTCTCAAACACACTCTCATTCATCCTGGCCTATTGTACATGTTTTTAGTGGTAGGGGAAACCGGAGTACCCGGAGGAAACCTACGTAGACACGGGGAGAACATGCAAACTCCACACAGAAAGGCCCCGGCCTTGGTGGGAATCGAACCGGGACCTTCTAGCTGTGAAGCACGAGCGCTAACCGCTGTACTACCGTGCCGCCCGGTCAACTGGTCTTAAACCAGGACAGTATATGGGATGCAAAAAACTCAATCATCATCAGACTTCTGAAGTAATAATGTCAGCCTTAAGCAAGTAATCTGATAAATTAACCAGATCAGACTAGCATCGTCTGATTTCCACACAAAAACCCAAACGCTCCAGCTGTTTTGCATCTGGCCATGCACAAAATGTCAGGCAGTCCTCTTAAACGGAAGTGGTGCAATTAGTAAAGCGTTTAAATATAACAAACATGACGTGTCGCGATGAGTCTGCTAAAAATAAAACACATTTCTGGGAAGAAGTTTATGCTTAACAAAATGTTTTGGAGTAGAAGAGGAATGGATCTTTCTTTTTCTTCTTTTCCGGACACGGTATTGGCGTTGTGATTGCCCTGGCATGCTCTCTGAACAAAGTTTCAATATCTAATTCCTGCCAGAGTTTGAACGACAAAAAAACAAGGAGAATTGTATAGATTTACAGTTTCTTCAAAAACTTAACCAGATATAAAATCCCTCTGAGCAAATATTTGTGACGTCACGAAATAAACCCACACATTTAAACCTGGCTCCATCCATGACCCAGATTTCGTTTTGCTCGTACGTCACAGCAGAAGTGAATCTCTTGTGTCCTAACCTGGAAGACGAGGCCCAGTCCGACCACCATGGAGTACATGTCGTATCGTCCGAGCTGGCGGCTCAGCGCGGCGCTCATGGAGGCCAGAGCCTGGAGGTACTGCTTCAGCACCTTCTGCCCCACGTTCTGGAGGATTTCCGAGGCGTTCCCCTCCAGGTACAGCTTCACCCAGCTGCCGTGGGCCTTCTCTGCCACGCGGAACTGCTCCCAGCCAGGGTCTGCACACACCAGGGAGAGGAGAGAGGAAATGAGCAAGAGGGTTAGTGTACATGTTTTAGATTGATATAGGAGTATGAGCTTTGGTAAGTATTGAGTTATCTATGACATTCATGAGATTAATTGAAATTAAATATTTTAATCGATTGACAACACTAAATAAAATCAATGTGGCCGACATAGGGCTGGGAAAAAAATCGATTTGATTTCAAAATCAAGTTGGTAGGTCAAATCGATTCATTTTCTCAAAAAAAAAATTCAATTTTTTTTTTAGCTCTCTGCCCTCTGCTTAGAGGAATAAGGTCCTGCTGTACAAATGTGCCTCAGTTACCTCAGGATTTTTGTTGTTTTATTAGCTTAATCCAAATGCAGTATAAATAATTTGGATGTTTAACCATCTTTGTTGCACACTGCATAGTGACTTTTTAGTTAGAGAAAGGGTTTGCCTTTGCAATTTTGTTTATGTTGATTCACTTTAATTAAATACAATAAATACAGTGCCTTGCGAATGTACTAATACACCTTGAACTTTTGCACATTTTGTCATGTTTACAACCCTAAACGTAAAGATTTTATTTTGAAGTTTTTACTGAAAGTTCACGCACAAGTAACAGACAACTGTGAAGTGAAAGCAAAATGATACATGATTCTGTTATTTTACAAAAAATATAAAAGTGGGACGTGCATAAGTATTCATACAGCATTTTCTGAGTGCATTAAATTGCCTTTATAACATTCCTAATGACTGCAGAAAGTTCACACCTTGCCCTAACCATTAAATAGAGCCACCTGTGTGTAATCTACTCTCAGTATAATTCCAGCTGTTCTGTGAGGGCCTCAGCGCTATGGTCAGACTGTATTGGTCACTAAACAACATCATGAAGGCCAAGGAGCACACCAGTGAGGTCAGGGATAAAGCTGTGGAGAAGTTTAAAGCAGCGTTAAGTTATACAAAGATTTCCCAAGATTTGAACATTTCACGGAGCACTGTTCAATCCATCATTCAGAAATGGAAAGAGTATAGCACCACTGCGAACTTACCAAGACACGGGCGTCCACCTAAACTAACAGACCGAACAAGGAGAGCACTGGTCAGAAATGTAACCAAGTGCCCCAAGATAACTCTGGAGGAGCTGAGACGTACTGCCGCTGAGCTGGGGAATCTGTACATGGGACAACTATAAGTCGTACTCTACACAAATCTGGCCTTCATGGACGAGTGGCAAGAAGAAAGCCATTATTGAAAGAAGCTAGAAGTCATATGGAGGACACAGCTACCATGTGGAAGAAGGTGCTTTGGTCAGATGAGACAAAAATTGAACTTTTTGGCCCAAATGCAAAACGTTATGTATGGCACAAACCTAACACTGCTCATCGTCCTGAGTGCACCATCCCCAGTGTCAAATATGGTGGGGGGAGCATCATGCTATGGAGCTGCTTTTCCTCAGCGGGGACTGGGAAGATTTTAAGAATAGTTGTGAAGATGGATAGAGCCAAATACAGAGACATTTTGGAGGAAAACCTGCTGGAGTCAGCAAGATGTCTTTAAATGTTCCGAGTGCTAAACCCAAAAAAAAGTATACATTTTAGAAAAAATGTAAAGGGTAGCACATCGATGTAATTCATATATCCAGACAGAGGTACTCACATAGTTTTTTATTTGGTTACAGCATTAAAATAAACGCTAACGCGTTTTGGCATTCGCCTTCATCAGAGCGTTTACAATCAGGTTGGTTGCTTAGACTTACACTCACCTAAAGGATTATTAGGAACGCCTGTTCAATTTCACATTAATGCAATTATCTAAACAACCAATCACATGGCAGTTGCGTCAATGCATTTAGGGGTGTGGTCCTGGTCAAGACAATCTCCTGAACTCCAAACTGAATGTCAGAATGGGAAAGAAAGGTGATTTAAGCAATTTTGAGCGTGGCATGGTTGTTGGTGTCAGTCGGGCCGTTCTGAGTATTTCACAATCTGCTCAGTTACTGGGATTTTCACGCACAACCATTTCTAGGGTTTACAAAGAATGGTGTGAAAAGGGAAAAACATCCAGTATGTGGCAGTCCTGTGGGCCAAAATGCCTTGTTGATGCTAGAGGTCAGAGGAGAATGGGCCGACTGATTCAAGCTGATAGAAGAGCAACTTTGACTGAAATAACCACTCGTTACAACCGAGGTATGGAGCAAAGCATTTGTGAAGCCACAACACGCACAACCTTGAGGCGGATGGGCTACAACAGCAGAAGACCCCACCGGGTACCACTCATCTCCACTACAAATAGGAAAAAGAGGCTACAATTTGCACGAGCTCACCAAAATTGGACAGTTGAAGACTGGAAAAATGTTGCCTGGTCTGATGAGTCTCGATGTCTGTTGAGACATTCAGATGGTGGAGTCAGAATTTGGCGTAAACAGAATGAGAACATGGATCCATCATGCCTTGTTACCACTGTGCAGGCTGGTGGTGGTGGTGTAATGGTGTGGGGGATGTTTTCTTGGCACACTTTAGGCCCCTTAGTGCCAATTGGGCATCGTTTAAATGCCACGGACTACCTGAGCATTGTTTCTGACCATGTCCATCCCTTTATGACCACCATGTACCCATCCTCTGATGGCTACTTCCAGCAGGATAATGCACCATGTCACAAAGCTCGAATCATTTCAAATTGGTTTCTTGAACATGACAATGAGTTCACTGTACTACAATGGCCCCACAGTCACCAGATCTCAACCCAATAGAGCATCTTTGGGATGTGGTGGAACGGGAGCTTCGTGCCCTGGATGTGCATCCCACAAATCTCCATCAACTGCAAGATGCTATCCTATCAATATGGGCCAACATTTCTAAGAATGCTTTCATCACCTTGTTGAATCAATGCCACGTAGAATTAAGGCAGTTCTGAAGGCGAAAGGGGTCAAACACAGTATTAGTATGGTGTTCCTAATAATCCTTTAGGTGAGTGTATATAGCCTTAGGGTCTACCAGGACCCAATTACAGGTGAACCAATCAACTCACAATGTCCTGCAATTCACAGTGCTCTATACATAGACAGTAAAAACATGCATGCTTAACCCAAAAACCTTTTAAATTAAAATCGTCATTCAGTCCATGGGGTGCCATAGTGTTCAAGGTATAGATCCAAAACATTTCTCTTTGGTACAGTTTTTAAGAATATTGCCCCCTCTTGTGGACACAGTAACCCTTTCGATACCAAAGAATCTCAATGGTGAACCGTGGTTTGCTTCTTTGTAGTGTTTGGCAATAGCATAGTCCATATTACCTGTTCTAATAGCAGTCTTATGTTCTGAGATCCTTTGTTTTAATTGTCTTTTTGTCTGACCAACATATGCCAAACCACATGGGCAGAGAAGCATATAAATGACATGGGTTGACTTACAATTAATGAATTGACTTATTTTAAATTTTCTTCCAGTATGTGGATGGTTAAACGATGTTGTATTTGTTGTGTTGTTGCAGCAAGCACAATTATCACATCTGTACATCCCAGTTGTTGTCAGCCATGTAGGAGTGGTCTGAGGTCTGTTCATGTTTCTGTACATAACTTTATCTTTGATTGTTGGTGCTTTTCTGAATGCAAATGTTGGTGGGTTTTTACTCATACCCTCCAAAGATGGCTCTGCCTGAAGCACATACCAATGTTTTTGAGCATTTCTTTAATCTTTGAAGCACAGTGATTGTATTCTGTGGAGAAACAAATACGATTCGGACTTCTTGTCCTGGGGTTTGTCTTAAGAAGTTCAGAGCGAGGGGTATTGTTGGCTCGGTCTATAGCACGATGGATGCAGATGGAATTATAGCCCCTTTCCAGAAATCTGTTGGCCATTATTTTGGTTTGATCCTCGAAGTCGTCTTGAACAGAACAGTTACGTTTAAGTCTCAAAAATTGTCCTGTTGGAATATTGTCTTTGAGATATTAAGGATGATTACTGGTTGCATGGAGTAATGAATTACGTTCCATTTCTTTTCTGTAGATTGATGTTTTATGTTCCCACTTTCATCCTTCTTTATATTCAAATCCAGATAATTGATTTGATGGGCACTGTGATCACAGGTAAATTTAAGATACTCAGAACTGTCATTTATATATGTCACAAAGTCCCTCAATTCATCCTCTGTTCCTTGCCAAAACATGAGGATATCGTCAATATATCGTTTGTAAAGTTTGATCTTGGAGTGATGTATATTCCTTCTCGGGTTAAGTATCACATCCTCTTCCCATCTTCCTACGACCAGTCCAGCCACAGATGGCGCTGTTGCTGTTCCCATGGCAGTGCCAGCTTGTTGAAAATAAAAATTTGATTCATATTTCATATAGTTGCGAGTGAGAACAAGATTTAGTAGTTCAAGAAGGAATTAATTTGGAGGATTCACAGCTGACGTTCTATTGGATAGGTAATAAGCTGCTGATTCTAAAGCCTCTTTATGGGGAATGCAGCCATACAAATTTTCTACATCAAGAGAGACCAATAATGTATTTTCATCAAGTTTACAGTGGTTAAGACTATTAAGTACATCTTTTGTGTCTCCTAAGTATGACGATAGGCTTTTAACAAAGTCTTTCAAAAAATAATCCACAAACTTTGATAGCGATTCTGTGATGGACTCTCTTCCTGACACTATAGGTCGAAGTGGGGGATCAGTGGGATGTTTATGAATTTTGGGCACACTATAGATCATGGGGGTAATTGGGTGATGGTTAGTCAAAAATCCAAGCTCGTTTTTAGTGACCCATGACGATGTACAGATGTGGTAATTGTGCTTGCTGCAACAACACAACAAATACAACATCGTTTAACCATCCACATACTGGAAGAAAATTTAAAATAAGTCAATTCATTAATTGTAAGTCAACCCATGTCATTTATATGCTTCTCTGCCCATGTGGTTTGGCATATGTTGGTCAGACAAAAAGACAATTAAACAAAGGATCTCAGAACATAAGACTGCTATTAGAACAGGTAATATGGACTATGCTATTGCCAAACACTACAAAGAAGCAAATCACGGTTCAACATCTTCTTTGAGATTCTTTGGTATCGAAAGGGTTACTGTGTCCACAAGAGGGGGCAATATTCTTAAAAACTGTACCAAAGAGAAATGTTTTGGATCTATACCTTGAACACTATGGCACCCCATGGACTGAATGACGATTTTAGTTTAAAATGTTTTTGGGTTAAGCATGCATGTTTTTACTGTCTATGTATAGAGCACTGTGAATTGCAGGACATTGTGAGTTGATTGGTTCACCTGTAATTGGGTCACATATCCACCTGGTAGACCCTAAGGCTATATAAGTCTAAGCAACCAACCTGATTGTAAACGCTCTGATGAAGGCGAATGCCAAAACGCGTTAGCGTTTATTTTAATGCTGTAACCAAATAAAAACTATGTGAGCACCTCTGTCTGGATATATGAATTACATCGATGTGCTACCCTTTACATTTTTTCTAAAACATATTAATGTGTTAGAAAGACCTGAAAACTGCTGTTCACAAACGCTCTCCTTCTAATTTGACAGAGCTTGAGTTGTTTTGTAAAGAGGAATGGGCTAAAATGTCAGTCTCTAGATGTGCAAACCTTGTAGTCATACCCCAGAAGACTTGCAGCTGTTATTGCAGCAAAAGGGGGTTCCACAAAGTATTAAGTTATACTGTATGAATACTTATGCACGCCCCACTTTTCACTTTTCTATTTTTTGAAAAATGGCAGAATCATGTATCATTTTGCTTTCACTTCACTTTTCTGTTACTTGTGTGTGAACTTCCAGTAAAAAAATGCAAAATGAAATCTTTGTTTAGGGTTGTAAACATGATAAAATGTGTGAAAGTCAAGGTGTATTAGTACTTTCGCAAGGCACTGTATATTTTTAAAAAATATATTTATAGTTCGCAGTTATTTTGCTTTATTTGGGGGGGAGGGGGGATCGAATCGACACATGCCTTTGTAGGCGACACAAACAAATGAAGGAAAGAGCAGAAAGTCTCATAGATTTCAATCAGATAAAACGTGAAGAAAGCAGCAGTTCACTGCGATTAAGAGGAGACTGAATCACTGTCCATGAGTGAATTTGGCACTTCACGTTATTAGAGGTAACATAAATATCTGCTCCACATGCACAGACACAAAAGAGTACTGACCCACATGAAGGGCACTCCTTATCGATCCGGTACTTTAATGGTACTCTTATCGGTGCTTTAAAAGAAAAAATAGAGGCTACTGTATAAGTATTAATCCTTGGCCTATATTTAATTTTTAATTACTCTACATTTGCACCTAATTTATTTTCAATTTGCGCATACACTTAATATATGGGAGTTAAAATACTTTACTATTTGTATTATTTTTATTATTGCTATTATGTAGTAAATCAAGCATTACCAGGCTGTTGGTTAGATTTGGCTGTAGCTCTAGGGACTGAGTTCAAATGAAAACTTAGTGCAGTAAAATACTGAACTAGACTCAAGCCACAGTTTTCTACCTCTCAGCTTGTGTCCAGTGGGTCGGGACCGACTCGCGCTGACCTGCAGGTGGGAGCGCGCACGTGTGTGCATGAACGTGCTGCTGTGTGTGCCGTTTGGGGAAAAATAGACTCCACCTGAAACTCTTTAGTTTGGATATATATGAAAAAAGAAATTGCGAGTCTGTTTGTTCAATAGGAAGTCATTACGTCTTGCTTTTCACAGCAGGTTAGCGGCAGCAGTTCGGGGGGCTTCTGAGTACAATAAACAAGTTTTGAATGTCTAACACCTGTCTTTACCGCGCACACCTGTCTTGCCGCATGCACGGCTGCAGAAGGAGGAAGAACGTGGAGATGGGCCGACACTCTGCGCTCTCGTTCGGGGTAGCGGGGATGAACAGATCCGATGCAGTAAACGCATCCTTAAGAGCGGAGAGAGCCTTTTTTAGTGATTATTTGAGCTCACGTGGTTAACGCAGCGGCACCGTTAAATAGACCTAAGCTGGAGCTTATCAGTCCGGGTGAACCGGCACACGTGGCCCCGGGGCCTTTATGATATCGGGGTTCGGTACCCATCCCTAACTGTGCATGTGCGGAATCACCAACAGTAAAAATTCAACGCGAGTATAGGTTAATATTTATTTGTTATGGGAAATTGCCAGGGGGCCAGACCCGATTTTTTGGTGGGCCGGATCGGGCCTCCGCTTTTAAAAAGCCAAAATACAATCCATGCACGGCTCGGGAATCAGTGACCCTCCGTTGTGAGGCAAACATCCCAGAGGGAACTCTTGTAAAGCTGCAGTTACATTAGGCCTCTCTGTCTGAGGAGGTCGGTTTAATTTATGAGCGGCTGCAGCAGAGACGGGCGGAGCTCGGGGACACTCAGCGTGATGTATGAGATTATGTCACTCTGACTTTACTTCGAGACTGAAATTAAACTCTGCATCTCTGGGGGACGTAGGTTTTCTAAAGCAATCATTCTGTTTTGGACACTACAGGAAACATTTCAGCAAAGAATGTGTCCAGTTTCAGCCAAAACTGCAGCTGAGAGAGTCTGATGCTGATTGTGCTAACCTAAAAAATTGCTGACAATGTCATTATTTTTTAATACATTCAGATTTGAGGCCAAATCTCAATATCAAACTTCAAATAGAATGATTTTAATGACATTTCAGGCCCAAATAATCCTGTTTTGTACAATTTTCAGGTTCTCAAATTACAGCAGCGCTTTGGACCATTCATGCGAGTTTCTTATGGTAGAGATGGACAAACAATCCTGGCTCTGGAGCTTGTCGCTTTTCGGAGCTGTGTCCCCTCTTTCATGAGCTGTATCGTCTTTCATGAGCTGTATCGCTCTGAGCGGTTGTCGCTCTTTCATGAGCTGTAATCGCTCATTCATGAGCTGTATCGCTCTTGAGCGGTGTCGCTCTTTCTGAGCTGTGTTCGCTCTTTCATGAGCTGTACTCCTCTTTCATGAGCTGTATCGCTCTTCATGAGCTGTAATGCGCTCTGAGCGGGTCGCTTTTTCATGAGCTGTGTCGCTCTTTCATGCGCTGTTGGTCGCTCTTTCGTAGCTGCGATCGCTCTTTCATGAGCTTGTGTCGCTCTTTCATGAGCTGCGTCGCTCTTCATGAGCTGTGGTCGCTCTTTCCGGAGCTTATGTCGCTCTTTCGGAGCTTTGTGACTCTTTTCCGGAGCGTTTGTCGCTCTTTCACGGAGCTGTGTCGCTCTTTCATGAGCTGTATTCGCTCTTTCATGAGCGATCGCTTCTTTCATGAGCTGTGTCGCTCGAGCGGTCGCTCTTTCTAGCTGTATGCTCTTTCATAGCTGTGTCGCTCGAGCGGTTTGTCGCTCATTCTCTCTCTTTGCTCTTTCCGGAGCTGTCGTCTTTCATTGAGCTGTATCGCTCTTTCATGAGCTGTGTCGCTCTTGAGCGGGGTCGCTCTTCTCATGAGCTGTATCGTCTTTCAGAGCTGTGTCCGCTCTTTCATGAGCTTTGTTCGCTCTTTCCGGAGCTTTTGTGCTCTTGTCCGGAGCTGTGTTCGCTCTTTTCTTGAGCTGTGTTTCCCCCCCGGCTTCCTTTTCCGGAGCTGTGTCGCTCTTTCCGGAGCTGTGTTTCGCTCTTTCCATGGTTTGTTTTCGCTCTTTCCGGCTGTGTCGCTCTTTCCCCCGGAGCTGTGTCGCTCTTTATGAATTAGTGTCGCCTTTCAATAATTGTGTCGCTCTTTCCGGAGCTGTGTCGCTCTTTTTCCGAAGCTGTGTCCGCCTTTTCCGGGCTGTGTCGCTCTTCTCCGGACTGTGTCGCTCTTTCATGAGTTGTTTTTGCGCTCTTTCCGGAGCTGTGTGCTCTTCCGGAGCTGTGTCCGCTCTTTCCGGAGCTGTGTCGCTCTTTCGGAGCTGGTGTCGCTCTTTCATGAATTGTGTTCGCTCTTTCATGAATTGTGTTCGCTCTTTTCGGAGCTTTGTCGCTCTTTCATGAGCTGTGTCGCTCTTTCCGCGAGCTTGTCGCTCTTTTTCCGGAGCTTTGTCGCTCTTTCCCGGAGCTGTTGTCGCTCTTTCATGAGCTGTGTCGCTCTTTCATGAGTTGTGTCGCTCTTTCATGAGCTGTGTCGCTCTTTTCCGGGCTTTGTCGCTCTTTCATGAGCTGTGTCGCCTCTTTCATGAGCTGTGTCGTCTCTTTCATGACTTTGTCGCTCTTCTGAGCTTTGTCGCTCTTTTCATGAGCTGTCGCTCTTTCCCGGAGCTTTGTCGCTCTTCATGAGCTTTGTCGCTCTTTATGAGCTTTTGTCGCTCTTTCATAAGTTGTTCGCTCTTTCTGAGCGTCGTCTTTCCGGAGCTTGTGGTCGCTCTTTCATGAGCTTTGTTCGCTCTTTTACTGACGTGTGTCGCTCTTTCATGAGCCTTGTCGCTCTTTCATGAGGCTGTGTCCGCTCTTGTCCGGAGCTGTTCGCTCTTTCATGAGCTTTGTCGCTCTTTAATCATGAGTTGGTGTCGTCTTTCCAGACTGTGTCGCTCTTAACTCCGGAGCTTTGTGCTCTTTCATGAGCTTTTTGTCGCTTGTCATGAGCTTTGTCGGCTCTTTCATGAGCTTTGTCGCTCTGTATCATGGTGTGTCGCTTTTTCATGAGCTGTGTCGTCTTTCCCGGAGCTGTGTCGCTCTTCATTGAGTGTGTCGCTCTTCTCCGGAGCTGTGTGCTCTTTCAATTGAGCTGTTGTCGCATCTTTTCATCGGAGTTTTGTGGTCGCCTCTTTCATGAGCTGTGTCGCTCTTTCATGAGCTGTGTCGCTCTTTTGGAGCTGTGTCGCTCTTCATGACTGTGTCGTCTTCGGCAGCTGTGTCGCTCTTTCATGAAGCTTTGTCGCTCTTTCATGAGTTGTGGCTGCTCTTTCCATGAGTTGTGTCGCTCTTTCATGAGTTGTGTCGCGCTTTTATAGAGCTGTGTCGCTCTTCATCGAGCTGTGGTCGCTCTTTCATGAGTTGTGTCGCTCTTTCATGAAGCTGTGTCGCTCTTTCATGAGCTGTTGTCGCTCTTCATGGCTGTGTCGCTCTTCATGAGCTGTGTCGCTCTTGTCCGGAGCTGTGTCGCTCTTTCCCGGAGCTGTGTCGCTCTTATGAGCTGTGTCGCTCTTTCCGGAGCTGTGTCGCTCTTCTCATGAGCTGTGTTCGCTCTTTTCCGCGAGATGTGTCGCTCTTTTCCGGAGCTGTGTCGCTCTTTCATGAGCTGTCGCTCTTTCCGGCAGCTGTGTCGCTCTTTCATGAGCTGTGTCGCTCTTTCATTGAGCTGGTCGCTCTTTCATGCGCTGTGTCGCTTGCTTCCGGGCTGTGTCGCCTTTCCGGAGCTGTGTCGCTCTCTTTCATGAGCTTTGTCGCTCTTTTCCGGAGCTTTGGTCATCTTTCCGGAGCTTGTGTCGCTCTTTCCGTGAGCTGTGTCGCTCTTTCATGACTTTGCGCTCTTTCATTGAGCTGTGTCGCTCTTTCATCTGAGCTGTGGTCGCTCTTTCCGGACTGTTGTCGCTCTTTTCACTGAGCTTTTGTCGCTCTTTCATATGAGCTTTGTCGCTTTTCCTTTCATGGAGTTGTGCCGCTCTTTCACTGACTGTGTGTCCTTTCCGGAGCTTTGTCACTTCGGAGCTTGTCGCTCTTTCCGGAGTTGTTCGCTCTTCTTTCATGAGCTTTGTCGCTCTTTCTGAGTGTGTCCTCTTTCATGAGCTGTGTGCTCTTTCCGGAGCTGTGTCGCTTTTTTCATGAGCTTTGTCGGTCTTTCATGAGCTTGTCGCTCTTCTGAGCTGTGTCGCCTTTCATGCATGAGCTGTGTCGCCTCTTTCCGGAGCTGGTCGCTTCTTTCATGAGCTGTGTCGCTCTTTCAATGAGCTGTGTCGCTCTTTTCATGAGCTGTGTCGCTCTTTAAGAGCCTGTGTCCGCTCTTTTTCCGGAGCTTGTGTCGTTTTCCGGAGCTGTGTCGCTTTTCATGAGCTGTGTCGCTTTCCGGAGCTGTTGTCACTCTTTCATGAGCTTTGTCGCTCTTTCCGGAGCTTTGTCGCTCTTTTCATGAGTTGTGCCGCTCTTTCATGGAGCTGGTGTCGCTTTTTCCGGAGCTGTGTCTCGCTCTTTCCGGAGCTTCTGTCGCTCTTTCATGAGCTGTCGCTCTTTCATGAGTTGTTTTGTCGCTCTTTCATTGACTTGTCGCTCTTTCCACGGAGCTGTGTCGCTCTTTCCGGAGCTTGTGTCGTCTTCTCCATGAGTTTTGTGGTCGCTCTTCAGAGCTGTGTCGCTCTTTCATCGAGGTGTGTCGGCTTCTTTCCGGAGCTCGTGTCGCTACTTTCTGCAGCTTGTGTCGCTCTTTCCGGAGCTGTGTCGCTCTTTCCGGAGCTGTGTCGCTCTTTCATCGAAGTGTGTCGCTCTTTCATGAGCTTGTCGTCTTTCATGAGTTGTGTCGCTCTTTCCGGAGCTTTGTCGCTCTTTCAATGAGCTTGTCGTTTTTCATGATGTGAGTTGGTGTCGCTCTTTCATGAGCTGTGTCGCTCTTTTCGAGCTTTGTCAGTCTTTTCATGAGCTGTGTCGCTCTTCAGAGCTGTGTCCGCCTTTCATGAGCTGTGGTCGCTCTTCCCGACTGTGGTCGCTCTTTCATGAGCTGTGTGGCTGTTTCAAATGAGCTTTGTCGCTTCTTTCATGAGCTGTGTGCTCTTGGCGGGAGCTGTGTCGCTCTTTTCCGGAGCTTTGTCGTCTTTCATGACCGTGTCCGCTCTTTTCGAGCTGTGTCGCTCTTTCTGAGGCTGTGTGCTCTTTCCGGAGCCTGTGTCGTCTTTTCCGGAGCTGTGTCGCTCTTTGAGCTGTGTCGCTCTTTCCGGAAGCTGTGTCGCTCTTTCCGCGCTGTGTCGCTCTTTCACTGAGCTGTGTCGCTCTTTCATGAGTGTGTCGCTTTTCATGAAGCTGTGTCGCTCTTGCATGAGCCTGTGTCGCTCTTTCATGAGCTTTGTTCGCTCTTTCATGAGTTTGGTGTCGCTCTTTTATGAGCTGTGTCGCTCTTTCCGGAGCTGTGTCGCTCTTTCGGAGCTGTGTCGTCATTCGAGCTTTGTCATACAATTTCTCGAGCTGTGTCGGCTCTTTCCGGAGCTGTGTCGCTCTTTCCCGGAGCTGTGTCGCTCTTTCATGAGCCTGTGTCGCTGTTTCATAGCTTTGTCGCTCTTTCATGAGCTGTGTCGCTCTTCGCGGAGTGTGTGCTCTTCCGGAGCTTGTCGCTCTTTCATGAACTGTTCGCTCTTTTTCCGGAGCTGTGTCGCTCTTTTCATGATGTGTCGCTCTTTTCGGAAGCTGTGTCGCCTTATCATGAGCTGTGTCGCTCTTTTTCTTTGAGCTGTGTCGCTCTTTCATGAGCTGTGTCGTCTTTATGAGCTGTGTCGCTCTTTCATAGCCCTGTGTCGCTCTTGTCATAGACCTGTGTCGCTCTTTCCAATGAGTCTTTGTCGCTCTTTTCATAGAGCTGTGTCGGCTCTTTCATGAGCTGTTCGCTTCTTCATTGCAGTTGTGCTCGCTCTTTCATGCAGCTGTTGTCGCTCTTTAAATGGGCTGTGTCGCTCTTTCATGAGCTGTGTGCTCTTTCATGAGCTTGTGTCGCTCTTCATGAGTTGTGTCGCTCTTTTCCGAAGCTTGTGTCGCCCTTTTCCGCGAGCTGTGGTCGCTCTTCATGAGTTGTGTCCTCTTTCGTGAGTTGTGCGCTCTTCCCGGAGTGTGTTCGCTTCTTTTTCCGGGAGCTTTGTCGGCTCTTCCGGAGCTGTGTCGCTCTTTCATGAGCTGTGTCGCGTCTTTCATTGAGCTGTGTCGGCTCTTCATGAGCTGTGTGCTCTTTCCGGAGCTGTGTCGCCTCTTTCATGAGAGTTGTGTCGCTCTTTCATGAGCTTTGTCGCTCTTTCATGAGCTTTGTGCTCTTACTTTCATGAGCTGTGTCGCTATTTCATGAGCTGTGGTCGCTCTTATCATGAGCTGTGGTCGGCTCTTTCATCGAGCTGTTGTCGGCTCTTTCCCGGAGCTGTGGTCGCTCTTTTCCGGAGCTGTGTCGCTCTTTTCATGAGCTTTGTCCGGCTCTTTCATCGGAGCTGGTGCTCTTTATGAGCTGTGGTCGCTGCTTTCATGAGCTGTGTCGCTCTTTCATGAGTTGTGTCGCTCTTTCGGAGCTGTGTCGCTCTTTTCCGAGCTGGTGTCGGCTCTTTTACGGAGCTTTTGTGCTCTTTCATGAGCGGTGTCGTCTTTCGCATGAGTTGTGTCGCTCTTTCCGCGAGCTGTGTCGCTCTTCCATTGAGTGTGTCGCTCTTTCATGAGTTGTGTCGCTCTTTTCATGAGCTTTGGTCGCTCTTTCATGAGCCTTGTGTCGATCTTTTTATGCGCTGTGTCGTCCTTCATTCCGGAGCTGTGTCGCTCTTTCATGGCTGTGTCCGCTCTTCATGAGCTGTGTGCTCTTTCATGAGCTTTTGTCGCTCTTTTCATTGAGCTGTTGTCGCTCTTCAATGAGCTTGTCGCTCTTTCATGAGCTGTGTCGTCTTTCGGAGCTGTGTCGCTCTTCCGGAAGCTGTGTCGCTCTTCCGGAGCTGTGTCGCTCTTTTCCGGAGTTTTCTTTGTAGCTCTTTCCGGAGCCTGTTCGCTTTCATGAGCTGTGTCGCTTTCATGAGTTGTGTCCTCTTTTTCCAGAGTCTGCTGTCGCTCTTTCATGAGCTGTGTCGCTCTTTCATGAGCTGTGTCGCTCTTTCATGAGCTGTGTGCTCTTTCATGAGCTGTGTCGCTTCTTTATGAGCTGTGTCGCTCCTTTCATGAGTTGTGTCGCTCTTTCCGGACTGTGTCGCTCTTTCCGGAGCTGTGTCGCTCTTCAGATGAGCGTGTCGTCTTCATGAGTTGTGTCGCTCTTCATGAGTTGTGTCGCTCTTTCAATGAGCTGTGTCGCTCTTTCATGAGCTGTGTCGCTCTTCAATGAGGTGTGTGTCGCTCTTTCCGAGCTGTGTCGCTTCTTTTCCGGAGCTGTGGTCTCTTCCGAGCTGTGTCCTCTTTCATGAGCTTGTGTCGCTCTTTCCGGAGCTGTGTCGCTCTTTCCGGAGCTGTGGTCGCTCTTTTCGAGGACTGTGTCGCTCTTCCGGAGCTGTGTCGCTCTTACGGAGCTGTGTCGCCTCTTTCATGAGCTGTGTCGCTCTTTCATTAGCTGTGTCGCTCTTTCCGGAGCTGTGTCGCTCTTTCCGGAAGCCTTGTGTCGTCTTCCGGAGCTGTGGTCGCTCTTTTCATTAGATTGGGTGTCCGCTCTTCCGGAGCTGTGTCGTCTTTCCGGAGCTGTGTCGCTCTTCCCGGAGCTGTGTCGTCTTTTCATGAGCTGTGTCGCTCTTCATGAGCTGTGCGTCTTTCCGGGAGCTTTGTCGCTCTTTCCGGAGCTTTTGTCGCTCTTTCCGGGAGCTGTGCCTCTTTCCGGAGCTGTGTCGCTCTTTTCCGAGCTGTAGTCCTTTCTTTCCGGAGCTTTGTCGCTCTTATATGAGGCTGTGTGCTCTTTCATAGAGCTTTGTCGCTCTTTCATTCGATTGAGCTGTGTCGCTTTTCATGAGCTTTGTCGTCTTTCAGACTTGTGTCGCTCTCCGGAGCTGTGTTCGCTCTTATTCAGGAGCTTTTGTCGCTCTTTCATGACTGTGTCGCTCTTTCATGAGCTGTGTGCTCTTCGCCGGAGCTGTGTCGCTTTTCCGGAGCTGTGTCCGCTCTTCCGGAGCTGTGTGTCTTTCCGGAGCCTTTGGTCGCTCTTTCCGGACGCTGTTGTCGCTCTTTCCGGAGCTGTGTCGCTCTTTCATGAGCTTTGGTCGCTCTTTCATGAGCCTGTGTGCTCTTTCCGGCGCTGTGTCGCTCTTTCATGAGCTTTGTCGTTTTAGTGAGCGGGTGTCGCTCTTTCATGCAGCTGTGTTCGCTCCTTTCCCGGAGCTGGTTCGCTCTTTTCCGGAGCTGTGTGCGCTCTCTCATGAGCTGTTCGCTTTCATGATCTTGTCGCTCTTTCCCGGAGCTTGTCGCTCTTATCATGAGCTTTGTCGCTCTTTAATGAGTTGTGTCCGCTCTATCATAGCTTGTCGTTCTTTATGAGCTGTGTCGCTCTTTATTTCGAGCTGGTGTCGCTCTTTATCCGGAGCTTTTGGTCGCTCTTTTCATGAGCTTTTTTGTCGCCTTTCAATGAGCTTTGTCGCTCTAAGCTCTGTATTACATGAGAGTTTGTGTCGCTCTTTTCTGAGCTGTGGTCGTTCTTTCAATGAGCTGTGTCGCTCTTTCATGAAGCTGTGTCGCTCTTTCCCCGGAGCTTTGTCGCTCTTTCATAGCTGTGTCGCTCTTTCATGAGCTGTGTCGCTCTTTCATGACTTGTCGCTCTTTCCGAGTTTGTCCGCTCTTTCATCTGAGCTGTGTCGCTCTTTCGGAGCTTGTCGCCTTTCATTGAGCTGTGTGCTCTTTCATGAGCTGTGTCGCTCTTTCCGGAGCTGGTGGTCGCTTTTCATGAGCTCGTGTGCTCTTTTCATGAGCTGTTGTCCGCTCTTTCATCGAGCTGCTGGTCGGCTCTTTCATGAGCTGTGTCGCTCCTTCCGAGAGCTGTGTCGCTTTCCGGGAGCTGTTCGCTTTTCCCGGAGCTGTGGTCGCTCTCTCTCATCGAGCGTGTTGCTCTTTCATGACTGTGTCGCTCTTATCCGGAGCCTTTGTCGCTCTTTGAATAGCTTTGTCGCTCTTTCATGGAGTTTGTGCCGCTTTTCATGAGGTTGTGTCGCTCTTTCATGGCTGTGTCGTCTTCGTCATGAGCTGTGTCGTCTTTCCGGAGCTTTGTTCGGCTCTTTCATGAGCTTATGTTCGCTCTTTCATGAGTTGTGTCGCTCTTTCACTGAGCTGTGTCGTTCTTTCATGAGCTGTGTCGCTCTTTCATGAGCTGTGTCCGCCTTTCCGGAGCTTTGTCGCTCTTTCATGAGTTGTGTCGCTCTTTCATGAGCTGTGTCGCTCTTCCATGAGCTGTGCGTCGCTCTTTCCGGAGTTTGTTCGCTCTTTCATGAGCTGTGTCGTCGTTTCCGGAGCTTTGTGCTCTTTCTGGAGCTGTGTCGCTCTTTCATGAGCTGTGTGCTCTTTTCATTGAGCTGTGTCGCTCTTTCCGGAGCTGTGTCGCTCTCTCAGAGCTGTGTTCGCTTTTTCCGGAGCTTTGTCGCTCTTTTCATGAGCTTTGTCGCTCTTTCATATTGAGTTTGTGTCGCTCTTTCATGACTGTTGGTTCGTTCTTTCAATGAGCTTTGTCGCTCTTTCATTGAGTTGTGTCGCTCTTTCATGAAGCTGTTGTCGTTTCTTTCAATGAGCTGGTGTCGCTCTTTTCATAGTTGTTGTCGCTCTTTCATGAGCTTTCGTCGCTCTTTCCGGAGCTGTGTCGCTCTCGTATGAGCTGTGTCGCTCTCTTCCGGAGCTTTTGTCCGCTCTTTCATGAGCTTTGTCGTCTTTCATGAGTTGTGTCCTCTTTCAGTGAGCTGTGTCGCTCTTTCATGAGCTGTGTCCGCTCTTTCCGGGCTTTGTCGTCTTTCATGAGTTGTGTCGCTTCTTTCATGAGCTGTGGTCGCTCTTTCATGAGCTGTGGTCGCTCTTTCCGGGAGCGCTTTGTTCGTCTTCAATGAGCTGTGGTCGCTCTTTTCCGGAGCTTTGTTCGCTCTTTCATAGCTGTGTCCGCTCTTCTGGAGTGTGTCGCTCTTGTTTAGTTGTGTACTTTTCTGAGCTGTGTCGCTTTTCATGAGCTGTGTCGCCTTTCTGGAGCCTGTGTCGCTCTTTCATGAGTTGTGTCGCTCTTTCCGGACTTTGTCGCTCTTTATGAGCTGTGGTCGTCTCTTTTCACGGAGTTGTCGCGGGCTCTTTCATGAGCTGTGTCGCTCTTTCCGGAGCTTTGTCGCTCTTTAATGCAGCTGGTCGTCGCTCTTTCCGGAGCTTTTGTCCGCTCTTCTCATGAGCTGTGTCGCTTCTTCTGGGAGCTGTGTCTTCTTTCTGGAGCTGTGCGCTCTTTCTGGAGCTGTGTCGCCTTGTCCGGACTTTGTCGCTCTTTCATGAGCTGTGTCGCTCTTCTGGAGCTGTGTCGCTCTTTCGGAGGCTGTGTCGCTCCTTCTGGGGAGCTGTGTCGTCTTCATCGAGCGTGTCGCTCTTCAATGAGCTTTGTCGCTCTTTCCGGAGCTTTGTCCGCTCTTTCCGGGCTTTGGTTCGCTCCTTCATGAGCTGTGTCGCTCTTTCTGGAGCTTTGTCGCTCTTTCATGAGCTGTGTCGCTCTTTCGGAGACTCGTTGTCGCTCTTTTCTGAGTTGTGTCGCTCTTTCATGAGCTGTGTGCTCTCTTTTCATGAGCTGTGGGTCGCTCTTTCATGAGCTGGTGTCGCTCTTTCATCGGAGCTTGTGTCGTCTTTCATGAGTTGTGTCGGCTCTTTCCCGGAGGCTGTGTCGCTCTTTCCCGGAGCTGTGTCGCTCTTCAATGAAGTTGTGTCGCTCTTTCATGAAGTTTGTGTCGCTCTTTTTCCGGAGCTGTGGTCGCTCTTTTTCCCGGAGCTTTTTGTTCGCTCTTTCCGGAGCTGTGTCCGCTTTTCATGAGCTGTGTCGCTCTTTCATTGAAGCTGTTGTGCTCTTTTCATGAGCTGTGTCGACTCTTTCCGGAGCTGTGTCGCTCTTTCATGAGTTGTGTCGCTCTTTTATGAAGCTGTCCGCTCTTTCTGAGCTTGGGTCGCTCTTTCATGAGCTGTGTCCGCTCTTTTCATGAGCTGGTCGCTCTTCATGAGCTGTGTGCTCTATATGAGCTGTGTGCTCTTTCATGAGCTGGTCGCTCTTTTCATGAGCTGTGTCGCTCTTTCATGAGCTGTGTCGCTCTTCGGGCTGTGTCGCTCTTTCCGGAGATGTGTCGCTCTTTCATGAGTTTGGTCGCTCTTTTTCATGAGCTGTGTCGCTCTTTATCATGAGCTGATGTCGCTCTTTCTCCGAGCTGGTGTGCTCTTTCATGTTGATTTGTGTCGCTCTTTCCGGAGCTTAGTCGTCGCTCTTTCCGGGAGGCTGTGTCGCTCTTTTCGCGGCAGCTTTGTCGCTCTTTCTGGAGCTGTGTGCTCATTCTCATTGAGTATGTGCGGGTTGCTGCTTTTACTCTTTTCCGGAGCTGTGGTCGCTCTTTCCGGAGCTGGTGTCGCTCTTTCATGAGCCCTTGTCCGGCTCGTTTCATGGAGTTTGTGTCGCTCTTTCATGAGCTTTGTCGCTCTTCATGAGCTGTGTGCTCTTTCAGTGAGTCTGTGTCGCTCTTTCATGAGCTGTGTCGCTCTTTTCATCCGAAGCTGTGTCGTCTTCTCATGAGCTGTGTCGGCTCTTTCCGGAGCTGTGTCGCTCTTTCCGGACTGTCGTCGTCTTCCGGAGGCGTGGTCGCTCTTTCCGGAGCTGTGTCGCTCTTTCATGAGCTGTGTCGCACTTCCTGAGCTTTGTCGCTCTTTCTATGGACTGTGTCGCTTCTTTATAGCTGTGCTTCGCTCTTCAGTGAGCGTGTGCTCTTTCATGAGCTGTGGTCGCTCTTTCATGAGCTGTCGGTCGCTCTTCAGAGCTGTGGGTCGCTCTTCATGAGGCTGTGTCGCTCTTTCATGAGTTTTTGTGTCGCTCTTGTGGAGCTTGTGTCGCTCTTTCCGGAGCTGTGTCCGCTCTTCATGAGCTGTTCGCTCTTTCCATGAGTTGTGTCGCTCTTTCATTGGTTGTGGCTCTTTCACTGAGCTGTGTCGCTCTTTCATGAGCTGTGTCGCTCTTCATGAAGCTGTGTCCCTCTTTATGAGCTTGTGGTCGCTCTTTCATGAGCTGTGTCGCTCTTTCATGAGCTGTGTCGCTCTTTCATGAGTTTGTGTCGCTCTTTCCGGAGCTGTGTGCTCTTTCATGAGCTTGTGTCGCTCTTCTCCGGAGCTGTGTCGCTCTTTCCGGAGCTGTGTCGCTCTTTCCGGATGCTGTAGTCGCTTCTTTCATGAGCTCGTGTCGCTCTTTCCGGGCTGTGGCGTCTTTCCGGGAGTCTTGTGTCGCTCCTTCCGGAGCTGTGCGCTCTTTCATGGCTGTGTCGTCTTTCTGAGCTGTGTCCTTTTCATGAGCTGTGTCGCCTCTTCGGAGTGTGTCGCTCTTTTCCGGAGCTGTGTCGCTCTTTCATGAGCTGTGTCGCTCTTTTCATGAGCTGTTGTCGCTCTTTCCGGAGCTGTGTCGCTCTTTCCGGAGTGTGTCGCTCTTATGTTCCGGAGCTGTGTCGCTCTTTTCCGGAGCTGTGTCGCTCTATTCATGAGCTTTGGTCGGCTCTTTCCGGAGATGTGTCGCTCTTTCCGGAAGCTGTGGTCGCCTATCCGGAGCTGTGTCGCTCTTTCCGGAGCTTTGTCACTCTTTCCGGAGCTGTGTCGCTCTTTCATGAGTTGTGTCGTGTTCTTTCCGGAGCTTTGTCGTCTTCATGAGCTGTGTCGCTTTTCCGGAGCTGTGTCGCTCTTTCATGAGCTGTGTCGCTCTTATGAGCTGTGTCCGCTTTTCTGGCAGCTGTGTCGCTCTTTCTGGAGTGGGTGCGCTCTTTTCTGGCGCTGTGTCGCTCTTTCATGAGCTGTGTGCTCTTCTGGAGCTGTGTTCGCTCTTTCCGGAGTTTTGGTCGCTCCTTTCTGAGCTGTGTCGCTCTTTCATGAGCTGTGGTCGCTCTTTTCCGGAGCTGTGTTTTCGGCTCTTCCGGAGCTGTGTGCTCTTTTCACTGGAAGCTGTGTCGCTCTTTCCGGAGCTTTGTCGCTCTTTCATGAGTTGGTCGCTCTTTTCCGGAGTTTGGTCGCTCTTTCATCGGCTGTGTCGCTCTTTCGGAGCTTGTCGCTCTTTCAATAGAGTTTGTGGTCGCTCTTTCTGAGCTGTGTCGCCTTTATCGAGCTGTGTCGCTCTTTCATGAGCTTGTGTCGCTCTTTCTGAGCTGTGTCGCTCTTTCATGAGTTGTGTGCTCTTTTCCGGAGCTTGTGTCGCTCTTTTCGGAGCTGCTGTCGCTCTTTCATGAGTTGTGATGTTTTCAGTGAGTTGTGTCGCTCTTTCCGGGCTGTGTTCGCTCTTCTCCGGAGCTTTGTCGCTCTTTTCCGGAGCTGTGTCGCTGCTTTCACATGAGCTGTGTCGCTTTTCATTGAGTGTGTCCGCTCTTTCATGAGCTTTGTCGCTGCTTCATGAGCTTTGGTGTCTTTCATGGCTGTGTCGCTTTTCATGAGCTGCTGTCGCTCTTCTCATGAGCTTGTGTCGTCTTTTCTTAGGCTCTGTGCTCTTTCATGAGCTGTGTCCGCCTTTTCGGGCTGTGTCGCTCTTTCAGGAGCCTGTGTCGGCTCTTTCATGAGCTTGTGTGCTCTTTTCATGAGCTGTGTCCGCTCTTTCTGGCTGTGTCGCTTCTTTTCCAGAGCTTGTCGCCTCTTTCATGCGTTGTGTCGCTCTTTCCGGAGCTGTGTCGCTTTATCCGGAGCTGTGTCCTCTTGTCCGGGCTTTGTTCAGCCTTTTCATGAGCTGTGTGCTCTTTCATGCTTTGTCGCTCTTTCCGGAGCTGTGTGCTCTTTCCGGAGCTGTTCGCTCTTTCCGGAGCTGGTGTGTCTTTCATGAGCTGGTGTCGCTCTTTCATGAGTTCGTGTGCTCTTTCATGAGCTTTGGTCGCTCTTTCATGAGCTGTGGTCGCTCTTTCACATGAGCGTGTCGCTCTTTCATGAGCTGTGTCGTCTTTCATGCTGTGTCGCTCTTTTCCGGAGCTGTGTCGCTCTTCGGAGCTGTGTCTCTTCCGGAGCTGTGTGTCTTTCCCGGAGCTGTGTGCTCTTCATGAGCCTGTGTCGCTCGTTTCATGACCTTGTGCTCTTTCATGAGCTGTGTCGCTCTTTCTGAGCTGTGTCGTCTGGTCATGAGCTGTGTCGCTTTCATGACCTGTGTCCGCTCTTTCTCTTAAGTTTGTCGCCTTCGGAGCTTTTGTCGTCTTTCCGGAGCTGGTTTTTGCTTCTTTCTTGAGCTGTGTTCGCTCTTCTCGAGTTGTGTCGCTCTTTTCCAGAGCTGTGTCGCTCTTTGATGAGCTGTGTCGCTCTAATCATTGAGGCTGTGTCGCTCTTCATAGAGCGGTGTGATCTTTCATGAGCTGTGTCGCTCTTTCATGAGCTGTGTCGCTCTTTCATGAAGTGTGTCGCTCTTTCATGAGCTTGTGTCGCTCTTTCATGAGTTTGTCGTCTTTCCGGAGCTGATTGTGCTCTTTTCGGAGACTGTGTCGCTCTTTCATGAGCTGTGTCGCTCTTTCATGAGTTGTGTCGCTCTTCATGAGTTTGTGTCGCTACTTCATATGAGCGTGTGCTCTTGCTTCATGAGATGTGTCGCTCTTTCATCGAGCTGTGTCGCTCTTCTTCATGAGCTGTGTCGCTCTTTCATGAGCTGTGTGCTCTTTCATGAGCTGTTCGTCTTTCATGGAGTTGTGTGCTCCTTTCCGAGTCTGTGTCGCTCTTTCATGAAGTTGTGCGCTCTTTCCGGAGCTGTGTCGTTCTTTTCCGGGCTTGTGTCGCTCTTTCCGGAGCTGTGTCCGTTTTCATGAGCTGTGTCGCTCTTTCCCGGAGCTGTGTCCGCTCTTCCGGAGCTGTGTCGCTTTTACGGAGCTGGTGGTCCGCTCTTTGTCCGGAGCTGTGTCGCTCTTTCATGAGCTGTGTCGCTCTTCTCATGACGTTGGTGTCCGCTCTTTCAGAGCTTTGGTCAGTCTTTCATGAGCTGTGTCGCTCTTTCATGAGCTGTGTCGCTCTTTCAATGAGACTGTGTCGTCTTTCATGAGCTGTGTCGTCTTTTGAAGCTGTGTCGCTCCTTTCCCGGAGCGTGGTGTCGCTCTTTCCGGAGCTGTGTCCTCTTTCCGGAGCTGTGGTCGCTCTTTCCGGAGCTGTGGTCGCTCTTCATGAGCGTGGTCGCTCTTTCATGAGCTTTGTCCCGCTCTTTATGAGCTGTGTCGCTCTTCTGAGCTGTGTCGCTCTTTCATGAGCCTGTGTGTCTTTCATAGTTGTGTTCGCTCTTTCCGAGTTGTCGCTCTTTCCCGGCCGCTGTTTCGCATCTTTCATTTGACTGTGTGCGCTCTTTTCATGGTTTGTTGTCGCTCTTTCAGAGTGGTGTGCTCTTTCATGAGCTTGTGGTCGCTTTTCATGAGCTGTGTGTCTTCATGAGCTGTGTCGTCTTTCCTGAGGTGTGTCGCTCTTTGCATGAGCTGTGCGCTCTTTCATGGAGCCTGTGTCGCTCCTTTCATGGAGTTGGTGTCGCTCTTTATGGAGTGTGTCGCTCTTTTCAATGAGTTGGTGGTCGCTCTTTCATGAGGCTGTGTCGCTCTTTTCATGAGGCCTGAGTGTCGTCTTATCATGAGCTTGTGTCGCTCTTGTCATAGCTGTGTCGTCTTTCATGAGTTGTGTCGCTCTTTCCGCGAGCTGTGTCGCTCTTTCGTGAGTTGTGGTTCGCTCTTTTCCGGAGCTGTGTTCGCTCTTTCCGAGCTGTGTGGTCTTATTATCGGAGCATGTGTCGCTCTTTCATGAGCTGTTCGCTTCTTTCCGGAGCTGTGTCGCTCTTTCGGAGCTGTGTCGCTCTGTCAGACTTTTGTCCTTTTCATGAGCTGTGCCCGTCTTTCATTGGCTTTGTCGCTCTTTCCATGAGCTGTGTCGCTTCTTTCATGAGCTGGTCGCTCTTTCATGAGCTGTGTCTTCTTTCCGGCAGCTGTGGTCGCTCTTTCATCGGCGCTGTGTGCTCTTTTCAATGAGCTGTGTCGCTCTTTCGGAGCTGTGTCGCTCTTTCCGGAGCTGTGTCGCTCTTTCTCCGGAGCTGTGTGGTCTTTCCGGAGTGTGTCGCTCTTTCATCGAGCTTGTCCTCTTCGGAGCTGTGTCGCTCTTTCGGAGCTGTGTCGCTCTTCCGGAGTGGTGTCTCTTTCCGGAGCTTTGTCTACTCTTCCGGAGCTGTGTCGCTCTTTATATGAGTTGTGTGCTCTTTGCCGGGAGCTTTTCGCTCTTTATGAGCTGTGTCGCTCTCCGGGCTGTGTGCTTTTCATGAGCTGTGTCGTCTTCATGGCTGTGGTGCGATGTTTCACGGAATGCATGTGTCGCTAACAAGTATATAACCGGAGCTGGTGTTGCTTCTATCATGAGTTGTGTCGCTGCTTTCCGGAGTGTGTCCGATCTTCCGGAGCTGTGTCGTCTTAGTCATGACTTGTCGCTCTTTATGAGCTGGTGCTCTTTCCGGGCTTGTCGCTCTTTTCCGGAGCTTTGTGTCTTGTTCCGGAGCTGTTGTGTTTTCCGGAGCTGTTGTCCTCTTTCCGGAGCTGTGTCGCTCTTTTCGTGCGTGTCGCTCTTTCGGAGCTTTGTCGCTCTTTCCGGAGCTGTGTCGTCTCTCTATTCGCGGTTTGTGTCTTTCATGAAGCTGTGTGCTCTTTAGAGCTTTGTGGTTTTATGAGCGTGTCGTCTTCATGCTTTGTCGCTCTTTCAGAGCTGTGTGTCTTTTCGGAGCTGTGTCGCTCTTTCATGAGCTGTGTCGCTCTTTCATGAGCTGTGTGCTCTTTCATGAGCTGTGTCGCTTCTTTATGAGCTGTGTCGCTCCTTTCATGAGTTGTGTCGCTCTTTCCGGACTGTGTGCTCTTTCGGAAGTTTGTCGTCTTCCGGAGCTTGTGTTGCTTTCGGAGCTGTGTAGCTCTTTAATGAGCTTTGGTCGCTCTTTATGAGCTGTGTCGCTCTTTGCGGAGCTGTGTCGCTCTTTTCATGAGCTTTGTCGCGTCTTTTCATGAGCTGGTGTCGCTCTTTCATTGAGATGTGTGTCTTTCTGAGCTGTGTCGTCTTTCCGGAAGCTGTGTCGCTTCTGCTCATGAGCTGGTGTCCGCTCTTTCATGACTGTGTCGCTCTTTCCCGAGCTTTGTGCTCTTTCATGAGCGTGTGTGTCTTTTCAGAGTTGTGTCGCTCTTTTCATGAGTTTGTCGTTTCTTCATGAGCTTGTCGCTCTTTCCGGAGCTTTGTCGCGTCTTTGCATGGAGCTTGTCGCTCGCTTTCATGGTTGTGTCGCTCTTTCATGAGCTTGTGTCGTTCTTTCATGAAGCTGTGTCGTCTTCTATGAGCTTTGTCGCTCTTTCAGGAGCTTTTGTCCGCTCTTTTCATGAGCTTTTAGTCCGCTCTTTCATGAGTTTGTGTCGCTCTTCTTCATGACTGTGTCGTTTCTTTCATGGAGCTGTTGTCGCTCTTTTCCATGAGCTGTGTCGCTCTTCATGAAGTTGTGTCGGCTCTTTTCCGGAGCTGTGTCGCTCTTTTCCGGAGCTGTGTCGCTCTTTCATGAGCTGTGTCGCTCTTTTCCGGAGCTTTGTCGCTCTTTCATGAGCTGTGTCTGCTCTTTCGCGGAGCTTTGTGCTTTTTTCATGGAGACTGTGTGCTCTTTCATAGCTGTGTCGCTCTTTTACATGAGCTGGGTCGCTTTTATGAGCTGTTGTCGCTCTTACTATCATAGAGCTGTGTCCGCTCTTCTTCATGACGCTGTGGTCCGCTCTTTTCCGGAGGCTGTGTCGGCTCTTTTTCCGAGCTGTGTCGCTCTCTCATGAGCTGTGTCGCTCTTTCTGAGCTGTGTCGCTCTTATCCGGAGTCTTTGTCGCTCTTCATAAGCTTTTTGTCGCTCTTTCCATCGAGCTTTGTCGTGGTTTCTTTCATGAGTTGTGTCGCTCCATTCATGAGCTGTGTCGTTTTTCAATGAGCTTGTGTCCGCTCTTTCCGGAGCTTTGTCGCTCTTTCATGAGCTTGGTCGCTCTTTCATGAGTTGTGGGTCGCTCTTTCAATGAGCTGTGTCGTTCTTTCATGAGCTGTGTCGCTCTTTCTGAGCTGTGTGCTCTTTTCCGGGCTTTGTCGCTCTTCTTGGAGTTTGTGTCGCTCTTTATGGCTGTGTCGCTCTTTCAATGAGCTGTGTGCTCTTTCCGGAGCTTGGTCGTCTTTCATGAGACTTGTCCCGCTCTTCGGAGCTTTGTCGCTCTTTTCTGGGCTTTGTCGCTCTTTCATGAGCCTGTGTCGCTCTCTCATGAGCTGTGTCGCTCTTTCGGAGCTTTGTCGCTCTTTCATGAGCTTTGTCGCTCTTTCATGAGCTTTGTCGCTTCTTATCTTTCATTGCGTTGTGTCGCTCTTTCAATGAGCTGTGTGTCTTTCATGAGCTTTGTGCTCTTTCATGAGTTGTGTGCTCTATATGAGCTGTTGTCGCTTCTTTCATGAGCTGTGTCGCTCTTCCTGAGTTGGTGTCGCTCTTTCATGAGCTTTGTCGCTCTTTTCCGGAGCTGTGGTTCGCTTCTCATGAGCTGTGTCGCTCTTTCGGAGCTTTGTCGCTTTTCATGAGGCTTGTGCTCTTTCATCGGAGTTGTGTCGCTCTTTATCAATGAGCTGTGTCGCTCTTTCATGACTGTGTCGCTCTTTCCGGAGCTTTGTCGTCTTTCATGAGTTGATGTCGCTCTTTCATGAGCTGTGCCCGCTCTTCATGACGCTTGTCGTTTTCCGAGCTTTGTCGCTCTTTCATGAGCGTGTGTCGCTCTTTCCGGAGCTTTGTCGGTCTTCATGAGGCTTTGTCCGCTCTTCTGGAGGCTGTGTGCTCTTTCGGAGCTTTGTTCGCTTCTTATCATGATTGGTGTGTTTTTCATGAGCTGGTGTCGCTCTTTCATGCGCTGTGTCGCTCTTTCCGGAGCTTTGTCGCTCTTTCATGAGCTGTGTCGCTCTTTCCGGAAGCTTTGTCGCTCTTTCATGGAGCTGGTGTCGCTCTTTCTGCGAGGAGCTGTGTCCCGCTCTTTCATGAGTCTGTGTGCTTCTTCTGGAGCTGTGTCGATCTTTCATGAGTTTGTGTCGCTCTTTCGGAGCTTGTCGGCTCTTTCATGAGCTGTGTCGCTCTTTCGGAGCTTTGTCGCTCTTTCATGAGCTGTGTCGCTCTTCCGGAGCTTTGTCGCTTCTTTTAAATGAGCTGTGGGTCGTTCTTTCCGGAGCTTGTCGGCTCTTGTCATGAGCTGTGTCGCTCTTTCTGGAGCTGTGTCGCTCTTTCTGGAGCTGGTGTCGCTCTTTCTGGGAGCTGTGTCGCTCTTTCCGGAGTTTGTCGCTCTTTCATGAGCTGTGTCGCTCTTCTGGAGCTGTGTCGTCTTTCTGGGAGCTGTGTCGCCTCTTTCATTGAGCTGTGTCGCTCTTTCTGGAGCGTGTCCTCTTCCGGAGTTTTGTTCGCTTTTTTTCATTGAGCTGTGTCCGCTCTTTCAATGAGCTGTGTCGCTTTTCCGGAGCTTTGTCGCTTTTCATCGAGTTGTGTCGCTCTTTCCCGGAGCTTTTGTCGCTCTTCATGAGCTGTGTGCTCTTTCCGGACTTTGTCGCTCTTTCATGAGTTGTGTCGCTCTTTCATGAGCTGTGTCCGCTCTTTACAATGAGCTTGGTGCTCTTTCATGAGCTGTGTCGCTCTTTCATGAGCTGTGGCCGCTCTTTCATGAGCTGTGTCGCTCTTTCCGGAGGCTTGTCGGCTCTTTCATGAGCTGTGTCGCCTTTCCGTGAGCTTTGTCGCTCTTTCATGAGCTGTTGTCGCTCTTTCTGAGCTGTGTCGCTCTTTCATGAGTGTGTCGCCTCTTTCCGGAGCTTTGTCGCTCTTTCATGAGGCTGTGTCGCTCTTTTTCATTGTGAAGCTGTGTCGCTCTTTCCCGGAGCTTTGGTCGCTCTTTCATGAGTTGTGTCGCTCTTTCTTCGCCGGAGCTTTGTCGCTCTTATCATGAGCTGTGTTCGCTCTTTATTCCGGAGCTTGGTCGCTCTTCAGGAGTGTGGTGCTCGCTCTTTCATGAGCTGTGTCGCTCTTTCATGAGCTGTGTCGCTCTTTCATGAGCTGTGTCGCCTTCATGAGCTGTGCGCTCTTTTCATGAGCTGTGTCGCTCTTGATCCGGGCTGTGTCGCTCTTTCATGAGCTGTGTCGCTCTTCCGGAGCTTTGTCGCTCTTTCATAGCAGTGTCGTCTTTCCGGAGTCTTTGTCGCTCTTTCATGAGTGTGTCGCTCTTTCCCGGAGCTTTGTGTCCTTTCATTGACGTTGTGTCGCTCTTTCATGAGCTGTGTCGCTCTTTCATGAGTGTGGTCGCTCTTTTCATGAGCTGTGTCGCTCTTTTCCGGAGCTTTGTCGCTCTTTCATGAGCTTTGTCGCTCTTTCATCGAGCTTTGTCCGCTTCTTTATGAGGTTGTGTTCGTTATTTCCGGAGCTGTGGTTCGCTCTTTCATGGAGTTGTGGTCGCTCTTTCCGGAGCTTTGTCGCTCTTTCATGAGTTGTTGTCGCTCTTTCTGCAGCTGTGTCGCTCTTTTCCAGGAGCTGTGTCACTCTTTCATGAGTTGTGTCGCTCTTTCCGGAGCTTATGTCCGCTCTTATCTTCCGGAGCTGTAATCGCTCTTTCATGAGCTGTGTCGCTCTTTCATCAGCTGTGTCGCTCTTTTCATTGAGTTGTGTCGCTCTTTCATTGAGTTGTGTCCGCTCTTTCATGACTGTGTCGCTCTTTCCGGAGCTGTGTTCGCTTTTCATGAGCTTGTGGGTCGCTCTTTTTGTCCATGAGGCTGTGTCGCTCTTTCATGAGCTGTGTCGCTCTTTCATTGACTGGTGTCCGCTCTTTCCGGAGCGCTGTGTCCCGCCTCTTTCCGGAGCTGTTGGTCGCTCTTTTCATGAGCTTTTGTCGCTCTTTCATGAGCTGTAATCGCTCTTTCCTGAGCTGTGGTCGCTCTTCCGGAGCTTGTGTCGCTCTTTCCGAGAGGCCTGTGTCGCTCTTTCATGAGCTGTGTCCGCTCTTTCATGAGCTTGTCGCTCTTCATGAGCTTGTCGCTCTTTCGGAGCTGTGTCGCTCTTCGGAGCTGATGTCGACTCCTACTCCGGAGCTGTTGTCGCTCTTTTCCGGGAGCTTGTGTCGGCTCTTCTTGAGCTGTGTCGCTCTTTCATGAGCTGTGTGTCTTTCGGAGCTGTGTAGCTCTTCCGGAGCTGTGTGATCTCTTTGGCCGGAGCGTGTGTCCGCCTTCCCGGAGATGTGTCGTCTTTCCGGAGCTGTGTGTCGCTCTTTCCGGAGCTGGTGGATCGTCTTTCAATGAGTTGTGTCGCTCTTTCGGAGTCTGTGTCGGCTCTTTGCAATGAGGCTGTGTCCGTCTCTTTCATGAGTAGCTGAGTTGTGTCGGCTCTTTCATGAAGCTGTGGTCCGCTCTTTTCCGTGACGCTGGTGTCGCTTTTCCACGGACTGTTCGCGTCGCTTTCCGGAGACTTCGTGTCGCTCTTGTTCGCTGTGTCGTCTTCATGAGCTGTGTCGCCTTTCATGAAGCTTGTGTTCGCTCCTTCATGAGCTGTGTCGCTTCTTCCATGAGCTGTGTCGTTATCCGGGCTTGTCGCTCTTCCTTGTCTCCGGAGCTGTGTCACTCTTTCCGGAAGCTTTGTCATCTTTTCCGGAGCTGTGTCGCCTTTCCGGAGCTTTGTCGCTCTTTCTGACTTTGTCGCTCTTTCCGGAGCTTTGTTGCTCTTTCCTGAGCTTTGTCGCTCTTTGAATCTGAGTGGACCCTCAGGAGGCGCTGCTCTTCCTCGTTATTTTCCTGTGAGTTCATAGTTTAATAGCGAGTTGGCGACAGACACGAGTTCAGACTGTGGTCAGAACAGTTCAGACAGTTGTCTAACTTGTGTGTAGGGATGGGACAATAATGAAATTTAGAGTCACGATTATCTTCACAAAAATAATTGCGATAAACGATATCACGATATTTGCCTATGGCTTAAAAAATTCACTGAAGCTCCAGATTTTACAGAAATTATGAGAATTGATTAACAAAATGTTGATTCTCTTGATTCTTCTTTGTGATTCCATTAGTTTGTATTGCTGCTCCGACCCGTGGCATGCAAAAGTTGCAATTGTGTTTTTTTGGCCAGAGAGACCAGGGGAGATTAAAGACCCTCCAATCATCCCATTAACACTTGTACTAACCCCAGAGGGACTACGGAAAGGATTTATTAAGGTAAACAAGTTACTTAGTACTGCTCAACTCAAAACTCATCAAAAGACAAAAAACTGCTGTAACATAGAACGAAAACCAGCTAATCTTTTCATAGCCATAATCGATAGAAAGTCATTGTTGCTGCAACATAATGTAGCACTACATGGTGCATTTAGTGATTATCTTCAAGCGAGATACTCACAATTATTAAAAAATGTGGCGATCAATTAATTGCCACATTTTTTATCACGATAAACAATATTATTGTTTATTGTCCCACCCCTACTTGTGTGAACTCCAAACAAAGTTCTCTCCCTCCAAACAAAGAGACCCTTCACAGAAGTCCAAAAACCTGTGTTTTCCTCTGCGGATTCAGCATAACTGAATCAGATTAGCTTTGAGCTTCGATACATTTGAAACACTCCGGCAAAGAAAGCTTCGATGCTTCACGGGGCTCCGCCCGCCCATCACTATCGTATAGCATACCAGTGGCATTTCTTCAGGTAAACTATCGTCGTCTGTAAAATAATAATAGTCCTGGTGTGTCCATCATAGATGTATCACACCATTTATGCAGGTTGCAACAAGACGGATACAAGATTTTTAATTCAAGCATATTCCTTTTCTAAACATTTGCAAACACAAAATCAAACAGAGGAGTTAGGGATGCTTCGATTTTAAAAAGGCAATTGGACACAACAGGAAACGCTTGTGCAAACGTTTGGCTAAAATTGACTGTGTAATTTGCAGTTGCTCTTGAAGTTTCTGTCAGCTCTCGGAATAAAAAGTCTAGCCATTGTCATAACTTTGAAAAAAATAAGAAAAAAGCCACTGTGTTGAAGCTCATGTTTAACAGTCACAGAGTGAACCGAATATTTTCACCAAAACAAAGTGCAAATCTAATCACAGAAAACAGTTATTTTTGTCTTCCAGGCCAACGTGGAGCAACTCTCCATGCTCCTGCGTCTTTCTGCTTTCACTGGTAAATACGTGGATTTCCTCAAAGGTGTTTCTGAGTTGAAGGTTCGGCGTCTTGTTGACACTCACAGGAGGTTTTCTGACTTTATGACTCAGAGAAGTGTCAGACTCCAACGCAGAGCAGCCGTGTTTTTCACACAAACTTTCTACATTTCCCCCATAATGTAGCAGAATTTTAATCCGACTCCAGCCGCTGATGTGGAGAAAAACAAACTACATTTTAAGGCGAGATGCTGCAGTGAACAGGGACACACTTAAAGAGATGTCCATTTGAAACTTTTTCTGCAGAATGACGACATAAACCTGAGGAAAACATGTGTAAATTCCTCCTTGTTTTTTGGGTTCAAAGCTCAATTAATCTGTCAGGAATAGCATTTTTCACTTTTCTCTTTGAAGAAGAACCAGAAAAAGCAGAAGAAAAAGCAAAAGAAGAGGAAGAAGAAGAGGAAGAAGCGGGCGGCACAGTGGCACAGCGGTTAGAGCTTGTGGTTGACAGCTAGAAGGTCCTGGGTTCGATTCCCACCTGGACGGGGCCTTTCTGTGCGGAGTTTGCATGTTCTCCCCGTGTCTGCGTAGGTTTCCTCTGGGTACTCCGGTTTCCCCTACCACTAAAAACATGTACAATAGGCCAGGATGAATGATGTGTGTGAATGTATGATGGTGGTCAGAGGGACCGTTGGTGCAGATGTGTGCAGTCGCGACAGCGGTTCTGTCAGTCTCCCCCAGGGGAAACTGAAGCTACTAACGTAGTTTACCACCACCAAGTATGGAGTGAATGTAAAATGCTCTCATGTAAAGCGCTTTGTGACCATGTCTGTGAAAGGTGCTATATAAATAAAGATCTTCTTCTTCTTCAAAAGAAGAAAAAGCAGAAGAACAAGGCAGAAGAAGCGCAGAAAAAAAAGAAGCAGAAGAAGAAGCAGAAGAAGAGGAAGAAGAAACAGAAGAAAAAGCAGAAGATGCAGAAGCAGAAAAAGAAGCAGAAGGAGAAACAGAAAAAGAAGCAGAATAAGAAGAGACAGAAGAAGCAGAAGAAGAAGCAGAAGCAGAGGCAGAAGAAACAGAAGCAGAAGAAAAAGAAGCAGTAGCAGCAGCAGAAGAAGAAACCGAAGAACAAGCAAAACAAGAAGAAGAAGAAGAACCAGCAGAAGAAGAAGCAATAGAAGAAGCAGAAGAAGCAGGAGTAGCAGAAGCAGCAGCAGAAGCAAAATAAGAAGAAGAAGAGGAAGAAGCAGAAGAAAAAGCAGAAGAAGCAGAAGAAGAGGAAGAAGAAGCGGAAGCAGATTTGGATTACAGCGTCATCTCGGTCACAGCCTTCCACACGTGGATACCAAACTTGTCAGTATTTGTGAATGAATAAGCGTGGGAAAGACCAGGGAGCGACACAGACATGATGGAGTTACTTGCTAGAAACAGGTTACAGCAGAAGAAGCCGGATGTGAACATTTAAATTCCACAGCGCCCCCTAGTGTCGCTGTAAAACGCAGTTAGAAAATCAACATCTGCACATCAGTGCTCCCCCGAATCTCACACTCCGGATGATTCTGAAAATGGAAATGTCAAAGTGACATTTAGAAAATTACCTAAAATCTGCTTCATATAAAGTTTGTTTCCACACGACGATAACGAACTCCTGACCTTTAGAAAGACTCGAAGAAACGACAAACTTTCAGGCGAAGCTTCTGTGTAATTACCGCAAAGGTGGATTTTTCATTAGCTTATACATTATTCTTAAATATAAATCGTTTATGATCGTATACAAATGTCATTTATCATTTACAATATCAGAGGATTTTTCAATTACAGTCAAACAAAATTAAAGGATTTATCATTTACGGTCGTACAAAATAAATACACCATATTAAGACTTATACCAGGGCACAGCTCTCTTTCATTGTGATCATACAAAAATATACACACTTCAATATCGCTCGGCCCTACTATACCAAATATACCCATAAGTACAAGCTCTGTATAACCATGTAGACATAGAAACTGTCTGCCTATAGTCATACACTTAAAATGGACAGGAAAAAGGAAAATTTAAGTAAAAATATAATAAAATAAAATAAAAATGACATGTATACATCTGTACAATATACATACGTATATGTAATCTATGACAATTAACACTGGAAACGTGTTCTTTTTTGTCCATAAAACTTGAGCAAGCTGACCTGACTTTAAGGTCACACAAAATTAATTCCAAACACACTAAAATTTAGTGTAGTCAATGCTCAATGATACAATAGAGTCTTAACTTTCTTTATAATACTTCGATATTCATATCCAGGCAAACCCCACAACAACAACAAAAGCGCGAGTGTGCGCCTGTCTGTGAAAATGATAGTAATTATGATACTTCACTAGCATACTTTTTAAAGATAATGTCTTTACATGTTCTTTTAAAGTGTCCTAGTGTTTTGCTCTGTTTTGTCTCTTTATTTAAGTCATTCCACAGTGTTATTCCTGCTTGGGAAATGCACATACTTTTAAGGGTGGTGTGAACACAATGTTTTCTCATCACAAATTCTCCTCTTAAATTATAATTTCCTTCTCTACTACTGAACAATTTTTGGGTGTTCCTGGGAGAAGGTCACGACTTGCTTTGTACATTACAACAAGAGTTTTAAATTTAATTAAGTCTTCAATTTTCATTATATGAGATGCTAAAAACAACTCATTTGTATGGTCCCTAAAACCAACATTATGAACGATTCTTATGGCTTTTTTCTGAAGTTTATAAAGTGGATCTAAATGAGTTTTATAAGTGTTACCCCAAACCTCCGCACAGTAGCTGATATATCGGAGAATTAAAGAACTATATACAGTGGGGATAAAAAGTATTTAGAGACAAAATGAGAAAAAAAAAAATCCAGAAAATCACATTGTCTGATTTGTAATGAATTTATTTGCAAATTATTTTTCTCATTTTGTCTCTCATAGTTGAGGTTTACCTATGATGAAAATTACAGGCCTCTCTCATCTTTTTAAGTGGGAGAACTTGCACAATTGTTGGTTGACTAATACTTTTTTCTCCACTGTATAATATAATAGGGAGAAAGAGTGAGAGAGTACTACATTTATTAGAAAAATGCCTCTTTGCTTCTTGCAGATTTGTATGTTGTTGCGGATGAAGCTGAAATGTAATAACGGAGCAACATGAGGCAGTGAACAGCAGTTTTAGAAGATTATCTGCAGCTCAATGCTTAAGTGCAAAAAAAATAAAACACAGGCTATACATAAAATAGTTATATCACAAATGTAATTGCAATATCTAAATATTGTAACAAGTGAATTTCTCCATTGTGAGATCAATAAAGGCTTATCTTATCTTTTATCTGTCAGAAACATCGCAATTAGCTTTTTTTGGGGTCAAAATCCTGCAGTGTAAAAGTAAAAACGTGACCCGTTTAGGAAATGGCCTTTCCCCACGCCCTTGTTCCGCACCATTGTTGCGGCAGGGACTGTGTGCTTTAGTTATTTGCATAGAGTGTAAATTTAATTCAGGAATATGGAAATGCTGCTCCTCTCAGGGAATTTTCTCAGAGCAAACTTTACTTTAAAATGTCTACACACTCTCCCACCTCCTCATCCTTCACTCTGACCGAGCTCTGCAGTCGGCGTTTGTGTTGGGACAGAAGAGGAAAAGCTCCCGTTTAAAGCCAGTGTTGCATTTCTCTAACGCAGCAGATTAACGCTGCGGGAACGTTAACATTAAACTTTAATCAGATTTACGGGTAATTTCTCTCGGGGGGAAATCCGGAACGCTGTACTACGCAGCGGAATAAAAAGTTTCCTGCGACACGAGAACATAGAGGTCTCTGTGGAGCTCAGATTCAGGAGGAACTTTACTGAAATGAAAAGAATGAATATAAAAAACACGCCGCACGCCGCTCTGGTGCTGTATTTAAGTAGAGTTTTTGAGGATCTGTACTTAACTCGAGCAGCATTTCTTACTTTTACTCCACTACATCTTTTTCGACTTTTTCCACGCTACTTTTATGTACTTGTATTGTCTTAGTTTTAACACTGTCAACAGACCAATAAACAGACCAAACTCTCTTTACAATGTTTTTTCTCTGACGTTTTGTGGCTTTGACCCGCAGATTTATCCAGGAAGTAACTCCAACATGGCTGTGGCGCTTTTGAACATTTTCAAAAGGTTTGGAACATTTTGGAACAGTTTGAAACCGCCACCTTAACGTGATGGAGGGGTTTGAGCCTGAATGATCCTGGAGCTCTGTTGTCGGGGGCTTGGTGCTCCTGGTAGGGTCTCCCATGGCAAACAGGTCCTAGGTGACGGGTCAGACAAAGAGCGGTTCAGAAGCCCCTTATGAGAGACCAACAGGCCCGGTTAGAACCATGAGGCCGTCCTTCTGTGGACCCACCACCTGCAGGAGGAGCCATAGGGCTGGTGCAGCTCCAACAGCTGCCCCCACGCAGTGGCGCCTCCAGAAATTGTTCATAGGGGTGGCCAGATGGGGCCACTTAAAATCTTGGGGTGGCAAACCAAAACTATCAGCCATAATTTCACAATTGTATTTACTGTTGTAGTAAACTGGCCTGTAGAAAGTATCAGAAAGACTTAAGGAAACGTCTACTGCTATACTTTGTTTTTTTTGGCTGTGAATTTGGGCTGAAAATATTCATAACTGATACTACAGTACTACAATTAACACTGGCCAGTGGGGTGGCCAATGGGGTGGCCAGGAGTCGGCCAGGGGTGGCCACGGCCACCCCTGGCCACCCCGTGGTGGCGCCACTGCCCCACGACCCGGCAACGGACAAGTGGAAGAAAATGGATGGATGGATGGAATTTGGAGAAAGCTTTGAAAATTATGGAAACGTTTTGAAAATGTTTGAAAACTTTGGAACAGTTTGGAAAAGTAACTGCAACATGTCTGTGTGGCTCCCTGGTCTTTCCCACGCTTATTCATTCACAAATACTGACCTGTTTGGTATCCACGTGTAGCACGAAAGGCTGTGACCAAGATGACTATGTAATCCAGCGGCTAAGGACGGGAGAAATATACACAGGGGGCATGTGCAGACAAAGGGACTAAACTTTCATTCCACTCTTTAACAGCAGCAGCACTTTAGTCGCTCCATAAGACTCCACTCTACTACATTTGGAAGCTCTTTCACAAGGATTTTTTCAGATCTAATTCCTGAGAAATTTATTTATCTTTGAACCCATTAAACAAGGAGAAATTTGAATGTTTACATTTTTTTTCACACATTTACATATGTATATTAACATATTTTTTCACACAAACCACACATTTACACATTTAAATGTCGGCAATTTTGGCCCAGTGCTGCTTTCGTCAATCAAAACCATAATGATATCATTAGGTTGACGCACCTTTTTTAAAATAATGACGAGCTAAAACCAGGTTACGTTCACGTTACGTCACTATAGTAACTGTCTTTATGCACATTTCTAGTCATAGTTTATTGCTAATTTCTCTGTAATTCCTGGGCCAATTCACATGAAACAGAAGCATGACACAGAGCCACGCCGTCAGGTCACATGACTCATGCTGCACCCCGCGATCAAACTGGGACTTTATGTTTACTCAGCAGAGTTGTAAAATACCATAAGAAAGCAAGCTGATGATCAGAGGACAAGGAGAGCAGGCGCTTTTGGGAAAAGTCCTGTTCACAATGACACAGGAATAGAACTGTCAAAAGCTCAGTACAACCTTCAACCTTTACCCCAATTCATTCCCCAAATTCATTCAAATTCAAATAGTAATACTTAACTACTTTTAAAAACAAAACTGGTTAAAACCGTGAGTTTTCGTTGACTATAACTAGACTAAAACTATCACATTTCCAAATGACTATAATGTGACTAAAACTAAAAGCACTAAGAGGGTTCCAAAAACAACACTGCTTTGGCCATTTGAATGTATAAAACGCCTTATTTTTTATTTGAAAACATAAAATGACAGAAAGCTCGAAGTAAACTACAGCTAAAGCTTCAAAGTGATACTCCTACATTTTACTCAAGTAGCGTCCAAACTAAACCATTATAATCACCGTCTTTAGTCCTGACAAAGCTTCTGAAGATGGAAATGACTCGACTGTATTCAAATCTCTGGTATGATGTGACATTCCTGGATGACTGGGAGCCCACACAAACATTACAAAGCCTTCAGGACGTTTGTTTGTGAATAAACACAGAAATGGAAATGTGTGAAGGCCGCAGACTGACGCTCTGACAGCAGGGGGCGCCGCTCCGAGACACACGACCCTGGCTATTAGCATGTATTAGCATCTGCAGCGCTAACAGCGAACAGCACAGAGGCTTTGGCCGTCACAGGAAGGACTCACAGCGGAGACACAAGAGGAAACACATTTATATCGGAGTCAGAGACGTGTTTGAAAAGTTAGCCACTTTTAACTTTGTTTGGAGTCAGGAAACAAGTTTAAAGACAGAATTAAAAATGAGCATCATTGGCCCATAAAGTCCTATTTTTGGTACTAAAAAGAGAATAAATCTAAAGTCAGTCGTTAATGAGACTAAATCTGACTGAAAACTGCAGATATTTTGGTCGACTCCTAAAAACGGAATAAAAAGTTTAAAAAATTGACTCAAAACTCAATTCTCTGCCAAAGGAACAGGTTTGTGTTTTGTCCATGTGGAGAACAAACATGAAGCTCAATATCACCTATACAGTATGTGCAAAAACTATCAGACAGAGGAAGAAATAGAGATGCACCAATCCAGCTCTTTTGCTTCTGATATTGAGTATCTGCCGATATCCGATATTAACCGATACCAAGAGTATTCCTTATAAGTGGCTGCTGTGAGTGACAAAAAGGTCTCTTCAATAAAGTTTCATCTTTTCTTAGAAACTAAGTGTACATATCAATTATATCTATTAATAAACTAATGGAAAAACATTAAAGAAGTATTACTGGACTTTTTGCACTAAATATCCTTGGCTACATGACAGACTTCAGGTTTATAATATAAACAACTCCCAAAGGGGTCGGATCATTAAAAATATGTTAGATCAGTTATTCTTTAACAGCATTTCATAAATGAAGATATAAACACTTGACCGCTCCAGCAGCTGCCGATTTGATTGTATTAGGCGACTTTAGGTGATTCAATCATAGTTTCTGTCCCAGGAGATGTGAGCACCATGTGCTGTACCAAAAACAAATCCCACCAATTAATAAATGATTCTGATTAGCTGATATAAGCTTAGCATGCTGCTGATTCTTCAGGTTCTGAGCTTCAAAATGAGGCACATATTTACTTAGATTTAGTCGGTGAAATGTGGTTTTAAAATGGGGAAAGCCAAAACAGGTATTGGTTCAGTATCGGATACTTGGAATGACCTATTATCGTATTTTTTCGAGTATTAGCTCAAATATTGGATCATCCCTGGAAGGAACTATACCAGGGGTTAAAGCAAAAAAAGTAATCTGAATGAAAAATGTTTTCAACAGTGATATCACTATTAATGCGGGGCAGTGGAGTGCACATATTCTCGCAGTGCTGTTTTCCTCATACGTATACTCCTCCTATAGTCACAGAACATAAGACGTAGAGACACTTCAAAACACAATGAACACAGGTACAACCAGGGGAGAGATTTTGAAGGATTTAGATGACATTTCCTGCATTCTGGTGCTTTTAAATGATGAATACAATTTTTCAGAGCCCTCACAGCTGCAGCACAGTCGAGGCGTCACAAGAGGTGCTACAGGAAACAAAAAAGGACAAATGAGAGATGGTGAAAGACTGTTGTGAAGCGGAGGGAGTGGAGTGAGGAAAGGAAGGAGGAGGTGGAGCTGACCAGTGCAGGACACCACGCTCTGAAACAGGGACAAACCCAGGAGGCGCGGCACCATTTCAGAGGATCAGAGGAGACAGAGGGCAGCCAGCCAGGTTTCTTCCGAGTGCTACAGTTTCCCCGACCTCCAAGGTCATGTGGGTCAGGTTGACACACAGTGGCAGCATGGCTCAGCCGCAGCAGCTCAGGACTAACACCTGAACACTATTTCATTGTACGCTTGTACAATGACAATAAAGCACTTACTTACTTACTTCAGCTGGTCCTTTTGCTGTTGTCTAATATCGTTAGCCACATAGCATAATTGCCTAAGTCATTTTGGCCCAATCTCAATTCTCTTTCTACCCCTACCCCTTCCCTTAGCCCTAGCCCTTGCCCTTTCCCTACACCCTGAAACCAAGGGCTAAGGGCGAGGGTTGAAAATACCACCCTAAGAAATGGGACAGCCCTCCATTTGACTGCATTTACTATTAACACAGATGATTAAGGTTATGTAAAAAATAAAATTAAAATAAAAGCAAGCCTACTTGTCTATAGAGCATGTTTCTACTGAACCAGTTTATCACTTGACTGATGCTGTTTTGTAACACCTAAACAACAGGACTCGGTCTCAGCCCAAACCCTACACATTTTCATCTATTTCTGCTACATTCTCCTTCCCCCTGTCCGTGTGTTGCAGCTTCTACCGCGGGTCGCAGTGGCTGCAGCCAGAGCTGCCAGAGATCAGCCCATCCGCTCCTGTAGCGCACTCAGCGGGGACAGTCAGAGGTAGACCGCTCGCACTGTGCACAGGGCGGGGACAGGCACCCGCAGCCTCCGCTCTGAGCCCCGGGCCTGAGCGGAGGCTGCAGAGGTGCGCTCAGACCGGGGACAGACCGCTCGGACCCGGGCTCAGAGCACAGCGGCGCGGGGAGAAATCGAGCGCAGCAGCGACGCACTGAACCCCGTGTCATGTCAATAGCGACGTATCGAAAGTTTGGGAGCGTTCGCAGCAGCAAAGCGAAAACGTAGAATGACACGTTTATAGCAATGGACTGTTCTAATTGTTGCACAAAGCGAATAAAGTCATGAACGAAGCGTTCTGCAACTTTATAAAGTTGTAAGAGTGCTATTGATATTCGCGAATTCATTTGCAGCTTATTCCGTGTTTTGTCAAACTCCTCCTACCCTTCGTCTGAAGTGTGCATCTGAAAAACCCTCGCTGGAAGGGCTATGTGGCCCTCACCCCTACCCCTACCCCTCACCACAAAATAGAATTGGGACACCCCTTCGTCTCTCGTGAACGCGCACAACGAAGGGAAAGGGCTAAGCGGAGGGCTAAGGGGGAGAATTGAGATTGGGCCTTTGTATTGTTAAAATGGCAATAAGAGAAAAACAATGTGTTTCCTATAAAATGTCTTTTACATGTTTTCCAAAAACAAAACAAAAATGAGTTAGGCAATTATGCTATGTGGCTAACGATATGGGTAATTTGCTTAAATTAAGAATTATATGTAAGATTCTTAATTTAAGAATTAAGAATCTTAATTCTTCATTTAGATTCTTAATTAAGAATCTTATGAAAACCCTGTATGAAAACCCATACAGAGAGGTTTTCTCTGTATGGGTGCATTTTTACAGCTCACAGTGGTCTGAGTAACATTACAAAAACTATGAGTTCAGGAAGTAAACCATCAATTTATTTTAATGTTGAAATCTGCTGATGAAAATGTTCCAAATGTTATTCTTGTCTAAACACAGTAATGTTCTGTTTCATGGGCAATGAATAGAATTGACCAAGTGTTCACATTTACAGGTTTATAATTGAAGGGAAATGACTGTAGTTTATTATATCAGATTTATTATAACAGAAAATACATGTGTATTATTTTAGTATCAGGCTGTTGTAATAAAATAGAAGTTGTCAAGAGATATCCAGACACACTGCTCCCCCACTGCTCATGATAAGAGTATTACTGTAGGACCTCTGGTTAGTTCTTTGCTTCATGAGGTAAATGTTCTGTAACCACACTTTAATGGTCAATAATAAACTAATAACATTTTATTCAAACACTACTGCTTTAGAAGCACTTTGTGTACATTGTAACCTGTATAACCAGATTGTTGTAACAAACAATACATTAGGAGAAGGATTTGTGCGTGTCACCTGAATCCTGCCCTGACCGCAGACGCGTAGCCTCCTCCTCTCGCTGCATCATCGCTGTCCCTGAGCGGGGGGCGACTCACAGCGAACACCACTTCAAAAAATACTCAAGGAGCGCAGTCTGTAGCTCTGCGCCCTTCATTATTAAACAGTGAGTCCAGTCCACGCGGACACGAGAGTGGAATGGTTCAAAGGAGCTAATGTTTTAATCCGAGAGCCCAAAGCCCCCTCACACACCAACTCACTTCTGATTGGTTGATAGCCGTGGTCACACTTATTCACAGCAGAAGTGTTGCTGAAGGCACAATCCAGACATTAGCCTACTTTTACTGATGTATTTCCAATTCTAGGTGACGGACATTTTTCCCTAATTGGTCGAAATGCCGGAAATCCGGAGCAGCGATTGAGAACTTTAACCCTTGAACTAGATTCATGTGTACAAGAGTAAGACTGGGTACCGTTAACGACACCAGAGTGGCATCGGAAGCAGGTACTGAAAAAAATATATAGTTCCAAGTTTTTATGCCGTTTGTTTCAGGGACAGCATTAAAGCTGCTCAAATAAATGATACAAATTTAAAACAAATAGTCTTATGGAATAAATGAACATCATTGTTGACAACATAACGGTCCCCAGCCCTATACATAAAGTGGGGCAAAAAAGTATTTGGTCAGTTCCCCATAGACTTCCTATTGGATTTCGGCAAATACTTAATTGCCACACAACACTTGTTCCGTTGGCTTTTATTTAAAGACAGTCCAAAGTCTGTCCTAACAGAGGAGAAGTGTCGTGTGACTCTTTTTGGTGAAATCCCAGCACAATCTCCTCCAGATCGCGACTATATGGGTTCAATGTGCAGTGGAGGGATATATTCAAAATAGGCAACGAAGGAAATGCAACACCAATCTTTGTCTAAAGCCCCGGCCTCACGTGGAATCGGAAAACCCTGGAGCCCTTAAATGAACACAGCCGTGTGGACCTGTCCTGCTCAGGCGCTGTACAAATAAAGTCTTTCCTTTCAAAGTTCTTTTCAGATGAAGTGTAAATGACATTTCCAGCTTAAAACATGCGCTCACCTTGCTGGTAGTGTGGGAGGCTGTCGCGGAGCAGGAGGCTCAGCTGGTGTCCGTTCAGGTGCAGCAGTCGGAGCTGGTCTCTTAGGGGCAGCTCCTCCAGGATCTGGGGCAGCACTCGGCCCACGGAGTTCTGGGACACGGGGAGTCCCAACCCGAGGGCCAGGGTCGGGGCCAGGTCCACCTGCTCCACCGCGAGAGGCTGCTCCAGACCTCCTGCAGAGACAGAGGAGGCGAAAGGACTGAAAATACTTCTCATGCTGCTTTAAATGTATGCTTTAATTCTGTGACATAATTAGCTAACAGGGACATTGATATCATGAAGTCAAAGAGAAATATCATCATATATTTGGTGATTATAATTCAACAATATGGAGCAAATTAATTTAAAGTTATTCTATTCTTTCTTTTAATTGTTTTAAAAAGAAGCCATTTTAACAATAGATAAATAAATAAAAAAGCATTTGTGACGCACAGTTGTGGCTACAACATGACATTTTTGTGGTTTTCAAAGCATAGATACAGATATACAAATTTATATTAAAATATCCCTGTGAAAAGATTCCCAAATGTTGAAAGTTTGGAGTCTGTAGGAGTACAAAATAAACACCGTATTGTGTAGATTTGGCCATTTCTTTCTTTCTCATTAGTTGAAAGGTTCTAAGAAAATCAGAAAAATGAAGAATTTAGAATAGAGGTTTTTTTTGGTGTGAAAATTAGTGATGGGCGACTGAAGCCTTGTAACACTGAGGCTTTCCTGCAAAAAAGTGTTGTGAGCTTCGAAGTCTCTGAGCTGTTTCATTCTGCCTGAACACTGGCCTCTTGTGGACAAACTTTATTATTATAAACATGACTGAAGCATGAGATGTGTGCAATATAAGTTTCAAACAGGCGTGTGACAGTTTTATTATTTGTAGCCTGGTTTTGATGATTGATCAAATCATCATAGGCCGATAAATAAGAGTCATTTTCTGTGCAACGTGGGTCTGTGCTTCAAGCATCTGCTTCAGGAAGAGCCATACAAGCGCCAGAGCGCAGAGTTTTTTGCCCATCACTAATGAAAATCATGCAGCCATTCTTCACAGCGCTGCCTGTTCCTGATCACTGTAAACGTTAAAGCCTGAGACTGAACGGTGTGTGGACTCTGTATAAGCTCCACGTTCCACACAATGGGCTCCAGTTCCGGTTACAAACACATCGTGACGTGCTCATAGTATCAAACAAAGACATGAAATATTTACTCTTTAGCTGCTCAGAGAGAGGTCTGCGCCTGGAGCAGAGCTGAGCCACGTCCAAACGAAGACTAACAACGAGGCTTCGCTCATAGACTCTTGACGTTATCATCAGAGCAAAGAAGAGACTGTTGTGGAGGTTCAACACACATCAGATAAACCGTCTGCTGTTTGAATATTCTTCAGCGTAACTCAAATAACGGCGATGAACTGATATTTTTGCAAACCAATATGTAAAATTTTTTTTTTCCAAAATTACCCCAATTTTTTTCCTATATTTTCACGGTGGTGCAGCTCGTGGTTCAAAGCTAGAAGGTCCCGGGTTTGATTCCCACCTGGACAGGGTGTGTTCTTCTCTTGTCTGTGTAGGTTTCCTCCAGTTTCCCCAACCACTAAAAACATGTACACCAGGGTGTATGTGTGTATGTGAGAGTGAGTTGGAGGGACTGATGGCGCAGATTGGTAGCCTCAAACTCCGTCAGTCTACCCCAGGCAGCTGTGCCTTACCACTCTCTTGTATGGAGTGAATGTAAAACTGTCCCATGGTTTTTCCCAATTTTTGAACCTTTCCCGCCCACTTTTTTCCTCATTTCCTCCATAATTTTTCCCCCAACAATTTCCTCTATTTTTCCTCAAATGTTCCCCCACATGTTTTCCATATTCCTGACATTGGAGATGAACTCAATATATTTATAAATGTGCATATGATCTTGCAGACGATTTAATGCCGACCTTATCCTCTTTTCCCTCTTCCTTGTTAACGCTATTGAAAATCCCTGAAAAGTAAAGGTTTAAAATAAACGACTGGAAGCTGCAGCAGGAGTGAAGCTGGAGTTGGTGGAACCGCGTCTGAACATCGACCTCTTGTTCCCAGACAGTTTTGTTTTGGTGTGGGCCGCTGAGTGGGCGGAAATCTAACCCTCACCCTCACACTGCCCCGAGTGACATGACAGCGACCTGTGTTTAAACATTTATGGGAGAAATGTTGGAGAAAATCAGTGCCTCGATAAACCTCAGAATGTGACGAGTAACTTCACTTCACTTGTGTTTCCTCCGGGCTCAGCACAGAGCAGCCCCCCATCGTCCTGCTCCTGCCAGAGCGCAGCGGGAAGGTACCTGCACCCAAAAGTCAAGCTATAGAGCTAAAAGTACTCACTTAAACTTTAAATACAATTCTAAAACTAAATGCATTCATTATCGAAGATCTGATTACTGCTGCTGTATTAGGTTGAAAGAAGCAGCGTTATTATAGAAACTTTAGAATTAGTGAGTGTTGCTCATGTTAGCTTAGCGCTCATTCATTTCTATGGCTAGCGGCGTCTATTGGTTTACATGCATCAGTTAGCATTGGATATTAAGCTATTTTTTCTCTTAAACTTTCTAAACAAAATTACATGATCCCAATGTCAACAATATAGTCACATTTTCCTGTTTGTACTTGACTCATGGATATATTTAGAGGTCAGTTTTAACATTGTTTGGACTGAATGAATGCACTGTTCTGCTCCTAACGGTCAGTAGTGATGGTCCAGTGCAGTAAATACTTTATACTGTTGGTTATATTACCTAGCATCATTTTAGCATTTGTCTTTAATTCAAGAAAACAAATTTGACCTTTTGGTTTTGTCAAGAACGTGACAAAACCAAATAAAGTAATATATTGTTGTATTCTGTAATGTAGATAATACAGAGCAGATAGAAAAAGCGACAAAAGTTTGATACAGCAAAAATACTCTATGTACAGTTGTGCTCAAAGTTTTACATATCCTGGCAGAATTTTTTGATTCTTTTTTTCAGTAAATATGAAAGATAACATTTTTTTTAACTAACTAATAGTTAGTGGTTGTGTGAAGCCATTTATGGTGAAACATCTCTGAGTTTTATCTTTTTAAATCATAATGATAATTGAAAATACCTAAATGTTCCTGATCAAAGTTTACATACCCCAGTTCCTAATACTGTATATTTCCCCCTTTAACAACAATGACAGCTTGGAGTCTTTGTGGAGAAGGTTCTGTTTATAATCTAATGGTAAAGCGGCCCATTCTTCTTGGCAAAAAGCCTCCAGTTCCTGTAAGTTCCTGGGTTCTTGCATGAACTGCACGTTTGAGATCTCTCCACAGTGGCTCAATAATATTGAGGTCAGGAGACTGAGATGGAACTAACGGGACCTTCACTTTATTCTGCTGGAGCCAGTGGCATCAGCGAAACACCTCCATATTTCACAAAGGGTATGGTGCACTTTTTGTAGTTGAGATCAGAGCCTATAGTTTTAGAACTTTATTAGTAAAGCTATTGAGCTCAAGTAAAACGAGAGTTACGTATGTAACTACGGTTCTATGAATCCCGGATGACCGCCAGAGGCGTGCTGAAAGCACTGAATGTTCCCTTCGCGCAAGTTTGAGTAAGAATACCAACAACGTCACAAACCTGTGACCCTCGGATGGCCAATCAGAGGCTATATAGCCCGATGACTTCCGAGGCTCTGTTCCTACAAAACCTTCTCGCGCGAACGCAAGCATTCTGAGTGACAGAGAATCTCTGGCGGTCATCCGGGATTCATAGAACCGTAATACGTATGTAGTTCTATTTCATCCCTCCTGACCGCCAGAGGTGGTGCTGAAAGCACTGAATGACGAATACCAGCCAAGTCACGAGGAAACCCGACCACACACCTCACGGAGCGGACTCAGAGGATCCCGAAGAAGTACAGCATCCAGAGAGTGAGAAGCCACCACATTCACTCTATAGAACCTGGTGAAGGTAGTGGAAGACGACCACGAAGCAGCATCACAGATGGCATCCAAAGGCATCCCCCGCAAGGCAGCCCATGATGTCGCCACACCCCTGGTAGAGTGGCACCTAACAGGAGACGGCAGGGGACGGTTCCCAGCCTTGTAAGCATGGGAAATCACATCCACAATCCAGTGGGACAGGCGCTGCTTTGAGAGAGCACAACCCAGCTTAGCACTCCCAAAACATACAAAAAGCTGGTCCGACTTACGTACACCCGCTGTGGCATCAATATATGCCCTTAATGCCCTAACAGGGCATAACAACTCCGAACCTGCACCCTCCCTGCGGGTGAAGGCACAAACCGCACGAGCCGCACAGGCTGATTGCAGTGAAAACGAGACAATACCTTAGGGAGAAAGGCAGGGTTAGGCCATAACGTAACCCCTGAGCCGTCAGGAGCCCACCTCAGGCACTCAGCACTAACAGACAGGGCATGTAACTCACCAACCCGCTTCGCTGAGGCAACGGCCAGTAAAAATGCCGTCTTCAGAGATACCCACCGCAAGTCAGCCCGCACCAACGGCTCAAAAGTAGGCAGACCCAAGGCCGACAGCACAAACGGAAGGTCCCGCCGGCGGATGCAATCTCCGTGCGCCCCTAAGAAAGAGAGACACAAGCCGGTGACTCCCGACGGCAGCATTGCCGACATGAACATGGTGACATGATATTGCTGCGACATACACCTTAAGAGTGGAGGGAGTGCGCCCCATATCCAAAAGTGACTGTAAAAACTCCAAAATTGTAGAGACAGAACAAGAAACAGGATCGTTACCATGAGCAGCACACCAACGAGAGAACAGCGTCCATCTGTTGGAATACATCCGCCGCGTAGACGGCGCTCTGGCGTTCAGGATGGTCCGCCTGACAGGACCCGACATATCTGTCAGAGACCCCTCGGAATCCCCAGGGGCCACACCCACAGCCGCAGCCGATGGGGGTCGGGATACCAGATCCTCCCGCCCAACTGAGAGAGAAGATCCACCCGGTCCGGAAGGCACCACGGCTGGCCGTGACAAAGACTGTGCAGCAGCGGAAACCATGTCCGCGCCGGCCAAAACGGGGCCACCAACAACACCAGGTGACCCTCTTGGAGGACCCTCTGAAGGGTTGGCATAATCAGAGGTATCGGCGGGAAGGCGTACAGAAGCGTTCGAGGCCAGGGGTGAGCAAAGGCATCCTGGCCGAGGGAGTCCGGCTCCCTCAGGGAAAACCACAGAGGACAATGTGCCGTGTCCCGACTGGCAAAAAGGTCCACCCCTGCTTCGCCAAACAGGCCCCATATTGACCGTACCACCTCCGGGTGGAGGCGCCACTCCCCCGGAGGACATCCCTGACGCGAGAGGAAATCTGCAGACCGGTTCCTCTCCCCCGGTAGGTACACCGCCCGCAGGCTGGCCAGACGAGAGGCAGCCCATGTAAGGAGGTCCCGCGAAGCCGCCAGAAGCTCCGCTGACCTGGTGCCTCCCTGATGATTGACATGGTACACGGCGGTTGTGTTGTCTGATCGGACAAGCACATGCTTCCCCCTCAGATGAGGCAGAAAGCACAATAGACCCAGGTGCACCGCACGAAGCTCGAGCACATTGATATGGTCGTTGCGCTCCCTAAAGACCACAGACCGTGGGCCGCCCTGTGCTGCCACACGGCCCCCCAGCCCGTAGGGCAGGCATCCGTCGTAACCACCTCCCTGCGGGACACGACAATGCCCATGGGCACCCCGCTGAGCATGTAGGCCTCGTTCCGCAATGGGACAAGGGCACACAGGCACCTCCACGACACGCGAAGCCTCCGACGCCTGTGTAGTTTGGGGTCTAAACGGAAACTGTTCAACCATCGCTGAAACGACCGCAGATTGAGAAGTCCGAGAGGGACAATATGGGACACTGAAGTCAGCATGCCCAGCAGTCTCAGAAATGTGACATAAGGCAACAACCTCCCTAATCTGAACCGACGGAGTAGGAGGAGGATATTGCTGACCCGCGGAAGCGAGGGGCGAGCAATCATGGTGGACGCATCCAGGGTCATACCAATGAACGTCGCAGTCTGTGAGGGTATCAGACAACTCTTCTCTAGATTGACGGTGATTCCCAGCCGGGCAACGTGCGAAAGAACAAGGGTCGTGTGTCGAGCCACCAGCGCATGAGAGGGGCCGCAAACTAGCCAGTCGTCTATGTACGGCAAAACCTTCACCCCCTGGGACTGCAGGGGTGCCAGCGCTGCCGTCACAAAGCATGTGAACACCCTTGAGAGAGAGAGAGCCCGAAGGGGAGCACTCTGAACTGCCAACATCGCGATATGCAAACCGGAGGAACCGCCTGTGCTGAGGTGAGATGGGGACATGAACATAGGCGTCCTTGAGGTCTATGGAAGTGAACCATTCCCCCTCGCGGACTGACTGTACAACCTCTGCAGTGGTTAACATATGGAACGGAAGCACCTTCAAGAACCGGTTCAGTCCCCGCAGATCCAAGATAGGGCGAAATCCGCCTGTCTTTTTCGGAACGAGGAAGTAATGAGAATAATAACCCCTGGCCTGCCGCAGAAGACTCACTTTCTCGATGGCACCTTTGGCCAGGAGGGCAGCCAACTCCTGATCTAGCGCTAAAGCATTTGACGGGTCGCTGATGATGGTCATCGCGACCCGACTTGAAAGAGGGGGCCGGCGTCGGAATTGCAGCCTGTACCCGTGGGTCAAGGTCGCAACCACCCATGGATCCAAGCAATGAGCAGCCCAGCAACTGAGCTGCTCGCTGGTGAAATATCCGACTGCCGGCCGAAGACCCTCATCTCCTAGCCCCTGGCCCCGTGGGAACCTGGGGGTGCGACGGGGACGATCAAACGGCCGTGCCTGCCCCGCTGGCGCATGGGCAGGTCCACGAAAATCCCTGTCCGGCCTCTGCTGGGTCACCTGCTGGCGAGAACCCTCGCTAACAGGAGAAAACCGAGGCAAAAACCGAGTCCTAGGGGGCGGCGGTCCCCTGGACCTGGGAGGTGGCATGGCCCTATTAAGGCCGTGACACGACATTGGGGTGGTGGGCATCGAACAGTTGGGCGCAGTGCCTCCTCGGGAGAGACAATCAGGGAAGCAATGGCCGACTCAACCGCAGGCATGCGCTCCAGCCCAGCCTGACTAGCACCCTGCATAGCCGCCAACGCTCTACCATCCGCCGAGAGGCGAGCAAAGGCAGTAGGTTCCCTCCAACATACATGTAACTCCCTCAGATACTCTTCAGAGGGCGGGACGGTAAAGGTAGAAGGCGGCCGCCCCCGCCTAAAAAAGGCACTACCTGGGGCCTCCGCAGCTTGCTGCGGCATCTCCACCTGGAGGCTTTGTAGAGCCAACCGCAGGACAGACTGCATCGAATTATCCTCAGCCTCAGCCAACGAGCCCTGCTCAGAACTATGAGAGCCCGCCTCAGAACCCTGCGACGCAGCATCCGCAAAGTCCTCAGAGAAACGAGATGCAGAAGCAGCCAGTGAAAGGACGTCATCCTCAGGGGGGACGTCATGTTCAGGGGAAAGGATGGGCAAGGTCCGAGTAGACCGAGTGTCCTCTGACACGGTGTCCAACTGGCGAGCTTGAAACATGGATCTCATCTCAGCCAGTTCAGCCGACAACCGCTCAACCTGCGAGGAGAGCGCCCTGTCCTGCGCAGCCTTCTTCTTAGGGGGAGCCGCCGCCGCTGCGGACACACCTTTATGCTTTGAGCGCCTAGCAGGGGCAGGTGCAGCCCGCCCATCTAGGGGTGGGCCACCGCCAGGGGTAATCTGAGCCAACCAGGCCATTCTCATTGCCCTAGACATGAAACTGCAATTCATGCACGGGTCATCAGACAGCCCCTCCCTCAGATGATGGGCCCGGACAGGCAGGACAGAGATCATGGGGGAAGGCGGCGCACACGCAGCCTTCCCGGCCCAAAATAAAAAATAAAAAATAAACAATACAACGATACCTTATACAGGCACTATGAGTATCACAGACTCACAAAAAATCACACCATAGGCTGGGGGAAGAGGCGCGCACGCGGTCTACACCAGCAGAGGCAAAAAACAAAGTCACCAAAAACCCCAAGGTACTCACCAAGATTAACAAAAACGAGCACGGTGAAATAGGTAGGGCCGTGGCGAAAACAGCATTCAGACGGGGGAGGACGAATGCAACACAGAAACCAGGCTAAACAGACATGCAAAGCCTATCTACCAATCACCATAAGCTGGGGGAAGAGAGCGGCCACGCAGTCACCCAGCAAAAGCGAGAGAGAGGGGGTGGAAAAAACAAAACAATACACGTACCTGAGATGAATAGCGTCGCAGCCCTTGGAGGGCGGAGACCCCGCTCCTCCGACAGCAGTCGCAAGGCTACCGGCAACGCACGTAGTATGAATGGAAAAATAGTAGTAGTGTGTACAAATAAGCTTAAATCCAAAGCAGTAGACACACCTGCAGTAGACACACCTGCAGTACCAACTGCGCGCGAGAAGAAAAAAGGAACAGAGCCTCGGAAGTCATCGGGCTATATAGCCTCTGATTGGCCATCCGAGGGTCACAGGTTTGTGACGTTGTTGGTATTCTTACTCGAACTACGAATGCGCGAAGGGAACATTCAGTGCTTTCAGCACCGCCTCTGGCGGTCAGGAGGGATGAAATAGAACTTCTGGGCGTAGCCACAGACTCCTATTTTGCTCTGGCAGTGGAGCTGAAGGAGGAGCTGCTCTGTGCTAAATATGCACCAGAAGAAACACAGAAAGTATCGAGCCGAGCGGCTCTTTAAGGTGAACGGTTTGAACCGGATATCAATTGTGAAAAGAGCCGGATCGTTTTTTCAGTCAGTTTTACCCAGAACTCCCCGAACAAAGACAATAATCAGCCCAACAATGGAGCAGGCCACACAAGTGAAAGCTTTCTGCTCTAAAGTCAAAGCTAAATGCGCTAAAAATGATTTGACAGACAGTTGCAGCCTAACAAACAAACACGTCATTCAAAGCGTAAATATCAGTCCCATTGTAGTTTGAGATGATTTAAATAATAGAGAGTCTTTTATCGAGCCAGTCTTTTGAACGGCTCTTTGAAATGAACAGGTCATAAAGGACAGCTCAACTATCGCAAACATGTTCAACGACTATTTTATCTCTTCAATCTTGGAATTGCGTAAATCCTCAAGTACGGAGTTGCATTTAACATCATCTGCAGCCTCTATTAGGGCTGTGGCGAAGCGGCCCACAGATGGACTACAATCCATTTCTGTGGAAGCTCTAGACTTTGAATCTGTGAGCGAAGGCGAGGTTAATAAAATAATTTCCTCACTTTCAAATTCGAGAGCCAAAGATTTTTGGGGATTTGATTCACTCCTTCTAAAAAAAACATAAAGAGGTTTTCACTGGTCCAATCACGTACATAATGAACCAATCACTAAGAGAATGTGTGTTCCCCTCCTCTTGTAAATTTGCAGTTGTTAGGCCCATTTTTAAGGCAGGTAACAAAAGGAATTGATAAAATATAGGCCAATTAGTATACTTCCTACTGTCTCAAAAGTTATCGAAAAAATTGTTGCAGAACAGCTGGTGGAACACCTTGACAATAGAAATATGTTACACCCCATGCAATTTGGCTTCCGATCGAAACATTCCACCGATACAGCCTGTTGTTATTTTCTTGAGGTGATTAAGTCCAATCTAGACAAAGGAGGGGTCGTTGGGGCCATTTTTCTGGATCTGCGTAAGGCTTTCGACACAGTTAACCACTCAGTGCTGCTAACAAAACTGTTGAATTTTAATCTTTCAGCAAACACTATTAGTTGGTTTCAATTTTACCTTGCAGATCGTTTTCAGTGCGTAAAAATAAATGATAAGATCTCACCTTTTAGCCCCTGCACTACTGGTGTACCACAGGGGTCTAATCTTGGGGCCATTGCTTTTTACTTTGTACATCAATGACCTACCTTCCATCTGTGATGATGTGGAGGTCTTGATGTACGCTGATGACACGGTTCTATTTACTCACAGCTCTGATGCAAATCTTGTCGCAGATAAATTATCTATAGCTATGAATAAAGTAATAGAGTGGTTGAACAAGTCGAGCCTTACGCTGAATTCAGAAAAAACTGTCACTATGTATTTTTCCAACAAAGAAAGAGTGTTCTTCCAAATATCTATGTGGATGGTTTGATGATCAAAAATGTCCAAGAAATCAAGTACCTAGGTGTAATACTGAATCCTACCCTTAATTTTAAAAACCATGTTAAAAGGTTTGCCGCGTTCTGAAATTTAACATCGCCAACTTCCAGCACATCAGAAGCTCTTTGTCATTGGAAGCAGCTAAATCATATCTTAATGCAATGATTATATCTCATATCATGTATTGTGTGTCTTCATGGTCTCAAGCTAAAACAACGGTTTTAAACCCCCTTAGATCGTTGTATAACCAGGCTTTGAAAGTCCTGGATAAAAAGCCCCGCCGGTACCATCACTGCAATATACTTGAAAAATACAGCATACTAAGCTTTGACAATCTGATTAGGTATTCCGATGTACGTTTGGTTCATAAGATTCTTAATGATACTGCCCCACCCCCCCTAAAAACATATGTACAGCTTCACTCACAGCTAACCAACAGAGCATTAAGATCTGTGTCCAGGGGAGACTGCAATGTTCCTAAGAGAAAGTCTGCCTTCTCTCAATCAGCCTTTTCCTACAAAGCCACTAAAGAATGGAATGGGCTCCCAGACAATCTAAAGAACAATGCAGATTTCCACAGTTTTTCACGGGCAGTTAAAGATTGGCTTTTAGATCAACAGTCCTGCTCGCACTAAAAGTACCAGAGGAGTACTTGGCCATCAGGTGTTACCCTCGCGGGTATCGTCTGATGGCCACCACACTATTAGTGTTAAAAACTATTGTATCTATGTGCTAATTATGTATAGCTATAAAATAATTATGAAAACTGTTGCACTTTGTCATTCTGCACTTTATGAATGCAACTGGCACTTTTTATCGGCACTTTTTATCTGCACTTTTCATCTGCACTTTTATTATATATTGCACAATTGTATATTGTCTATGTTTTGTATTTTAATTAACTCTGTTATGTATTTTAATTGTATTTTTGATTGTATAAGGACTACAGATGGAAATTAGCATTGTGCTAAATCTGGGGCAGCCATCTTTTTAATGTACCTGTCCGTTGTCCTTTTAAATAAATAACTAACTAACTAACTCGGCTCCCAGAAAAGAGCTGTAAATCCTATCACTACTTGATACAACTTTTAGTATCATTTTAGTATGGAGGAATAGATTTTTAACCAGCCGTTGTTTGTGCGTGTGTGAGCGTAGATCCAAACGGACTCGCCGCTCGACGTTATTCCTTTCTACAGTCATTTCATGGCCTTTGATCTCAGCCCGTCCTGACCAACGATGATCAGGAAAAATCATCTGTGCAGTTTGTGTTTAGGTTAGGTTAGGTTTCTTTATTCGTACCCGTAGGTAAATTTGTCTTGCAATTCTGAGAACTAGTCAACATTAAAACACATTATACAAAGATAAAACACAAAGTACAAGTTTAAATATAAAACTTGTAAGTGCTCCAGATACTAATAGGATGTGCCTAAGATACAACAGAAATTTAAGCCACTGGACAATAACAAAGATAAGAAGCCGTGTCAGGGGCGATTAGATCCCTACTTGTTCATCAAGGAAATGGCAGCGGGAACAAAGCTTTTACTAAAACGATTCGTATGGCTTATTGGCATTAAAAACCTACGCCCAGATGGAAGCAATCGAAACTCTGAATGCAAAAGATGCGCAGTGTCTTTTAGGATGCTCCGTGCCATCCTTTCTAACTGTCTATCATACAGAAAGTCCAAACTGGTCTGAAGCTGGCCGATGACTTTACTTGACCACTTGACCAGCTGATTCAGGGCATTTTTGTTTCTAACAGAGGAGCTCCCATACCAGGCGACCAAGCAGAAAGTTAGGGTCGTTTCGATGAATGCCCGATAAAAAAGTGTCATCACAGTTTTATCTACATGAAAGAAGGACAGTTTCCGAAGACAATACAGTCGTTGGTGACCCTTTTTACAAACAACAGCACAGTTTTCATTAAAATTCAGTTTACAATCTATAATTGTTCCAAGATATTTGTAGGACTCCACACACTCCACTGGTTGTCCCTTTATATATGTTACGTCATGTGGGAGAGCGCTCTTCCTGAAGTCGATGATCATATCCTTTGTTTTTGCAACATTTAAGAGAAGATATGACTCATCACACCATTTGACAAAGTCCCTTACAACTGGGCCATGCTGACTTTCATTTTTGTGAAGTAGACTTACAATAACTGAGTCATCTGCATATTTTAAGATGATTCTGTTTTCATGGTCACTCTGACACATGCTACTGTACAACATAAACAACAAGGGTGAGAGAACAGAACCTTGGGGTGAGCCTGTCGAAACAGTGCACTGGTCAGAGAGTTCACCATTAACTCTCACTCTTTGATTTCTGTTAGTTAAAAAGTCAAGAACCCAGCCTACAATGTTTAAATCAAGATTGAAATGTTCTATAAGCCGTTTGGCAAGCAGATATGGTTGCATCGTATTGAAAGCTGACGTGAAAAGTAGGCGTACATGAGTCCCTTTCCCCTCCAAGTGTTTGAAGAGCAGATGAAGCAAAGTTAAAGTGGCATCCTCCACGCCTCTTTTCGGCCTGTAAGCGAACTGCATGGGGTCAAGAGCATGCTCAGTTTTACGAAGAATTTCTGATTCAATTAGCTTTTCGAAATGTTTCATAACAATGGATGTTAGTGCTACAGGCCAAAAGTCCTCCAACCTTTTGGGTTTATTCGATTTAGGGACTGGGACAATCATTGAATCTTTCCAGATTTGCGGTACCTGTTGCTTTCCCAGTGACAAATTGAAACACATCTTGTTTGGAGATAATTACTCCTCACTCTGTGTCGTAAACAGTTTGAAGCTTGGTGTCTCTTCTGTGTGAGGCGCTCTAGAGATCACACCTGTTTGGAGGAGCATTTTCAGCCCCGTCCTGTCGTCGCAGTCTGCACTTCAGCTCAAACACAGCTACAAACGGAGCTCAAGTCATGTGTGGTTTTCCCCACGGTCTGGATAAACGCAGGTCACAAAACGTTCAGACGGAGAGAGTCAGAGTGAGCAGGAACAAAGTTTAGACAAACAAGCCGACGCTGCAGGTGAACAGGGAAAACACTTTTGCTGTGGATTACTGAATAAATATGAGGAATAATGTGCAGTCATTTTAAGTTTTCATATAAAAAATAAGGCATTCTATTCCGGATAATGCCCAAAATTGCCTAAACTTTTAACAACTGTATATTAATAATGGATAGAATTTAGGTCCGTGTATGATTCGTTCAATCATTTTTCAAATTGAAATCAAAAATGAAATTACCTAGAAACGTCTGCTATGAGCATTTTTCGTTTTATGTAATCAAACAAAATCACTCTAAATGGCTTTAATTTTGAGTTTTCAATCTGATACCAAAATAGAAAAAACAATATTTGAAAATCAAGGCTCAGAGCGTCAGTATGTCAATTATCTTTTATTCGTCTGCAACAGCAGAAGTACGGGCCATATTATTGTCCGGCTGCAACACATGGATGAAACTGGCCATTCTATTCAAGGAGGAGATTTCTACAAACGCTGTCATATCAGATGTATGGACATAAGCAGCATTTTTATTCCTCCATAGCCCCGCACCGGGTCACATGACCCAGCATCAGCTGTAGCTGCTGCAATGAGCATGGCACTATAGTACCACACGTCCTGGTCCATGTGTCCGTCTGCTGCACCTCCATTTAGCGTCCCTGCCGCCCTGACCTGCCCTTTCTCGGGGTTGAGGTCTCACTTCCACCTCCTCCACGCTTCCACTTTTGTCCTCATACCGCTCCAAGAGCAGGTGTGCTGAAAGCGCTGGAAGTGTTATGGATGTGCACGGCGGGCACTTCTCAGAACCGAATCAGAACTGTGCGTAATCTTTCCTCATCCTGTTGGTCAATATGTAGCTATTATAAAACGCGCAGGATTTCACACATGGCTGGGGGCATTAGTGCACCTGATGCACACGTTGCGGGTTCCCCCGTGGTCTCCGCAGCCATGCTCGCAGATCGGGTCATAAAATTCTCCGTTGATGGCGTACGCGCGTCCACTGTATTCAACCACAACTCATTCTACCATCTTTACAGCAGGTGTTTGACGTCAATATGCGGCGGATTTTCATAGAATAAGCAGCGTTTTGTTGCTTGTGATCCAGAGAACGCTTTTGTGGAGCCAAATGTCTCCTATTTTCCACAGCATGTGCGTCTGTGCATGAGTTTGCGTTACCTAACATCCAGCTTGATGAGTCTGCCCTCAAAGTGCTCATGCCCTTCCCAATACAGTATAACTCTGAAGGTGAAATCCTCCTCTTTAGAGCCAGACATTCAGAAACTGATGTGTGATAAGCAGCACCACTCGTCTCAACATTCACGTTGAGTTTTTGATGGAAATCTCAAAATGTAAAATCCACAGATCTATTAGTTTTGTAATGTATAGTTTTTGTTTCATGTGTAAAATCCCAGTAGTTTCAGTGATATTGGACATTAAGGGGAACATTTTTTCCATAGTTACAACTATAGACTTCCTACCACAGCCTCAGTTTTAAACTCTTTAGAATGCCATTAGGTGGTATCTATAGCCGCTCTTAACGAGTCATTTTTTTAAACTAAACCGTCATGTGACCAGGTGTTGTACTTAAGCTGTAGTTTAGAGTGAGATTCTCAGGAAGCATCCCTTAGAAATAAATAAAATGCAGTGTAGCTCTCTGCTTTTTGACAAGGACCAGCCGACTTTGTCATATAGTTAACAGTGATGAGTTTGTCTCCAGTAAGAAAACAAAGAGCAGAATGATAGAAGACAGAAGGTGATCATGGCATTTTGGCCATTTTTATTCACAAAATGTCTTATTTTCACATTCAAACATAAAACGACAGAAAATACATTTTTGCTTCATATTTATGTCAGTCATCTTAGGGCTGGGCAATTAATCAAAAGGTAATTGAAATCATGATTACTACTTTGGTTAATCCTAATAATCGTCATGGGTCTTTATAATCGTCAGCTTTGCAGACATTTCTTTGGCAGAAACAGAACCTAGTTTTGTTGTCCCGAGTTTGGACACAAAAGGAGATTTTGAAACTGGAGGAAAACATTTGTTTTTGAGCTGAGGTTTGTATAAAAGCCCTGTCTAAGTTCATCAATCAGCTACATCTATTTGTTTTGATTGTGAAAAGATAACATGGAATCAAAAATTGAGATTGATCAATATGAGAAAAATCTTGATACATTTTTTTCCCATATCGTCCAGCTTTTTTCCCTAATCACCTGCAGCGTCCATGAAAGGCCTCATTCATTCAGTAGTAAGCGCAGTAGTAGTAGCAGCAGCTGTAGTAGAAATGTCCTGCGGCAGACGTTGGGGACACTTCAGCACCACGGACAGCTCCTGGCTCAGACCCAGACTCACGGAGCTCTCTCTCAGATTAAACCGTGAGTGAAATAAATCAGCTTTAATCACAGACAGACGGATTTAATGCAGCGACAGGCATTTCTGCTGAATTAGGGGACACGGGTGGGACACGAGAGGGACACGGGCGGGACAGGAGAGGGACATGGGCGGGACACAAGAGGGACAGGGGAGGGACACGGGCGGGACACAGGAGGGAGATGGGAGGGAGACTTTGGGGTCCGTTTGAGAGACTTCCTTTGGGCCAGAGCCAGAGGCGGGACTCACAGCGACGTGGGCGGACTCACAATCCCGACACCGCTGCGTAGAAATCACTCACGTTAAAAGCAAAAGACAAAAAAGAGAGCAAATGAAAAACTCTAATTAAAGCCACACTGTAGAATGTTTCAGATCCTCCAGGTCGCATTCACGTTTTAGAATTGGACCATTTCATAATCTCAGGTGGAGCAGGGACTGATACAACTCTACGGGAAAGAAAGACATCTCCAAAAGGAAAATTGACATAGGTTGACAATGGTCATTGTTTGAGAGTGACTGGAGGCACATCATATTATTTCTAATATAGCACGTGTTTCTGAATATTCTTTTGGACGCCTTTATGAGAAAATAATTGGACTATAGTTTATTTGTCTCAACATAGAAGACTCACTTTTTGCTTCCTGTGGATTGTCCCAGTACTGACAAAGAAAGAAACTAAATCTGCACTTTGAGGGTTACCATGGGTTACTGTGAAGGTGAACTTCATTGTCCTTGTAGGGAAGTGTGTCCTCTGCATTGGACCCGTCCTTCAATAGTGCTGGGGCGACCTGTCAGGAGTAGCGACTGGGGCCCCATGTCCATATGTTCATAGTCTCCACCATGGAATTTTCAGCTGCTCGCCTCCTCAGTTTGAAATTACAGGGTCTTTAGAACGTCATGAGAACAGAACCTACGGACACTCTTTAACGATGGCTGTATCTGAATGTCCACACTGTTCTCTATATAGGGTATTGCCCGGTCACGCCATTTTGTCCTGTGTCCAAAAGTCCAGAGAGAAAAAAGTAGTGCACTCAAAATTCCCCGTGTTACATTCCGACAGCTGTTTTATTCACTGTAAATAAGGAGGAAGTATTTGGTTTACTTCCTTCTTATTTACAGTCACACGTCACTCTCAAACCAAGCACCGGTTACAGTCATCGTTCACAGGATCAACTCGTCAGTTCCCAGTGCAAGGACTGAAATGGGGAAAAAGGCTTTTCAATTTTGTGCTCCTTCTGATTGGAATCAGTTGCAAAAAGAGCTGAGTTTTCGAGAGTTGGTCTCTCCAAACTCTTTAAATTTAAATTGATGAAATTGGTACAAAGCCGTGGTGGTTGCAGTTGTTTCACCCAAGTTGTATCTATATTTTGTGTTATATGTTGTGAATTGTTTCATGGATGTGTTTCTGCCTCTCGGCCAGGTCACTCTTGTAGAAGAGATTGTAAATGTCATTGAGTTTTTATCTGGTTAAATAAATAATAAATGATGTCTAATCTGGTGTTTGGTGAAAATGCACTTCCCCTTTCAAGTAAATGTCTAAATCTAATCTTACGTCTGTGGTTCCAGCCTTGTGTCGCAGAGAATGGGACGATTCTTCAGACGTTAGCCGTGCAGAAAAGTTAGCGGAGTCTAAAGGGATAAAGAGTGCAGTACCTTTCCTCCTGAAGGCCGGGCTGACGAGGAGCAGAGCGGTGTTCACCTCCGGCTCTGAAGAGCCTCCGTGACTCCCCATCTCTGACATGCCGTGGTCTCCACAGAGGACCAGGAGGTACGGAGGAGATCCATCCGCCTCCTGAGAAGAAAACAGAGAGAGAGCGTTAGACACCAACAAAGCTTAAAGAAATACTCTCCAAGAAAACTTAGAGAGATGTCAATGTGACACTTTCTGCTGTAGATTACTGACTAAATATGAGAAAGAACTGTCTAAATGTTCAGTGGCAAAAAAAATGGACAAACCCAGGATTAAATGTTTGGTTTTATTCTGTGACATATTAGCTCCAAAGATTTGCTCAGAGGCATTTTTCAGATCTTGTTTTTTGAATAAACTAGTTATTAGCTTGTGTAAAATTCTTCCAAATGTGGTTGAGTGGAGCCTGTAAAGTGGAGTGTGGAGATGTTGTTAAAAAGTGGAATAAAAACTTCATTTGGAGAACATTTTTCCAAATGCCTTGTCTATAATCCTGTGTATGAAGCGTCTAAACTGTAAGATGTGCCAGTGTTTAACTGTGACAGCAGGAGGCGCTTTATTAGAGGCATAATGATGATTTATTCAGGACATTCATGTTTAGTAGGTTCTTCAGAGGCAGCTTGTTCATCAGCAGATTCCAAAACAAAAGAACGGTAAGTCTCTGTTTCTCCATGTTTCTGAAATGTTTACGCAAAACTCTGCAACAACAAATATCAAATACAAAAAACTTGTGACCAATTTTCATCGTGATGTCTCTCATTTACCCCGAGGCCGAGGAAGTTGTCATTTTAAACCTCTGACTGAGCTCTTTCCAGTGCTTTAGGAGATATCGGCCTTTTAAAGGCCAATATCGTGGGGTAGCCGATATTGTAAAATACCCAAATATCATCCCAATAAATTGGACGACCTCTAGAGAAAACGGCCCTACAGTTTAGTCTCTTTGTCTGCACATGTGCCCTGTGTATATTTCTCCGTCTTTAGCCTCTGCTGTCTCCCACAAAGGAAATGACCATATTTGGATTATAGCATCATCTCGGTCACAGCCTTTCGTGCTACACGTGGATACCAAACATGTCAATATTTGTCAATGAATATGTGTGGGAAAGACCAGGGAGCGACACAGCCATGTTGGAGTTACTTCCTGGATAAATCAATATCTAATTCCTGCCTGATTTATTGAGCTTTGAACCTAAAAAAAACATTTGAACTCATTGATTCAAAAACTAAACAAGAAATCCCTTTTGAACTAATATTTCACTAAATAAAACCACGTTGCTCTGTCCATTATTTCCGCCAAACACAACACGTCTATTCTTCTCAGTAACCTACAGCAAAAGTATTTATTTATTTATCCACCAGCAGAGCTTAAGTGCCGCGCTGGCTGTGATTGTAAAAGCGAGTGAACAGATTTTCTCGGGTCGTGGAGAAGAGTCTCTTTGATGGGCTCAGACTTCGCTGAACCTGGACTCTGTGATTCTGAATAATTTAAGCCTAAAGCCTCAGATCAAACTGGAAAATCTTTAAAGTGAGGATGCATCGATCCGCCATTTACCGAGCGCCGCGAGAGGCTCCAGTGTGCAGAAATGTTCAGAGGCTTCGGCAACAAAAGAGGAGCGGGTCAATGAGAAGTGAGTTTTCAAACCAGGACAAAACAGGAGGAAACTAGGGCTAAACACAGCGGTAGAGCGCGGTTTAATGAGGCTTTTTGCTAAACAACATTTTATAATTTCAACAAACAACTCTTATTGTAATTTTTTCCAGTGCATGTTCAAAGAAAAGTATGTGTGAAGTTATATCAATTGGTTCAGAATGATGTAAATACATCACTTTTATCACAAAAAATAGTTGCAGGAAAACAAAACTAAAGAAACTGAACGCAAAAATTGAAGAAAAAATATATTTTACACATCAATTTTTTTGGCTCGTGTGAGAACATAAAAAAAGATGTATGGATAAAAGATACAAAAACAATTTTGTTGTTTAAAAGTGAACAGAGACTGTCCAGGCACAACATACTGGGCCAAGTGTCTTTGTCCAATGTCTTCTTTTCTTTCACGGGATTGCCCCAGGGGTGTGTCCTCTTGCCCCTCCTCTCTGTGCTGCACACTAATACAGTGTTTACATAAGCAGAATCAAGTCAAATTTAATGCATTTTAATGCCCAAATACTATATTTTAATGCCACAAATGCAGAACAAAACTGCGGATATTTCATCCAACAAAACTGCAGCCAAAACTGCAACTGAAAACGTTTTAGAGAATTTAGACAATCATTTTGGAATTTTCAATGAACGTATACAGTATAAGCAATGTCATAATTTTCCAATGAATTTAGATTTAAAGTCCAATTTGATGCTTTTTAATGACATTTAAGACCTTGATTTTGGCACAATTAATTTGATGACTTTTAATGAAACCGCACTGAGTGCACAAGTCAGTATGATGATCGCCACATCTTAGAATTTGCTGATGACACTATGATTGTTTCACTTTTGAGGGGCTCTGACACTAGTCCTGTCACGTTTGATTTTCAAAAAAGAGGAGGCAGTAAAATCAAAGACAAAGAAGATGTGCTGTGATTTCAGGAAGTCTCCTCTTTTCCTCTCACCAGTGTCTTTGGACTCACAGCTGGTGGAAGTGGTGCACCTGAAAATATCTAGCCATCATGATTGATGACAAACTGACCTTTGAGGCTCCGGTTGATGGGCTCTGTTTTGAAGCTCATTAGCACATGTTCTTTTATCTGAAACTATGGAAATTTAATGTAGATAAGACTTTTATGGGCATGTTTCAAATTTGTTTTGACCTTTTCTTTTATATTTATTTAATACTTTGGTTTGGTCTTCTGTGGACCCACCACCTGCAGGAGAAGCCATAGGGGCTGGTGCAATGTGATTTGGGCAGCTCCAACAGCCGCCCCCACTACCCGGCAATGGAAAAGTGGAAGAAAATGGATGGATGGATGGTTTGGTGCAGTATCCTTGAAAAAAAGGAAGCAGACAATTGTCTATGCTTGTAGGAAAATTGCAGGATGTATCCACCTTATTCCCGGGGTCATGTAGAAACGAGGATGGTAATTTCCGGTGAGATGCCGGAAGTGAGCCAGTGGTTTCCAGTTTCACATAGCGGTTTATTTCAAGATGATTTACTACACAATCAGGCCCCTAACATTTGAAAACATGTTTTGCTGTTGGTTGAATTCAAAACCAGAGAAAGTGACATTTGTGGCTCTGGAACATGCTCCTCGACTAAAGCTGGGGTTAAACTGTAACATGTTTGGGGAGATTTGAACATGCCAAATGCAACTGACTCTCATATGAAGACAGACTTAGCCCACGGAGGTGTTCCCAGATAGTTTACATCTGTAAAGCTCATAAAAAGTGAATTAGTAAGAAACAGTACCAAGTAATTGTTTGACTTTCTCTTTTTTGTGTGGGTTCCATTTATCAATAAACAGTGGAAGTTGTCTGAAAAGAAAAAGCAAAAATAGATGGTGTCATCCTTTTTGTGTTCAAAGAATCAGTGCAGGGCTAAACCAAGACTAGAGTTTCTACAAGAAGCCAATCTAAAATCATGCCAAATATTTTAATATTCATGATATAAATAACTATCTCTCAACGAAAAGACATGTGCAGAAATCACTTTATATCACTTTATCACTTACTTTATACACATACACATCTGTAAATATAATCCTACAGATGTGTAGGCATATAAAGTGATAAAGTGATAAAGTGATTTAGTGATAAGTGATAGCAATGGGTCCAAGTGTGGACACACCACACAGTGCAAGTGCAGATACATCCATGAGTCTTTAACTAAGTTATTGGGTCTTGTTATTGTTCATGAGTCTGATGGCGGAGGGAAAAAACTGTTCAAGTGGCGGGAGGTATGGGTCTGGATAGACCGTAGCCTCCTGCCCGAGGGGAGAGGGGTGAATAGTCTATGTCCGGGGTGAGAAGGGTCAGCTGTGATCCGACCCACACGCCTCCGGGTCCTGGAGGTGAACAGGTCCTGGAGAGATGAGAGCTTACAGCCAATCACCTTCTCAGCAGCACGCACAATGCGCTGCAGTCGATGCTTGTCCCGTTCTGTAGCGCCGGGGTACCACACGATGATGGAGGAGGTGAGGATGGACCACACGGTGATGGAGGAGGTGAGGATGGACCACACGGTGATGGAGGAGGTGAGGATGGACCACACGGTGATGGAGGAGGTGAGGATGGACCACACGGTGATGGAGGAGGTGAGGATGGACCACACGGTGATGGAGGAGGTGAGGATGGACCACACGGTGATGGAGGAGGTGAGGATGGACCACACGGTGATGGAGGAGGTGAGGATGGACTCGATGATGGCCGTGTAGAACTGCACCAGCATCCTGGTTGGCAGCTTAAGTTTCCGCAGCTGCCGTAGGAAACTGCTGGGCCTTCTTGATGAGGGAGCAGATGGTCGGCTCCCATCTGAGGTCCTGGGTGATGGTGGTGCTCAGGAAACAGAAGGAGTCCACTATGGAGATGGGGATGGGAGAGTCTGTCAGGGCGAGGGGGGACGGTGGGGCTGTGTCTTTCCTGACGTCCACGATCATCTCCACTGTCTTCTGGGCGTTCAGCTCCAGGTTGTTGTGGCTGCACCAGGACGCCAGCCGGTCCACCTCTCTCCGGTAGGCGGACTCATCACCGTCCGAGATGAACCCGATGAGGGTGGTGTCGTCCGCAAACTTGATCAGTTTAACGGACTGGTGACTGGAGGTGCAGCAGTTTGTGTACAGGGAGAAGAGCCAGGGGGAAAGTACACAGCCCTGAGGAGTTCCAGTGTTTGTGGTCCGAGTGTCCGAGACGATCTTCCCCAGCCGCACGTGCCGTCTCTGGTCCGTCAGGAAGTCAGTGATCGACCTGCAGAGGGAGTCGAGCACGTTGAGCTGGTAGAGCTTGTCTCGTAGCAGTCCAGGGAGGATGGTGTTGAAGTCAGAGCTGAAGTCCACAAACAGGATCCTGGCGTAGGTTCCTGGGGAGTCCAGGTGATCCAGGGTGGAGTGGAGGGACAGATTGACTGCGTCGTCCACAGACCTGTTGGCTCTGTAGGCAAAAAGACTTCATTACCACAGACATCCGTGGTTTCTTAGGGACAGGGACGATGGTGGACGATTTAAGGCAGGACGGCGCGTGGCATGACTCCTGTGAATTGTTTTCTTACAATTTTAGCTTTTTACAAACATGTACGGCACTTTGTGGTTTGTAAATGTGCTTTATTAATGGTTTTGACCTTATGCGCAAATGCTAGTTAGATATTATATTTATGTCTTAATGCATTTGCAGAGCTAAGCCTGATTCCAGCACGAGCAGAAGGAGCCACTGGACTAAAGTGGTTCATCTTGCAGAGCGTTGTCATGTGAAAATAGTGAATGTGTTTGTAAAAAGAGAAACCTGTGTTTGCTCCGTGGCCTTTAGCGCCGAGTAAAATAATGGCTCTGTCACAGAATGGCTGAGTCTGTGCAGAGCAAACAGCTTCCTCTGTTAACCAAGAAAACCACCGCAGTAAAAGCCGGATTACACCAAGAAACTACTGCAGTAACAGTCGGATTACACCAAGAAACTTCTGCAGTAACAGTCGGATTACAACAAGAAACTACTGCAGTAACATCGGATACAAAAAAACTGCATAACGGCAATTACACCAAAAACTACGAGTAACAGTCGGATTACAACAAGAAACTGCAGTAACAGTCGGATAAACAGAATTCTGCAGTAACGGCCAGATTACACCAAGAAACTACTGCAGTAACAGTCGGATTACAACAAGAAACTACTGCAGTAACGGCCAGATTACACCAAGAAACTACTGCAGTAACAGTCGGATTACACCAAGAAACTACTGCAGTAACAGTCGGATTACAACAAGAAACTACTGCAGTAACAGTCGGATTACAACAAGAAACTACTGCAGTAACAGTCGGATTACAACAAGAAACTACTGCAGTAACAGTCGGATTACAACAAGAAACTACTGCAGTAACGGCCAGATTACACCAAGAAACTACTGCAGTAACAGTCGGATTACAACAAGAAACTACTGCAGTAACGGCCAGATTACACCAAGAAACTACTGCAGTAACAGTCGGATTACAACAAGAAACTACTGCAGTAACAGTCGGATTACAACAAGAAACTACTGCAGTAACAGTCGGATTACAACAAGAAACTACTGCAGTAACAGTCGGATTACAACAAGAAACTACTGCAGTAACAGTGAAAACAAGTAACAGTCGGATTACAAGAAACTACTGCAGTAACAGTTGGATTACAACAAGAAACTACTGAGTAACAGTCGGATTACAACAAGAAACTACTGCAGTAACGGCCAGATTACACAAAGAAACTACTGCAGTAACAGTCGGATTACAACAAGAAATACTGCAGTAACAGTCGGATTACAACAAGAAACTACTGCAGTAACAGTCGGATTACAACAAGAAACTACTGCAGTAACAGTCGGATTACAACAAGAAACTACTGCAGTAACGGCCTGATTACACCAAGAAACTACTGCAGTAACAGTCGGATTACAACAAGAAACTAGTACTACTGACCACATTACTGAGTACAGAAGATGACTCAAGTACCTTCACTGAAGACCAAGAAACTAGGTTTGACATAGCAGAAAAAAACAAAATGTTTAACTTGAAATGTGTCCATTACAAATAGAATAAAAACAGCAATAGAAGGAAAAGAAAAAAAGAAAGAAACATCTATAAAACAGATTTCTAAAACAACGTTAAAGCTCGTGGGATAAAAGACATTTCATGTTTTTGTTTTTGTTTGCTCTTCTTGGCTGCATATGGTCTTCGGTGCCTGAGCTGGTATCCAATGGAGCAGTGTTAATTTTGACAACATATTTTAATTTAGTTTTAGTCTTAGTCTTTTGATGAAAATTTAATTTTAGTCGAGATTTAGTCAAAAAATATGTTCAATTTTAGTCTAGTTTTAGTCGACTAAAATTGCAAGTCAATTTAGTCGACTAAATTTAAAACAAATTTAGTCGACTTTGCATTTATAATATTCATTATAATCATATTTATTCAAGGTCCTCTGCTTCATGGAGCTGCTCCTCATGAACAAAGCTCAGAGCTGTTCCTTTGGCAGAGAATTTACATGATATGAGACTCTTTCAAACTGTCAGTAGAAGTTTGGATGATTTTAGTCTCTCCTTTTCATTTTATTTAGTCCAATTTTAGTCGTCAAAAATATCACTTTGACTAAAATTAAGACTAAATATTTTAGTCGACGAAATTAACACTGCAATGGAGGGGGCCTGAGTCATGAAGGTGTACAGAGGAGAGGAACTGTCCTTCAGGATATTCTGGAGGGTCTGCAGTGTGGCCATGTCCCGCCTCTCACTCAGAGATTGGCTGGAGGATGGTGGGATATCAATAATCCTGCAGCACCTTTTCTGCACCTGCTCCACACAGGACTGGCATACACAGTCCTGTGTATGAATACGGGACAGGCACCGACTGCAGCGCATTGTGCGTGCTGCTGAGAAGGTGATTGGCTGTAAGCTCCCATCTCTCCAGAACCTGTTCACCTCCAGGACCCGGAGGCGTGTGGGTCAGATCACAGCTGACCCTTCTCAGTCCTGTGCCAGTCCTGTGTATGCCAGGTCATCAGTTCATCAGCTCATCAGACCAAGTCAGATAGATCATTTTGAGGACATCAGAGGGAAGTCCAGCTCTCGTAGCCACACTTAGGTAGTATATCCTGGGACGTATTTTAGAAAGCATGTACCGTACATGAGCATCCCAGGAGAGGTCAGATAATATCTGGACACCAAGAAGTTTGAAGATGGTGACTCTGCTCACTGCCTGACCACCGACTTCAGGCGGAGGGAGGGCAGGGGCTGAAAGACTCTCTCCTGGCACTAACCAGCATGTCCTTAGTCTTTGTTCCGTTGACTGCCAGGGAAAACTCCTGACCCCACTACTACAGTAGTAGAGATTACACAGAGAAAGGAAAAAGAGTACTTTTTTCTGCCCTTGTGTCTTCAGAAAAGTCAATAAAGTCCCCAAAAATATTGAGATATTCACATTTGTCAGTATAGCTCAGCCGCACCTGAAACTACTGCAGTGACAGCCAGATTACACCAAGAAACAAACAAAATGGGGAGAAAAAAAGAAAATGAAAACAACAAAAATATAGCCGCAAAGCGGCGATTATCGGCCCTCGCCGACCGCCCTGCCCAAAGCAAGGGGGGGCTTTGCGCCCTTTTGTCTCCCTCAATCTAAAATGTCGGTATTGCTACTGCCTTTATATTAGTTTGTTTTTAACTTTTTTCCCTAGGGTCTTAGTTTTAGTATTTTTGGAATGCGCCAACGCGCACTTCGCGCTTAATTTTGACATTATACAGAGAAAAATGAGTATGAATTTGTATCACACTATATCTGCAAACTGAAGCATATTTTTACATTTTACTTAGGGCTGCGGCTGCACCGCAGAAAATCCAAAGTACTTGGATAACCTTTGGTTCCTCACTTCTCGCTGAATTATGGAGTTTATCATTTTTCCATCAGAATAAAATGGGACGTTCTGGTCATCGCTACGGCAACACCGTGAAAAATATGGCATGGGTGTGATTGACTTTTCTGATCGGAACGACCAAATAGAATTTAGTGCCAAATTATTAGTAAAACTAAAATTTTACTCTCCATATAATTCCTATAGGGGGCGCTATTGCGCCCAATTTGAATTTTGTCAAATGAAAGTGTTTAGGACTGAGACTTTAATAACTGATAACAAAATGAGCGAAATCGGGCTTCATATGTGCGAATGGGAGACATTTTTTGTTTGCGAAAAATCTTTGAACGCCTCCGGCGTACAGTACAGTTTGTGGCTTCGCCGCATAAAAACCGTAAAACTTAGAAAAGTAATTTGGATAGCTTTAAAGTTCTACTTCTCAAGATTATTTTCCACCCAAAATTAGCTCGTTCCGATAAACGCTCTAGGAGGAGATAGATTTTGTACGAAGTGAAAAATAAAGGCGGATTGGTGTCATCCAAAATGGCCGACACCAAATATGGCGGACGGCGTTGCCATAATAATATTTTTTGCTCAACTTGTCATGATACACGTCTGTACCAATTTTTATGATTCTACGGCAAACTTCATTTTTGCCCGCGTCCTATCTCACAATGTTAAAAAAAAACTGAGGTTGGTTCAAAGACAAAAAAAGATAGTAAAAATGTGGACATTTTGGGTGAAAAAAAGGAAACAAAATTGAAAAACAATTGGAAAATTATGGAAAAATATCAATCAATCAATCAATCAAAAAGTGTTTTTCCATTTGTAGTCTGTTAAGGACAACTATCTGTTTGAGTGACAAAGCGATGTTAATGTTTATGCGTATTTGACATATTAATTTTTGTCAATGCAGTCCTACCAGAAACTACTAACTATGGGGAAAATTTGCCAAAAATGTAAACATTGACCACTGCATGAAAATCTATGTTTCACCTGCAGCGTCTCGCCTTAAGAGAATAGCTTTTGATGACATGAATCGGACGTTGTTGCCTGGTGATAAAAATGACTCTAAAAATGCAACAGAACAGCACTCCCATTTGTTTGAAAACACGTCACTGGCTCTCTCTTATACACTTAGTAAAGGAACAGCACATTACTCACTCCGCTGTGAGAGAAGACTATGCTGTGAGCTCCTGCTGCTGCTGTGGGGAGTGTTGCATCAACATCAAGAAACATTCAGCAACATGTGAAGTTTAAAACCTATCTGGAGGATTTGGTTATGACTAAGAAAACACAAGGGCTTTGTCGATGAAACAGGGTGTTGACATAAATATCAGATCAAAGAGAAGCAGCAAAAGGATCTACTAACTTTCCTTTCCATAAGAAAATCACAGTGTTGCCAAATATAAAGTGCACATTATTGTCCCAGCTAAAGGTGGGCAATATATCCCTACAACAGTGGTTGGTGTTGGGACTCACAATCATCCTAGGATGACAAGTCGCAACCCAAATACGACTAGGGTATTGTTAAAGGGGCGGCGGTGGCGCAGGTGGTAGAGCGGGTCGTCTCGTGATCGGAAGGTCATGGGTTCGAATCCCAGCTCCCACAAATGCACACTGTCGTTGTGTCTTTGGGCAAGACACTTCACCCTACTTGCCCCCAGTGTCTGCGTACACTGGTGTATGAATGAGAGCGTGAATGGGTGAGTGGATCCTTGCTGTAAAGCGCTTTGAGTGCCTCCACGTAGGTGGAAAAGCGCTATATAAGTTGAGTCCATTTACCATTTATTGATTCTACTCTTATCGATACTCCTCATCAATCCAGTATTTAAAACGGTCTCCTAATTTAAGGCACAAAATAGTTATACAGCCTATATATAGAGAGAGGCTACTGTATATGTAAGGGATAATGCACGACGAGGTGTCCATTATCAGAAATAACTGGATGATGCGAAGTCCAGTTATTTCTGATAATGGACACCTCGGAGGGCATTATCCCACTTATACCATGGTCCCACAAACTGAAACTGTTCATTGGAAGCCTGTTTGCTTTTTTGTAAAAGTCCCGGGCAGGAGTTATTTCACTTTTTAAGCTGTTTTACTTGGAGTTAGTTCTAGCTCAATTGTTTGCAGCTGCAGTGGAGTGATATGTGATTCAACTGTTGGTGTAGATTATCAGAAATAACCTGCACCCTCCTGCCAATCAGAATCAAGTATTCACAGAGAAACTACTACAGTCATTTATACCAGTAACATGGTATAAATTGGCAATATAGACCTGGCCTATTGCACGTACATGAGAGGTAAAATACAAATATAGACCAAAACAGAAATAAATATTTTTTAAAGTTATCTGTTTTCTGGAGCTTATCGGTCCAGGTGGACCAGTACATGTGGCCCCGGGGCCGTTATGACACCGGGTTTCGGTACGCAACCCAACATATATATATTTTTATTTTATTTTATTTTGGATAGCCCCTTGAGATGTGCCATCTCATTTTCGAGGGGGTCCTTTCAATCATTGATTGAAAATAACAAGAGCCACACATGCACAAAACATGACAATACACAACAACACACGTAAAAAGAAAGACAGTACAGAAATAAAGACCAAACGCAACAAGACTCACAATATGCTCCCCCTAAGACCCACCCCATCCCCAAATTATACAATAAATTAAATGGATTACATTAAAATTAAATATGAGGCATCATAGGCTCATATTTAATTGAGCCTAATTAAATATGACATTGCAGCATTCTAATGAGCCTATGAAGAATCCTCATCTATTAAAAACATGTACATGGTGTCTTTAAATCTGAAAATAGTGCCTGTTTAAATAAATGTAAATAAGTATGACTTAGACATGTAAAATATAATGTAAAATATTGTGTTTTCCTGAAAAATTGTTCTTGAATAAGCATGAACCCAAATTTAAAAGCTTCTTGACTGGAGCTTACAGCCTATATGCCAATGTAACACCTCATTTGAAAGCTAAAACCTACAAAACCCTAGAAAAAGAGATTGTTGCCGCGTTTTTGAAATGTTTTTGTCATGTTCTGGTCTCTTTCTGTCGTGTTGTCACTTTGCATGGAATGAGTCTATCATATATTAGTTTCCCAGTTTAAGCTGAATAACAGAAGTGAATGCACTTTTCCATGATATTCTAATTATAGGACGAGCATCTGTCTACATTAATATGTTTGCCAGCACGTTTGTGCATTTTTCTGAAGAACGCTTCTTCATTGTTGTCGAGAAAGTCTCAAAAATCTCGAGATATTCATTTCCCAAATGTCAGTGGACGGAGTGAGTGATGTGACTCTCTGCAAACATGGAGCATAAACATGTCGGAGTAAAGTGAATCTGTGATGATGAAGAGCTGGTGATGAAGCCGTCTATAACGCAGTCCATCGACTGCAGTGACGTTATTAATAATGTTTATGTTTATGTTGGATATCGCATCCTCCATGTCTCTTTAGCAGCTCTATCTTTGGTCACGTTTTCTGCATCAACAACAAAACTTCTGCAAGGTCCAATTTAAGAGAAATGTACTGTATCAAGTGAATGTCTGGAATTGGAATATAAGGTGTCTATTTATGCTTACATAAGAAGAATGACTGTTTATTATGTAAAGTGAAGTAATAACGAGAACTCATGTTGCCAGTTCAGTCTAGTGTCAGGGTATCTGCAGGGGTGGACAAGTCAAATTTAAAGAGCAACTGAACACCAAATCAAGTTTTTTTTACTGATAAACTGTGTCATAGTGTTGTCTACTGGTCCCTGACATTATTCTGACATTATAGCGCAAACGTGTGTTAAATCCTAACTTTGGCCTGAAAAACTTTACCCTTCAGGGTAAACTCTGCTACTAAATTAGAATTTCCTGATTGGCTGGAGACGTGTCCACCACCTCCACAGAACGTCATAAGCCGCACCAGCTCCACACATCATCACTCACCCCCCGCATGTCACCCCCAAACCTCAGAGACCGCCTCTTTCACGGCAATTTTTACTTTTGTTTGTGGGTGGGGAAAGGCTTTGGCACACCCGTTTAGGTACTCTTTAAAGTTACTCTTAAGTAATCCCGTTTTGCCGGACTGGCATGGTTGCATTCCCACAGTGCATCATTAGATTCACTTCGTACCGCAGAAGAAGAACAGCGCCGCACCTCCCTCACCTCAACACACCCCTCTCCCGCCCCTCACCATGTACACAAAAACGTGCAGATGCCACAACAGTTGGCGGCTAACAGAGTTTAGCATTACAAAATAAGTTTACAAAAAGATTGTGAACTGACATTTGACTGATGCAGCTGAAAACCTCATCAAAAATAATCCAATATTTACAGGGAGCCGTCAGCTCTTTTTTCCTTCTTATGATTAAAAAGCAACCCCAGAGGCTGAGGCATTCAAGGTTTGCGGGAAAAAAAAGCTCTGCACTGCAAATGTAGTTCTAAATGGAAGTATTATGTTCTAAATGCAAAAAAAAGAGCCTTAGATGAAAGTTGCAGTTTAGAAAATAAATATATGTCTAAAATGTTTACTTCACCACATATCTTATTAATGCTGATAAATGTGTGTTGCACAGAAGATTAATTGATTGATTGATTGATTGATTGATAGATAAATGAGATTTCCGTATCCCATTGAACGCAATCAGAGCAGCGTGTGGTCTATAGTGGAGTGGAGTGAGGGTCAGGGTGAGGGCTAATGAAATTGATTTTCAAATGCTGTTGTTTGTTTTTAAAGCTTTGAATGGACTGGCCCCTCAGTACATTGCAGACCTCATCCGAGTCTACACTCCGGCTCGCACTCTGACGTCTGAGAGCCAGCTACAGCTTGTGGTTCCTACGACAACTCAGAGCAGGGTTCACTACTGACACCTAATTTGAATACAAATTCAAAAAGACACAGCTTAGTGCAGCTTTAAGACTTTTTAAGACCACCAAATCTCAAAAATAAGACCTGTTTTTAAACGTGCAATATAAATGGAATGTAAAGAAAATCACAAAATCAAAGTGTTAAACTGTTGTTCATTGATACCACAGTGGGATGTACAAACTTAAGAACTTAATTTTCCCCAGGCATTTTTAACATGCTAACCATTCAAGTTTAAACAACCCAAACCCATAATAAAAATACAGTAGAGTAGAGCTATCATACTCTATTGGTGCAGGATAGTTTTTATTTTTATTTATTTAAAATGCTTTTAATACTTGAACTGGTAAACATTCACATATGCTGGCGTCATGACCAGGTGCTCAAGACCATCGCAGAGAGCATCCCTAGTGCTGTTTCCATCTGCCAAAAGGAAGCAAACCACCAGCTTTGTTATGTCTAACCTACCGCGTCCTTTTATAACCGTGCTAATCGTAACACCTTGTAGCTTCGCCTTCTCGAACCATGTAAATGAGCGGTGTACTCATGGGTACGCTTCTGTGCATTTATTTGGCTTTTTTTTTACTGAATTGTGAGCAAATAATTGGGTCAAACACACGTTCCAATTTACCATGGATGTCAGACCAAATGGATTACATTTTAGACTTTTTAAGGCCTTAAATTTAGATTTTTGAATTTTAGACTTTTTAAGACCCTGCGGATACCCTGAGTGTTTATCTGCTTCTGTAGTCAACAAAGCTTCCTAAATAAACATTGTAAAGGGAGAGTTGGGTCTGTTTATTTCACTGTGACATTAAAACTAAGATATTAACAATGGCCGCTGGCTGCTCTGATTTGCGACGACGACACTGGAGGCCGCCATTGCTGTAGTACCTCCATATAGCCGCTAGTCTCCCTTTGGAATGCATTGCACTTTAGACACGTTAAAAACAACTTTAATGCCCGGTGCCTAATTTTTTGGAACTGTCTACAGCTAGATATTCCTCCTGTGATTACGCTGGTTAGTCACAATCAGAGGCACCGGCTGGTTATTGTACAGTAGGATACATTTTAGAAATCTCATACTTAATGAGGGTTGGACTGTTAACATTGGAGCTGCGCAAGCTACACGTCACGCAAGGGCCGAGTCTACAGTGAAGATCCCGCCCTTATGCCCTTTTTAGGAACATGCTTCGTCAGAGCTGGGGAGGAGGAGTCTGTAAATCCACCATGATTTCCCCCCGAACGTGGTCATTATGGTAAACGGGGAGGAGTGAGGAGTTGTCTATTCTTTTTAACGGTCTATGGATATTAAGGAGAAAACTGGACACATACTTAGCCTGTAATCTGTCAAAAGCTGGGAATCATAATGGATAAGAACATTTCAAGATGTAATTTTAACAGCCTTGTAAAGTGAATATGTTCAAAGTCCTGGTGCCTCAGCTCAGTCTGTGGTGTCGACAGTGCCGACTTTATCAGGCATTCAAGCCAAGACGACTTTGCCATTTTAAAGCTGATGTGGAGGACGAGGGGAACAAAAACTGGCTCAAGGTTTACAAATATAGCAACAAAAAGCCGTGTCAAATGAAAGGCAAGACTAATTGCTTAATGTTAGTTTTGACACTCAATCGCAACCGGTAAGTAGGGCTGGGAAAAAAATATTCGAGTTGGTAGGTCAAATCGATTCATATTTTCAAAAAATCAATAGATTTTTTTTTTAGCTCTCTACCCTCTGCTCAGAGGAAGAAGGTCCTGCTGTGCCAAGAAGAACAGAGCCCACCTCAGGATTTGTTGTTGTTTTATTAGCTCAATCCAAACACAGCAACAGGCGGCCGGGCAGAGCAAAGGTGGTATACCTTTGCTCTGCTCGATTTCGTCAGATCTTGGAAGCTAAGCAGGGAAGGGCCTGGTCGGTACTTGGATGGGAGACCGTTTGGTAACACCAGGAAGCCTGGGTGAATGTAGTGAGTGTGTGAGTGGTTGGTGGTGGTCGGAGGAGCCGATGGCACAGACTAGTTGCCTCACTTTCGTCAATCTACCCCAGGGCAGCTGTGGCTACAACAGTAGCTTACCACCACTGAGTATGGAGTGAATGAATAATGACGACAGTAAGGCAAGGCAATTTTATTTATACCGCGCATTTAATTCACAAGGCAACTCAATGCGACAGTGTAGCGCTTTGAGAAACTTGGTAATACAGGCTTGTAAAGCGCATTACAAGTGTAAGCCATCATTATTATTATTATTAATACAGTATAAATAATTTGGATGTTTAACAATCTTTGTTGCACACTGCACAGTGACTTTTCAGTTAGAGAAAGGGTTTGCCTTTGCAATTTGTTTATGTTGATGCACTTTAATTAAATACAATAAATATATATTTTAAAATATATATTTACAGTTCACAGTTATTTTGTTTTAAATGTGGGGGGAAAAATCGAATCGAATCATAAATAGAGTAATTTTATAGAAAAAATTGCCTTGCTCTACCGAAAAGACCATATTTTAGACCTAATCTAGACCTAATTTTCAAGAGAGTCTGGCTGCAGACCTCCACTCTCAGGACCCTGCCTTGCAAACCTCCACTGTCAGGTCCCCTGAAATGGCTGTCCATTAGGGCTGGGCAACACTCAAAAGATTTGCCCCCCATTTATCCCAGTTTTTCCTCAGTACCACATTCCCCCCCTTTTTATTCCCAATGTTTCTCAATTTTGTCCGCATTATTCTCTATTTTTTTTCTTCCTTTATTCTTTTGCATTTTTCTCAATTTTTACCCCCAATTTTCCTACATTTCCCCCAACATTTTCTTCTAAATTTTTCCAATTTACTCAGTTTTTTCCCCCAATTTCCCCCCCTGCCTTTTCCCCATTTCTTGACATTGAAGATAAACTCGTTATTGTAAATTTGCGTATCTTCCAAAGAGCAATTTCAGCATCATCTTGTTGAGGATGTAACGCCCACCTCTACTGTCCACTGGTTTTAATTTCATGGGGCCAGTCCCCATTGTTCATGTTGGCTCTGCACAGAAGCAGCTGCAGGTCCGGGCCTAATGACGACGTACGACTGTGAAGTGGAGAAACAAAACCTGAGGCCCTGGACGGATCGAAGCTGTCGTTAAAACAAACGGAGTCATGTTTTTTGTCAATAATGAGAGTTAAAGTGGGCGTGAGGCGGGTCAGAGAAACCTCAGAGGATCGATGAACAGCGGAGTCTGGGTCAGGAAAACTCCACATATCATTAACCAACAACGACGGAACTTAAATCAGGCTTTCTACAGGCAGCAGCAAGTCCAATTTAAAGCTTAAACATTAGGGTTGGGCCCCCCCCTCCATTGTTTTCCTTATTTTCCCCATTCCCCCCACACTTTTCTGCCCATTTTTCCTCATTTGACACTGGATATAAACTCAATATTGCAAATTTTGTAAATCTTCCAAACAGTAATTTCAATATCATCTTTCAGACGATAGATCTCCTACGAGCCCCAACATTTTTATGACACTAATTCAACATCTACGCATATTTCATTTATAGGCATTTGTATCCATTCCAGTAAACAGGAATGATGGGTAATTTGGATATTTAAAAGCAAATGGACAGAAAGGGAACTTTTAAGCAAAAATGTACAGAAAACTTCAGCAAAATCTGCAAATGAATGCGCGCGGGGTTGGGGGCTATTATACATGTTTTAGTGGTAGGGGAAACCAGAGTAATTTGAGACCACTGTTTGACAGCACATTTTTTGTATTTTCAATAAACTTCTTAGAATAAAATAGTTACGCAATGTCACTGTTTCAAATAGTGTTTAAATAGTGTTATTTTGGAATGAAATTTTGCATTTCAGCAGTAAATATCTGTCCTCCATTGTATCTTTGTTTTGTGGGGTGCCTCAGGGCTCCATTTTGGGGTCTGTGCTGTTTTCACTTTATATGTTGCCACTGGCGCCAATTATTGCTCAGCGCCGCCGCCGCAGTGAAATGCTAAACTGCGGCGCCGATGATTTGCAGCTCTATTTACCAGTGTTCCCAAACAAAAGAGGAGCTCTACAATCCCTAACAGACTGCATTGTGTCTAGGGAATAAATGAGGATATAACGGAGTACATTTTATTCGGTGAGGATGTTCACGTGGATTCTGATTCTTTATCGGCAAAACTAAAGCCGTATGTGAAGAACCTCAGGGTGATTTTCAGCAGCAGTTTTAAATTTAACAAGCAGATCCACAGCTGGGTCAGAGCAAGATTTTATACATCTACATCTACATCTACTATTCATGCCTTTATCAGCTCACGAATAGACTTTATGTCAGTGTTTCCCAGTCGCCTCCAATCAGTGTAAAATGCTGCAGCCGTTTTTTTTAACAAACACCCAGACGTCAGTACATCGCCCCTGTACTTTATCCCTCCACTGGACACCAAAGAACAGCGTTAGAATGTGGTTAAGCAGCTCGTTCCTGGGACACCAGGGGACCAGTGTTGTTTTAGGCGGCCCTTTTAGTTTTAGGGCACACTCACAGTTGCATAATAGTAATAATAATAATAATAATAATAATAATAATAATAATAATAATAATAATAATGCATTAGTCTTATATAGCGCTTTTCCAGACGCTCAAAGTCGCTTTTACAATTTGGTGCATTATTCATTCACTCCATACTCGGTGATGATAAGCGAGGCTGCGTCAGCGCACATCAGCCACTACCACCAACCACTCACTCACACACTACATGTGCCAGGCTTCCTGGTGTTCCCAAACGGTCTCCCATCCAAGTCCTGCCAGGCCCTTCCCTGCTTAGCTTCCGAGGTCTGACGGGATCAGGCATAGCAAAGCTCGTTTGAGGAAAGGTTTGGATGCCCTGAATGGCCGGCACTCACACTTACACAAATGAACCGAGCCGCGTCTGACGAAAACTCAAAAGGCTTTAGTCAAGTTTTAGTCAGTTTCATTATAAAAATGTATTAAGTATTAGCATTTCAACAAATTAATTTCGATAAGTATTGGAAATTGGGTTAAAGGTTTACAGGCTGAACTGACCTTTTAATAAGAAATAATAACAATATTTTGGTTTTATTGCTTTGACAAACAGATTACACCGCAATAGGCACTGGCAGAAGTGTCATTGTGAACATGACTTCTCCCACAAGTGCCCGATCTCCTCGTCCTCTGATCGTCGCTTTCAGATATTTTATTAACAGCGCAGTCTGCACATTCGTTGTGATGTCATACCCACAATTCGGTTTTATAAAGTCATTGACATTGTTGTCCCTTATGTTGTTTTGATCAATGTTTCTCTAATATCTGGGTCTGTTCCAAACTTTTTTTAAACAGGCAGTGTGGTAAGTCCAATCCTAAAAAGCCCAACTTGGACCCAGCTGAGCCTGGCAATTATAGGCCCATATCAAAAGTGACCTTTCTCTCCAAAGTTGTGGAAAAGGTGGTAGTAGAACAGCTGACTGCTTTTCTATATATTGATGAAATGTTCAATTCAATCGGGCTTTTGTAAGATGCACTCTACTGAGACTGCCCTACTAAAAGTGTCCAATGACATCCGAATGGCTGACGACTCTGATCAGTATTCAGTATTGATTCTGCTTGCTCTGTCTGCAGCTTTTGACACAGTAGATCATAAACTGTTGCTACAGAGACTTAATATTGACTTTGGTATATCTGGGACAGTCCTGAAGTGGTTGTCATCCTATTTGACCAATAGAACATTCTCTGTGTATAAATATATAAATTTAGAAAAAATGTAAAGGGTAGACATCAATGTAATTCATATATCCAGACAGAGGTATAAATATTATGTCTGAAGCTACTCCTTTGCTGCATAGCGTTTCTCAAGGATCCGTCCTGGGGCCAATTTTGTTTCTGTAGTACATCAGCCCCCTCTTGGAAAAATCTTAAAAATGTTTCTTACCATCTCTATGCTGATGATATTCAACTGTACTTTTCATTTAAGGAGTCAGAGATGCACAGACTGTCAGAGTTAATGGATTGTCTTTTCTAATGTAAAGTTGTGGCTTTGTGAAAACTGCCTTCAGCTCAATTCTAAAAAGACTGAGACTTTGATAATTGCTCCAGAGCAGAAAATCCCCACGATCGTGAACCACCTTGGTTCTCTGGGCTCCTCGGTTCAGTCGAGCATCAGAAATCTTGGTGTTTGATTTGACCAGTCTCGGTCTCTTGACAGTCATTCAAGTCAAAAACTGTTTTTACCACTTGAGAAACATCGCCAAGTTATGGCCAATTTTATTCAACTCTGATCTTGAATTGGTGATTCATGCTTTTATCTCCTTTGGCGTAGATTATTGTAACTCCCTTTTTACTTGTTTTAACAAATCTGCTTTGAATCGTCTTCAAATGGTTCAAAATTCTGCAGCGCGGCTTTTAACAGAATCTAGCAGACAGTCAAACATTACTCCCATTTATACTCTCTGCATTGGCTCCCCATCAAAATTCGAATTGAATTTAAAAATGTTGTTTTGACTTTTAGAGCCTTGCCTGGTCGGGCTCCCAAATGTGTCTGATTCTTTTAAAAAGCAGTTGAAGACATGGCTGTTCAGACGAGCTTTAAGTTGACCAGGCTGTGATTGTTGTCTTCTTGTTCTTTGTGATTTTATCTGTGAAAGGTGCAATACAAATAAAGTTTCTTCTTCTTCTACTCCCATTTTTGTCTCATCTCATTAACGTAAACTCATAAACGTCTCGTCATGTTTTAGTTACAAAAGAGCTATGTTTTTTACAGAAGAGGTCAATGATATCGTGACAGTCTTTGTTGACGAAAACAACACTGCAGGGAACAGCATTACAATGTGGTTAAGTGTTTCGTACCTTGGACACCAGGGAGCTGTGGATCTTCTTGAAGACATCGTCCATCTCCAGGAGCTTGGGTTGGACCAGGGAGCTGTGAGGTCCGCTGATGTGCCCGATGTGGTCTAGCCCCAGGTAGTGGAGGATCAGCATGTCCCAGTCGTCTCTGCGCAGAGTGCTGTCCAGATGACGGGTCACATTATTGTCCACCTGAAACGGAGCGGAAAAACAGGCTTTTATGTCAATGAGTTTTATCCAGTTTAAATAAAGTGCATCTGGACATTCTGAACATTTAAATCTGGACAAATATCAGGAAGCTCATGAATGTATAATGAAAACAACAAAGGTCTAGGTTCTGGGTCACAATATCCAGAGTCTTCTCTCTCAGCACATATGAACTAAGGTCAAATAACTGGAATATTGTCTCAGCTTTCGGACGCAATAATGAGAAAAAGCTTGATGTTGGTCAGACAAAAGGACTTTCAGACATGAGATTAATGTGTCAGGTTTGTGAATCACTTCTAAATAATGATCAGGGCAAACATTTGGACATTTTCTTTTTAGACGTTTCTTTCCAAAACTGTTTCACTCCCACTGAGTTGTATTGGATCCTGCTCCAACTGAAATGATCACACGAGTGCCGTAAACATGACCAGTACTAGGGCGGCACGATTAACAGTTATTGAATCAAAAAGGTTTTAGCTACTGTGATTACCAAACCTCAAGGAAGGGGCTTTTTTTTATCCTGCCTTGCGCCTTCCACTGTTTGAGTTATAGACATGTTCGCCAGACAGAATTATTGAGCCTCGCTTCCTTTGGCTGCTACACAATCAGAAGTGGCTGCAGGAAAGTCATGTTTGTCTGCGCTGCAGTTGCGGAAAACAAACTCCATGTGCGTCTCGACTCTCGCACAGTCTGAACTGCAAACTATTCTCACCGTTCGTAACAAACGACGAGTGTTTCGTGACCTGCAGGTCGGGTTGTGTCACAGGATCATCATTTGTTCGCAGAGCGGGAGGTCAAAAAATGCGCATAGCATTGTATTAAACTACGTCTAAATAGTAACAGCAGGTTTTTGATGTAAATATGAGGCGGATTTTGTAGCTTTCGATTGAAAGTGAGAACGCTGTTTATTACAGAATGATTAAAACTAAGCATGTTTTTCTGACAACTCTATAAAATGTCTCTTTGCCTCTGGCAGATTTGTATCTCGTTACTGATGAAGCTGAAATATAATAACTGAGCACTGTGATGTTAACAGCTGTTTTAGAAGGATAAATACAGCTCAAAGAAAATATGAAAATTGCAAATCGAATTGCAATATCTGTCAGAAAAATCACAATTAGGGTTGTGGTCAAAATCGTGCAGCCCTAACCAGTACCAAACCCTTAATGTTACATTAAGTCTTTGGGTCTTTCAGTTCCTTACTTCGGGATTATCTTCACACTGGACTCAGGAGGGTGAACACATGTACAACTGTTTCCCTACCTTAAAAAAAAATGTAACGCTGCTTTCAAGAGCCATACTGATCTGGAAGAGGAAGAAGAGCAAGGAAACTGACAGAGGTGCAGTGTTTTCAGCATTTTCATAACGGTTTAGTTCTGGCTGACATAAACAGTTGCAAACAGACCTCATCACTAATATAATAGTAGCATTTGTGGATTTTCCTTTTGGAGATTTCTTACGAAAACGCAGGCTCCAGTTTCTCATCTGTAAAAAATCAAATGTCATTTCTGAAAAGTTGTGATGAATAAATTAGGGCTGTGACACACAGAACAAAGTGCCGTTCGATGTTGAAACTGAAGCTTCTATTGGTCCCGACACAGAAACAGAAACTCAATTATCTACAGACACAGTGTTCCCCCCATCTGCCCAACGCTCGGTACGACGAGTTACAGGGAAAAAAGACCACACGCTGCAGGGGAATCAGGAACAAATATACATTAATTGAGGTCAAAGTGAAACTTCTGCTGTAGATTAATAACATAAATACGAGAATAAAATGTTTGGAAAGTTTTATTTAGAGTATATACGAGATATTAGTGAAACATTTCTCCTTGTTTTTTGGGTTCAAAGCGCAATAAATCAGTCAGGAACTAGATCTGTAAAAATCCTTCGTCCAAATGTAGTGGAGTCGGAGCCTAATATACAAAAAACAGCGTGGTTAAAAATATGATACATAGCCCAGCGTTGTCACAAAAGTCATAGCAATTTTTAGAAAAAGAAAAACTCTTCGGAGCCAGGCTTTTAAACAGTACAAACAAGGTCCAAAGCTAGGAATCCTGTTTACCAAGTGTCTTTTGGAGTCGCCCCTGGCCACCAGGGGGTGGTATTAGCAATGTCAGCTGTCTACTAGGGTTGGGCGATATAGACCTAAACATGTATCACGATATTTGTTGGCATGTATCATATCACGATATGATATAATTAAATTCACTGATTTACTACAGTTCTTAAATATATTCCCATAGTCATATGTGAGTGGTGGTCAGTCCTCTGTAATTGGCCTAAACCTGCTGCTCATGTCGTACTGATATTCTTATGTCTGACTCTTTCACAATAAAGCTCCCTCAGCTGCAGGAAATTTGACGGCTTTTATTTTGTAAGAACAACAGGAAGCGTTTCGCTACTATTAGCGGAACACTTGACATTGATGTCAGTGCAGATTTCCCTACTTTCATTTTGCCGCGGACTCGGATTATTTGTCTTTATCTCGTGTAAAAGGCAAGTTTAGACGGAGCTTTTGTGTTTCTGATGGGTCAGAAAACAGACCCGAGAGAAGACGAGATGCTCGTGACGATCAATTATTTTGTTATTTTGAGGCGTGAGATTTACCTGCACACGAAGAGCAGCTGGATGTGCTTTGAGATAAGGATGCAATGGTGATTTATTAAAACCCTGGAGGATCACACAACATTTGTTGCTTGCCCCGTTTCCAATAATAGACAATATAAGGTTTGAAAAGTGGCTAAATCTGTGACAAAGTTACGCTTGGATCAGCTCCACTCCGCAGCGTGTTCCCTCTCTGCCTGCGCTCCATCTTGCCGGTATAGCGGTAGAGTTAAATTATCGCCCAACCCTACTCTCCATGAGAACCGAAGAGATGAGCTTTTCTCAACCATTAAGCCCGCTACTGTTCTGACTAGAGATGCACCGATCCAACTTTTTGCTTCTGATACCGATATTTTGAGTATCTGCCGATATCCAATATTAACCGATACCAAGAGACTTTCTTAAAAGTAGTTACTGTGAATGAAAAATAAAATCCTCTTTTCTCCAGTGTGAGATCAATAAAGTCATTTTTATTTTTCCTTGTTATCAATTATAGGCTATCTATTAATAAACTGTAATGGAAAAACATTAACCCCATCCCTCCCGTCCTCTCCTCCCCGCACTGGCTCCGTTATCGGATTGATTTTAAAATGTTAAAGTTCGTTAAAGTTTGTTCTCATCATGAGCAGCATGTCAGTCCACGTGAGCTGACGGCACCGCTCCGTGTCACATGTAGCGAGTGGGTTCTCATGCTCCACGCATAAGCCTTGTACGCGAACAGCCTGACAAACCACTTTCTCCCATTTTTCTAGGTTTTTAATCTGTTGTTTTTATGTATGACTTATTTGTGCAGCTGATAAACTGAATTTCCTTCGGGATAAATAAAGTATATCGTATCATATCGTATCGTAGGTGACCAAAAGCTAAGATGAATACTTTGTTTCTTCTGCCCTGCTGTTTTGCAGCAGACGCAGTTTTTTTTTCTTGCTAAATGTGCACATTATGTTTAGCTGACTGCGTCCCACGAGAAAAGTGGATTTGATCTCTCTGCAGTAAGACGAGACAATGCAGGTGAACGGGGAAAAATATTACATGTCGAGATATCAATGTGAAACTTCTGCTGTAGATTAAGAACATGAATATGAGGAAAAAACGTGCCGATATTTTCAGTGACAAAACCTAAATAATGGACAGAGCCAGGTTTAAAAGTGTGGTTTCATTTTGTGACACATTAGTTACAAAGATTTGCTCAGAGGGATGTTGGATCTTGTTTAGTTTTTGACTAAACTAGTGTTTAGTGAAAACATCTGTAAAAATTCCAATGTCTTCTTGTTTTTGGATTCAAAGCGCAATAAATCAGACAAGAATTAGATACTGAAAAATCCCTAACTTTAAATTATGATTGACTAACATTATCCTAACATATTGCCGTTGTTGGCAGGATAATGATAAAAGGATGAAATGAGTAATAGGATAACTATAGGATGCCAATATCCCCTTCTGGACAGAAAAGGGACCTTTGTTTTAGGTTGTGGCCACTGACTCCATAAGAGTTGGGTTTACTGAGTGAGGCAGCAGAGAGAAGTTCTCATCCACACTGTAAGCCCGAACATACCGATTGGACTTAAAAGTTATGGCGTAATCTGTTTCAACAAAACTTTTAAGTTAATGAACTAAAAACTTTAAAGTTCAACTTAGCTTAAAAACTGAACAAATATGTTGCATTTTAAGTTTTTATGAACTGAAAACTCAAGTTCAACTTAACTTACTTGATAATTACATGGCAAGTTGCTGAAATCAGGCTCTGTTATTTGATTATTTGGATGGAGTGGTCATTATACACTCAACAAAAATATAAACGCAACACCTTTGCTTCTGCTCCCATTTTTCATGAGATGGACTTAAAGATCTAAAATTCATTCCAGATACACAATATTACCATTTCTCTCAAACATTGTTCACAAATCAGTCTAAATGTGTGATAGTGAGCACTTCTGCTTTGCTGAGATAATCCATCCCACCTCACAGGTGTGCCACATCAAGATGCTGATCTGACATCATGATTAGTGCACAGGTGTACCTTATACTGCCCACAATAAAAGGCCACCCTGAAATGTGCAGTTTTGTCTCACAGCAAAATGCCACAGATGCCACAAGCATTGAGGGAGCGTGCACTTGGCATGCTGACAGCAGGAATGCAAACCAGATCTGTTGCTCGTGCATTGAATGTTCATTTCTCCACCATAAGCCATCTCCAAAGGCGTTTCAGAGAATATGGCAGTATATCCAACCGGCCTCACAACCGCAGACCACGTGTAACCACACCAGCCCAGGACCTCCACATCCAGCAGGTTCACCTCCAAGATCGTCTGAGACCAGCCACTCAGACAGCTGCTGAAACAATTGGTTTGCATAACCAAACAATTTCTGCACAAACTGTCAGAAACCGTCTCAGGGAAGCTCAACTGCATGCTCGTCGTCCTCATCGGGGTCTTGACCTGACTCCAGCTCGTCGCCGTAACAGACTTGAGTGGGCAAATGCTCACATTCGATGGCGTCTGGCACGTTGGAGAGGTGTTCTCTTCACGGATGAATCTCGGTTTACATTGTTCAGGGCAGATGGCAGACAGCGTGTGTGGCGTCGTGTGGGTGAGCGCTTTGCTGATGTCAATGTTGTGGATCGAGTGGCCCATGGTGGTGGTGGGGTTATGGTATGGGCAGGCATCTGTTATGGACGAAGAACACAGGTGCATTTTATTGATGGCATTTTGAATGCACAGAGATACCGTGATGAGATCCTGAGGCCCATTGTTGTGCCATACATCCATGAACATCACCTCATGTTTCAGCAAGATAATGCACGGCCCCATGTTGCAAGGATCTGTACACAATTCTTGGAAGCTGAAAATGTCCCAGTTCTTGCATGGCCAGCATACTCACCGGACATGTCACCCATTGAGCATGTTTGGGATGTGCTTGACCGGCGAATACGACAGCGTGTACCAGTTCCCACTAATATCCAGCAACTTCGCACAGCCATTGAAGAGGAGTGGACCAACATTCCACAGGCCACAATTGACAATCTGATAAACTCTATGCGAAGAAGATGTGTTGCACTGCATGAGGCAAATGGTGGTCACACCAGATACTGACTGGTTCTGAGTCCCCAGACCCCCAATAAAGCAAAAAACTGCACATTTCAGGGTGGCCTTTTATTGTGGGCAGTATAAGGTACACCTGTGCACTAGGCAAGGCAAGGCAAGGCAAGTTTATTTGTAGAGCACAATTCATACACAAGGCAATTCAAAGTGCTTCACAGTTGCAGAAAGAGAAATTACAAGAAAACAGATAAAATCAATCAATAAAACATCAACATAAAGTTAATCAATGACAGTAAAAGTCAAGAGTGCAGATAAAATACTTTCAGTTTTCATATGCACGGGTAAAAAGAGCTGTTTTCAGCCTGGATTTGAACATTGTCAGAGTTGAGGCCTGTCTCACATCCTCATGAAGACTGTTCCAGATTTTAGCTGCATGAAACTGAAATGCAGCCTCACCGTGTTTATTATTGACTCTGGGAACCACCAGGAGACCCCTCCCTGAAGTTCTCAGGGCCCGAGATGGTTCATACGGCTCTAACATGTCAGAGATGTACTTTGGTGCTAAACCATGAAGAGACTTGTACACAAGCAGAGCTGTTTTAAATTCTATTCTCTGAGTGACAGGAAGCCAGTGCAGAGACCGGAGCACTGGACTAATGTGGTCGTATTTCCTTGTTCTTGTCAGGACTCGAGCAGCAGCGTTCTGGATGTTCTGCAGCTCTAACAGCTCGTTTAGAAAGGCCAGTGAGCAGGCCGTTACAGTAGTCTAACCTGCTGGAGACAAATGCATGGATGAGTCTCTCTAAGTCTGGTTTTGACACTATTTCTCTGATCTTAGCAATGTTTTTCAGATGGTAAAAAGCTGATGACGTTATTGCTTTGATGTGGCTGTTTAAGTTCAGGTCTGAGTCCATGATTACTCCTAGATTTCTAACCTGATTTTTTGGTTTCAGAGCGAGAGACTCAAGGTGACTGATAACACTTTGTCTTTGTGTCTGTGGGCCAAAGACAATGATCTCAGTTTTGTCTGAGTTTAGTTGGAGAAAGTTGTTTTGCATCCACAAACTGATCTGTTCGATGCAGTGACAGAGAGTATCTACAGGCCCATGTTCACCTGCCGTCAGTGACACGTAGATCTGAGTGTCATCTGCGTAGTTGTGGTACGACACATTGTTGCTGTTTATTAGCTGACCCAATGGAAGCATGTACAAGTTGAATAAGAGGGGTCCCAAGATTGACCCCTGGGGGACTCCACAGGTCATGGAAATTTTGTCTGAGACACAGTTGCCAATTTCGACAAAGTACGTCCTATCCTCGAGATAGGACTTGAACCAGTTTAGAGCAGTACCAGAGATTCTCACCCAGTTTTCTAACCTGTGAAGTAAGATCCCGTGGTCCACTGTGTCAAAGGCAGCGCTCAGGTCCAGCAGAACTAAAACTGAGACCTTACCTGCGTTTGTGTTCATACGAATATCATTTGTCACCTTGATCAGAGCTGTCTCAGTGCTGTGGTGGGGCCTAAATCCTGACTGGAAAGTATCAAACACATTGTTAGATAGGAGAAAGTAAGTGAGCTGTTGATATATTACTTTCTCTAGAACTTTTCTTAAGAACGGTAGGTTTGATATGGGCCGGTAGTTGTTCAGTACCTTGGGATCAAGGCTGCTCTTCTTTAGAAGAGGCTTAATGACCGTGGTTTTCAAGGCCTTTGGAAATGCTCCAGTCTCAAATGAGAGGTTAACTAACTGAACAAGTTGTGGTAACAAGCTGGTTAGCACAGACTTCAGAAATCTAGTGGGTAATTCATCAAGGCAGCATGTACATGAACTCAGACCGGATCAGCATCTTGATGTGGCACACCTGTGAGGTGGGATGGATTATCTCAGCAAAGCAGAAGTGCTCACTATCACACATTTAGACTGATTTGTGAACAATGTTTGAGAGAAATGGTAATATTGTGTATCTGGAATGAATTTTAGATCCATCTCTTAAGTCCATCTCATGAAAAATGGGAGCAGAAACAAAGGTGTTGCGTTTTATTTTTGTTGAGTGTTTATGTCAGAATTTGGGCAGCAAACAGGCAATACCACGAACTAGCGAACATGCATATGTCCGGGTGTAATTCACAGACTAGTAATGACAGGTGAGAGCAGGTAGCGGGAAAGGTGGTCTTGGTTTCATTATTAATACTTTACGAGGGTCCGGGTCTCTGTGAAGAAGCCAAAATCCCATACTGGGTGTCCGGGTTTCTACTTGTACACGAGATGAATACATAACGGTGAAAGTCCGGGTATCTGTGCAGCGACAAAAATCCCAGGGGCCAAATTGGAGACAAAATGACCGATCAGTGCACTAAATGGAGGTATGAATGGGTGACGAGAGAAATGAATGAGTGAATGCAGCTGTGGATGTCATGGATCCATGTCAGTTTGTCGGTCTTTCTTTCTGTTTGTCTATTTTTGCAGCGTCTCAACTTAGATGTACACCTTTTGAACGACTGGATTACTGTGACGATGGTGGTACTGCAGTGTTCGGGATGTACCTCAGTGTAGTCGGACACGAAGAAGGATGTGGTTCCGTCCGACTCCTGGAAGTGTTTGGGGAAGAGCTTGAGCCATGTGTCGTCGCCGTAGAAGATCATCCTCTTCCCCGCGGCCTTGGCTTGGGACACCAGGTTGTCCTCCTGCAGAGCGTGGGAGTTCAGGTTCACCACCACGTCGATGAAGCCCGGGATGGAGCCGCTGGTCAAGGCCTGGAGGGAGAGACGACAGGTCAGAGGTCAGTGCTGTGGTAATCTTTAGATCCAAGTTTTGATGCTGTTGGTCCAAAGACAACCTGAAAGGAAGTGACTTCTTTGTTTCAAATACGTTTTTTTTTTTTACCCCATTTTTATTTAATTTTTTCCCCTATTTTTTTCTTACACATTTTTTTCTCGTTTTACCAATTTTTCCCTTCATTTTTATTAATACTAATATTTTCCCTATTTCTTCCCTCCTTCTTCTTCAATTTTTTTGTGGCATTTTTTATTTTTTAGCACAATGTTTTCCGCTTTTCTTCATATATTTTTTTTTGTGTGTGTGTTTTACGGAAGTGCTCTACGTCTGTAATGTAATGCCTTACGGCCTGGTTTTAATTTATAAAACAGTGTTTTCATTATTTTTGTTGTGAGAGAGAGAGAAAAAAAAAAAAGCAACTCTCCGATGCGTCTGGGCTGTCCCAGGAGGCTAAACAAACGCACCCCCGGCCGGAGGATCCATGGATCCGAGCATAAGTGTTGTTTTTGAAGACTGAGCTCATTCTAACCTACTCTGGACACGCCTGTTCTTTTTTCTTACCGAACGATAATGTCACGGGTTCGCGTTTGGCTACGAGAGGAACAAGACTATTCGACCTTCCTAAAGAAGAGTGCACTCGCCAGAAGTTGGAATTTCTTTCCGGGATTCAGCGACTTTATCAACCAACCTGATGGATGCTTGGTGAACCTTGGCCAGAATCAAAGTGGATTAACTTTTATAACCAACGCGATCATAATCTGATGGGGAGGCCAGACTGAGCCGTGAGTCAATCAAAACGTGTTAGCGTGTGTGTTAGCCATTTATGAAACTGTGTTGCTTCACTTTTTGCAGCGATATTTATATTTATAATACTGCAAATGTGGAATGAGCGGAGAGAGGGGCGGAGTTAACTGAATCGAAGCGTCTTGTCTTCCGGGTAGGGGAAATAGCCCGCCAAAAATACTTATATTTCTCTCAAAAATGAGTACTCCATAGTGATAGAGGTATAATACATCATATAAATGTCTATACTTTACTTTGGAATGGCTAAAATAGCATGATACTGATCCTTTAAGGTGCGCAGTAGCTCGTGGATGTACAGTGAAAATATCAGTGTTTATAATGCAATATTTTAGCTATATGCAACAAAAGTTATTAACGGTAAATAGGAGGGGGAAAAATCTAAATAAAATCAAAATATTGATTACGGCTTTATTCTGGACGACAACTATTTTAGTAGAGGTATCAGAAAAAGTATTGTTCAGGTATTGGTATCGAAAACCAAGTATAGTTAAAGTACTGGTCTCAAAAAAGTACTGTTTTCAAAAACAATATAAAGTACATGAGATATTTGTAGTGGTGGATGTGAAGAAGTGTCCACATTTGTAACTTATTGTGAATCAAAGATGACGTTTCTTGAAGAGAGTCATGTTGGTGGACGGGGCCCCAACTTTCCTCACACGTTTCAAACATCCCAATTTGCCACAAGAGAGCTCTTTCTACAAACCTGACTTTCCAGCAGACAACAGTGCCAACAGGAAGTAGAGTAGAAGTTTACAATCAATAACAGTGTTTATTCACAAACCACGGTATGTGTTTTATCGACTCAGGGAAGACCAAACAAATGTGACTTCCAATAAAAGCATACTGTATTTTCCGGACTACAAGTTGCTCCGGAGTATGAGTCGCACCAGCCGTGGCAACTACCAAGCACTCATTAGTGAACTCGTTCCTCTCGCTGTGGCTTTCTGCTGCTTGATTACCGTTTTTTTAAATCTTCAGTGGTACAGGAGTAGCAGATACTGGTACACACGCCTAGAGCGCCCTCTAGCGGTGTCAGTGTGAAAATAACAAACATTGTGGGATTATATATTTTGATATATAAATCGCACCTGAGAATAAGCCCAAGCCAAACTATTTTTAAAAAGTGCGACTTATAGTCCGGAAAATACGGTAATAATGAGATGTTTTCCGCAGTTTCTAACACCTGACACGGCCCCTATAGCTCTGCGGTTTCATCATCCGCAAACAGGCAAGGTGATGTTTATATACCAAACATTTCATCAGAACAAAAGGCCGTGGCTTCTGTTCGAACGGCCACCGGCGGAGGAGCAGCTGGGATTCAGAGGGTTCTTTATGTTCCGGCGGAGGGAGAGGGAGGGAGGCGCTGACAGAAAGGTTCAGATCTCTCCCTCTCTTTCTCCTCTTCTCTCTTCTTCTCTCCTCTTCTGGCCTCAGGTGCTGTGGGTCAGGGGAGAAGCCTCAAAGACACAAACTTCAGAAAGTGGAATGTTTATTTCAAGGATATATCCATTTCATGAACCGCACAGACGCAGGAAACACTGCAGCTGCGTCCTAACCCGCGACGCTGCAGGTGAAGGGGAAGAAAATGTGTTGAAAGAGATCATCTGAAACTTTTGCTGACATAAATCAAAATGTCATGTAATAAAAATTGCCTAGGTTTTCAGTAATTAAATTGAAATAAGGGATGTAGCCAGATTTAAATTGTAGTTTTAATTTTGGATCTTATTTCGTTTTTGAATAAACTACTTGTAAAAATTCTAATTCCTCCTTGTTCTTTGGGTTTAATTAAGCTCAATAAAGATGTGTAAAAATCTATGTGAAAAAATCTTCCGAATTTAGTTGAGTTAAGCCTGTAAAGTGTGGAGTCTTCTGGAGCGACTAAAGTGCAGATGTTGTTAAAGTTTAGTCTCTTTGTCTGCACATGCGCCCTGTGTATATTTGTCCCGTCTTTAGCCGCTGCTGTCTCCCACAAAGGAAATGACCATATTTGGATTACAGCGTCATCTCTGTCACAGCCTTTCATGCTACACGTGGATACCAAACATGTCAGTATTTGTGAATGAATAAGTGTAGGAAAGACCAGGGAGCGACACAGACATGTTGGAGCTACTTCCTGAATAAATCAGTGGCTCAAAGCGACAAAACGTCAGAGAATAAACATCGGAAAGAGAGTTTGCTCTGATTTTTACTCTGACAGAGTTAAAACTAAGATGTTAAGGAGAACCGAGGTAAAAAAACCTGTTTTTACCTGCAGCGTCTGGTTCATTTTATCAGGGACAATGTACAAAAACAAGCGCCTTTACACCAGACTTATCTTGCTCAGTGTTCTCTGCAGACTCTCTCTTTATTAAGAAACTCTCCACAAACATGACGGAGATGGACATGTTTTCCAGTCGAACCGCAGCCTCCCGGTAACGAGGGCCGAACCCTCCCGGAGAACAATCATGAATTTTTAATAAGACTTCAGCATCTTTGAGTAGAGCTGCAGAATCCGAGCAAGCGTGAGGTTAATTTACCATGTGGAGGAAGTGTCACTAAAGTCGTTATTCTAGGGCCATGTCAAGTTTTGTCCCTGACATCTTTGGCGCAGTTTACATGGCGACAAAACAACAGTAAGTTGGTATCGGATTCAAGTATCTTTTACAAAACACACAACCTATCGCCTGACACCGGGCTTCACTGAAAACTCTGGAGGAGGTAGTTCCCCGTAATCCGTTTGCAGCCTCTCTGCCTCATTTGAACAGAAGGGAACGAGCCGAACGCAGAACAGTCACGTCACGGTGCTGTATGACACCGACTGGCTAAACATCTCATATATGGTGGTGTGACGCTCCTCACACTTATATTCAGTCAAATAACGGCCTGTAAATAATTTGTTGTAACTCGCTTTATTAGCGCCAGGGTTTCCTTAAAAAGCCACAACATTCAGGGAGGAAGTAGAAACAGATAAACCGTCTTCCTCTGTGCCGTCACGCTGCTTATGTGTGTTAGGAAAAGGGACGGTAATGAGATGTTGGGTCACCATTATCTCGCAGAAATGATAGAAATTGGGTAATGAAATATTCCTCTTCATTGTCTGTATAAATGTCATATTTAGTGAGACCTACATAAAGTATACTTCAACAAATTCAACTCAAAACTCATCAAACCATGTTTTTGCAGTAAATTATAAGAAGAGGAATGCAGAAGAACCACATAACATTCAAAATAATTCAAGGCTTATAGATCGTGTCGGCAGCACGTTGGTGTAATTATTTCAGGAGAAACAATGCAGTCGAGCCATGCGGTGCTACTAGCCAGCCTCACATTAATCAACTTTGCTGCCTGGTAAAGATGACAAACTTTGAGAAAGCTTCTGACTGCAGCCTTTTTTATTTATTTCAGCGTGTTATGTTACTTACGTACGTTTCCCTATCTATAGCTTGGCAAACGATGCAGGTGGTTGTATCTCAGATCGGGGTTTCAATAGTGTTGGCTCTCAACGCAGATACTTTTTTCCGACATGTTCCTGATGTGGGAGTTTCATCTTAGTTTTATTTTGCTGACTTTACTTTTTCCCGGGGAGGGTAAAGTATGGAGTTATTCAGATCCACCTCGTTCAACTTGTCCACTTGACTCACTCATCATCAAGCTTGCAATGATGAGGGGAGTCGGGACAGTAGAAAAGAATTTAACGGTACACAGCCCTAGTCCCAACTGGCAATACATTCTTTTCTCCTATGCATGTTTTCCCTCTTCACCTGCAGCGTCTCGCCTTGAATAAATGAAACAACTGCTCAAACTCTCCTTCCCTCCCAGTTTTAAATGGATCAAAAGCAAAGCGGGTCTAAAGTGGGTTCACAGGGTTTTGTTGTTACGAAGGTGAACGGGCTGCAATGCAGAGACGGAAAACAGGTAATGGCTGGGCAGCACTGCCCTCTGCTGGAGAACACAACCATTACACCTCACTTTTGCAGAACAAATTCATTCCAGGTTGGGGGCAAGATCGAAAAAATCAATTTCTCAGTATTTTTGGAAACTTTCTCGATGAAGCGATATTTTTGCAAATCATCAAAAATGTGCTGCAAACATCTACATTTACTTTGATTTACTTTGAGAAAAAACTCTTTCCACATTATTTTTCCAATTACTTCCCAATTTTTCCTTAATTTATTTCCCTTTATCCCCATTATTATTATTATTATTATTATTTTTTATTTATTTATTTATTTAGTAAAGCAGATACACATACACTTACAGACTCACAAGACAATACATTGACATGAGAGTACAGTAAAGGAAGTGGAATGCGTACAAAGGCAACATAAAAACAAACAAAAAGTGTAGTGTGTGTGTGTGTGTGTGTGTGTGTGTGTGTGTGTGTGTGTGTGTGTGGGGTTAGATACGTTTTCCTTTTGTTCTAAACATGTTGGACATAATCTACAAACGTATGGTTCAATGTAGTAAAATATGAGGACAAAACTCAAGACGTGTTGGTTTTGAGATGTCATCTTGGCTTTAAAAATTCCAAGTGCTGCTTCGATCGTCACTACCTCTGTTGTTGAGTGGTTCTTGTTGGGATTCGTGAGAATTGTACAGACTACAACTGAGTTTTGTATTGTTATTATTATCACTACCACTATTATTATTACCACCATTATTACCATTATTATCATCATTATACTTATTTTATTGTAGAGATTAGTGTTATTGTTGTTATTATGATTCTTGTTGGGATTTGTGAGAATTATGCAGACTACTACTGATTTTGTGTTGTTATTATATATTATTATCATTATCATTATCATTATTATCATCATCATCATCATCATCTTTACTACCACTATTGTCATTACCACCATCATTATTATTATTATCATCATCATCACTATCACCCTCACTACTATTATTATTTCCATTACCATTATAATTTCCCCCCGGCTTCAGTGTGATAGGAGAATGAACTGATTTTCCCCTCAGTGCCTACCCATTGGAGAGGGGGAGGGCAGCAGAGGGGGGAGGGCAGCAGAGGGGGGAGAGCCTCTCCCCTCCCAAATTGTCCACCCCACACAGTGAAGGAGAAAAAATGAGGGAGGAGGCGCCAGCAAGAGCAATAGATGGTATAGATGTTTCTTTATTAGATTGTTGGATGGTTATATATATTTTGGCTATTAGTTTCTTTGTAGGTTTAATATTCAGAAAGGTTAGTATTAAAGTTGGAGGACTCAGATTTAATGTTTCCAGGGTAAATGATTCCTTAATTGCTGAAGAGACCTGAAAGTAATGCAAAAATTCATTGTTCCCAATGTTGTAATTCTGGTGGAGATGTTCAAATGTGACTAGCGCGTTATCATGAAATATGTGTTTAAAATGTGTGATACCTTTGTCTATCCATGATTTAAAATGCAATGGTGATTTCCTGATTTGTATGTTGGGGTTATTCCATATTGGGGTGAGTGTGGTAGGAGTTAAAGTGGAATTTGTAACGGTGTGGAATTTCCACCAGGCTGTCAGAGTCGTTGATATTGTCAAAGATTTAAAGCAAGGGTGGCGTTTCACTAAGTTATTAATAAATGGAAGATTAGAAATGTTGATGTTTTTACAAGGAATTTGTTCTAAATCTAGCCATACGGAGTCCGAGTTATGAGGATGGATCCATTTGAGTATGTATTGAATTTGACTAGCGATATAATAATGATGAAAATTTGGAGCTTTAAGCCCACCTTGTGGTTTATTCTTTTGAAGAGTACTTAATTTGATTCTAGGGGTTTTGTTTTTCCAATAAAATTTAGTGATGGCTGAGTCTAATGATTTAAACCAGGTAGTAGTGGGTTGTATTGGTATCATTTTGAAGAAGTAATTTATTTTAGGCAATATTGACATTTTTATTAAAGGGATACTTCGGGATTTTTGACATAGGGCCTCATTTCCTAGTTATCCAGAGTGTTGTTGATGTCTGGAGATATTTTTTTCTTAAATTCATGCAGTTCTTATATTTGAAGAGTCTAGTTGCGCTAGCCTAGAGCAAGGCTAAAGCAGTTCTATGGTAAACGCTAGCCTGCATTAAAAAACAGTCTGACTCACTCCACAGTGCACCTGAGGTAAATCACTTATAACACCAGACTAACCATATAAATGTCTGTGTTAATAGAATATTTTTTTAATAAAACTGACCTTGCATCACATGAATTACCGCATTTTGAGGGACTATTTTCTCGCAGATCACTCCGCCGCTGCCTTAGCTTACAGCCACGAAGCTGATGCTGCTCAAATGTAAGTTATTTTAAACGCAAAATGGTTAAAATTAACCTATCGACACAGACATTTATATCGTTAGTCTGGCGTTATAAGTGATTTACCTCAGGTGCACTGTGGAGTGCGCCAGACTGTTTTTTAATGCGGGCTAGCGTTTACCATAGAACTGCTTTAGCCTTGCTCTAGGCTAGTGCAACTAGACTCTTCAAATATAAGAACTGCATGAATTTAAGAAAAAAATATCTCCAGACATCAACAACACTCTGGATAACTAGGAAATGAGGCCCTATGTCAAAAATCCCGAAGTATCCCTTTAAGGCTATTCCCTTTATCCCCATTATTGACCCAAACTGCATATCTACCAAACTGCATTTTAATATTATCTATATTATCGACATTTAAGGCCTTCATGTGTAATCCTGACAGTGCAAGAGGTAAGATAAGATAAGATGCCCTTTATTGATCTCACAATGGAGAAATTTACTTGTTACATTCAGCTCTTCGAAACACTCAGGGTGTGCAAATAGGCAGGAAATGTGAAAAAAAACTAACAATTAAATGTCCACCAAAGTACGTAACCCGTCATTCAGTATATACAGGTAACCCGCACGACGACCAGTGGTTCTCAACATTTTTCCTTGAAGCCCCCCTACACATGCTGTAGTCCGGGCCGCGCCCCCATTTAAAAAATGATGCACGGTCACAACAAATGTATCAAGACAATAAATGCTAATAATTATTTATTTCAAACAAACAAACAAACTGCAATTGGAGTGTTTTATGCACCTGTAGCTACTCCTTTCTTAGTCATATTTTATGACCTGACCCTTTAGGCTCTGAGCCTCTGCAATCCCAGGTTCCCCGCAAGTTTGGAACCACTGTAGTATTATATAGTCAAGTGCAAAGTTGCCTACTACTGCAGAAAGTAGTGAGCCCGTTGTCCAGAGCACCAGCAGAATGAGCAACTACACCTACAATAGCTAAACTCAGGAAATAAAATTCAAGAGACAGTGGAATATTTTTGGATATAAAGCAGGGCTTCAGCTGTCACACAGTTCGGTTCACAGTGCAGGAACCGCGGTTTGGTGTATCACTGTGCTTAAATGTTCTTCATTAGGCAACATTTATAATCTCAGAATAAAATTAGCAAAGCTCACAATACAAAACGGAATAGAAAAAAATTGTAGCGCTCTGATCTTGAAAAAAAAAATGAAAAAAAGCCATGCGCTCGTTAAGTGGTAGTTTCAGTTTGGCTTTCCACACACAGAGGCTAAAGCACTCGGAGCTGCGTGTTTGATTTGAGGCTCATGTTTGGACTGTTCTTGGACAACTTTCTCCACTTTTTATGGAAACCAAGCTTTGGAGGTGGATTTGACCAGGACAGGATCGTACTTATTTGTCTGCGCCTCTGACATACGCACTGCACTGGATCTAATTTACCACAGCCTCGTCACCGCAGGAGAAACAAAGACATGTGTTTTTGTTGGATGTAACTGTACAGGTGTGGAGTATCTACAGCCTTCAGTTTACTGTAAGTGACGATGACACACATCACCCTGTTTGGATTCACACACACGCATGGCAGTCAGATCCGTTTCATTTCACATGGATTTTACATGGACTTTTTTCTTTATTTTTTGCCGAAACACAGGGAGCTGTCGATCATTTAACAGCTCAAGCTAAACAGCTTACGCAGCAACTTTTCACAGTAACGATTTATATTCAAGTAGTTTATTCATGAAAAATACGCAACAGCTGTTTGGCGTTGTTCGTGTTGTGGCGCGGGGTTTGCCTTCGACAGTAGAGTCACAATGCATTGTGGTGATTGTGGTCTTTATTAACCCATGGCTGGTGGGACGGTCACGTGCTCTGGGAAATTAAATTGACGGTGACCTACGGAGCTTCTTTTTCATTGTTATATTTTCTAAATGGCGGTGACATGACAGCAGATAGACTCCATCCGACATAATCACTAGCAGAGAATGTAAGTGTGTTTGTCACACTTCCGTAGACCGCGCGGTGTGTCTGGAAAACATTATATTCCACGGCCCCGCCCACTGCGGAACTGTTTGCCATTGCAGTTTATTAAGATGACTACCAAGGACTTTGTGGTGGGTAATATATCCACCTACAACAGTGGTTCCCAAACTTTTTGGAGTCGTGAAGCTTTGACCAGTCGCGTATAGCTGATGTAATAAAATATCTATTTCCATTATTACAGTGAAATCAAGCAGGTTTTCCACATTTAATACATTTTTGCTCGTCTGGGTGATAGGCTGTTAAGAATATGTGGGCCTAATTACATACAAATATATTAAATGAAAATGTCAGTTTTAATTATTTTGAAAACAAGGCTGTTAGTGTGAATGGGTAGAGTGTTTTGCTTTGTCCCAGTGCACCAGCTCATTCTGAACATCAGACACGGGTTTGGACCATAGACATATAATAAATAACAGACTGTCTGCTCACTCCTCTCCGTTTACCATAATGACCAAATTCGAGAGGGAAATCATGGTGGATTTACAGACTCCTCCTACCCTGCCGTGACGGAGCATGTTCCTAAAAAGGACATAAGGGCGGGATCTTCACTGTAGACTCGGCCCTCGCGGGGCACGCAGTTTAGTCGTAACCGTGTACGCGCCATTAGCTCTAATGCTAACGGCCTGTCAATCAACGTCATTAGTATACAAACAAACAAACAAACAAACAATGGCGGCCCCTAGCGTCGCAGTCACAAAGCAGAGCAACCAGCGACCATTGGTTTGGATTCTGCGCTCTGGCCTCACCTCCTCTGCGTCTCCCTCAGTATGTAGTAGTGTCAAACCATAGCTTCTCCTTCCCTCGCTCATCGCCCTTCACTCCTCAGATCAGAATGAGAGGAAAACATCTGTTAGCGCACAGACTCCTCTCTCTCTTTAGCACAGGTAGTAAAGAAATTGCAGCTTGATAAAACTTTTGACGCTGTTCATGTTAAAGGCGCTGCTGTTGTAGCGTGGGCAGACGCACAGCCTCAGCCGCGCTCCCGGTCTCTGCGGAGTTTTATGCACTCTTGGGTCCAAAGCTCAACTCTTGAGGTTTGGTTCTGAAGTGGACAGCATTTAGGTCCAGAACAAGTACATGCACCTCTGAATTTGAAGGCACTTCCGATTATGCGCGTTTTTTACGGGTCAACATTGATCCGATTGTGATCAACTTTTTTTTTTCTCCAAAATGTCTTTGCGTACCCCCTGGGGCGTCCTGCGTATCGTCCCTACTCAGTGCTGTGCTTAAAAGACTATGATTTCTGATGTTCAGTAAATCATTTGTTTGTGCAGATTATTAATCCCTCAAAGATTAGCTCCGTCTGACGTCCCTGCGTGGAATCTGATCAATCCAGTTCGAAAACGCCCCACTTTCTGCACTAAATCCTCAAGCCTCCAAAACTAACGCGGGATTATCCACAGCAGCTGTTTCCTCCAGGGGCTGGAAAACATGACAGTATCTTTACCTTGATGCGCGGCATGGTGACAGTCGGCGCTCGCGCTTTGGCCACGTAGCTGTGCGCTGACCCCCGCTCCACCAGGTGCCGTGTGTACGGCATGAAGCTGCGCCCATTTGGCCCAAACAGGAAGTCCTCTCTGAGCGCGTCCACGAGCATCAGCACCACCCGCCCAAACAGTCGCGGTGGCAGCGAGGCATTAGGGCGTGGCCTGGCAGACGGGGATATCAAAGGGTTAAAGATGAGACTACACCAAAGAAATCTATAAATCGATCTTGCCATTTCCTTCCTACTCACTCTCAGAGGAAGGAAGAGATTTTTGCATCTGCGCCCAGAACTTAAAAGTACTCACTTACACTCTGAATAAAATTCTAAATCCATTCTGCTGCTGTACGAGGTTGGAGGGAACAGCCATTTTGTTAAAAAAGTAGAATTTGCGGGTAATGTTAGCTTAGCGGCCAATTCATCCCTATAGCTTGTTGTATCAGTTAGCATTGGATATGTTTTTTTCTCTTAAAATTCCCAACAAAATTAAATGATCAGAATCCGTATCACAACTAGGATTGTTTTTGTTTTGTTTTTTCGGTTCAGTCGTGCAACATGAAACATACAGCACATAACTAAGATAAATAATAAACTATAAAAACGAACGACTATAAGGGCATGCATAAGATTATATGCCCGATTCCGTCAGACCTAGGAAGCTAAGCAGGAAGGGCCTGGTCGGTACTTGGATGGGAGACCGTTTGGAAACACCTGGAAGCCTAGCGAATGTAATGTTTGACTGAGTGGTTGATGGTGGTCGGAGGGGTCGATGGTGCAGACTGGTTGCCTCGCTTCCGTCAGTCTACCCCAGGGCAGGTGTGGCTACAATAGTAGCCACACCACCAAGTATGGAGTGAATGAATAATGCAAAGTAAAGCGTCTTTGAGTGTCCAGAAAAGCGCTATATAAAACCAATGCAATATCATTATTATTATTATTATTATTATTATTAGGGACTGCAGATGGAAATTAGCTCCAAGAGCTGAAGTCTGGAACAAAGCATCTTTTCATATGATGATTAATGCTCCTGTACATGTCCCTGTCAATTAAATAAACTCATTATTATAGACAACAACAATTTGACATAGAACAGTGTAAAACGTAACTAGTGGTGATTTAAAGGTGTGTTCACATGGTCCTGGAGAGTGTGCAGAATTAGTTTCATTCTAAAATATTGAAAGCCTTGGCAGTAATGCTAAGAAATGCCTTATGTGCCTTTCAGTAACACAGCCAGGAAAGCACCAGGACACACACAACTACACATTACAAACAGACAGCATACTGCACATTATGACAACATTGATGACAGAAACGTACAGATCTCACTGTGGAAGTGTTGTTAAGTGTATTGATTAAGTCAAATAGGATAGGGAGTCAGACAGGATTTTCTAGTGGGGCATGTCACGAACAGAGGACTTTGAAAACGACGAGCAGATGAGTTGCCTTGTGTACGAAATGCGCGGTATAAATAAAGTTGCCGTGCCTTGCAGATCATAAAGAAAACAGTAAAACCTCTTAGGATGCTCCGAGTCTCACCTGTCACCGGCTCCGGGGGCAGCTCTGACAGTCTGCTGTTGGAGGAGAGGGTAGACTTCACCGGAGCAGGGAAAAATCCACGCAAAAACAACGCTACTCCGAGAACTTCACACACCAGGATGAAACAAGCGAAGACAGACGAGCGGACCTTCATTTTCACAGCGAAAAAACTACATAAAACAACTTAAATTTGAGCTAAACTTGCGCAAATGCACCTGTCAGTGTGTACCGAGCGACTTCCGCACAACCTCCGGACAATTTACACAGAAAAACGCCATCAAACATGGACAATGACAAGTAAAGCTATAGTGCAATAAATAAAATAAAAGATCCCATGTCCGGTTTCTTCTATTTACAGGTTTATCCGCATTAAAAATGAACAAAAGTGCAGAACTAAACAGTGATATATCAGCTAGCTTCACGCAGCATCAGCGCTGAGTCTTCCGCCTAAACAGACTACAACTACGGCAACCGAGAGGGGACGAATCTGAAGAGTGCGACTTTCACTCATCTGGATTTTATAATATTTATTTTTAATCTCTCACATACCGAGCGCATTTTCTCTAGTTCAACTTAACCCAAATCTAAAAGCTTCTTAACTGGAGCTTACAGCCTATGGGCCAAGGTAACGATTTATTTGAAGACCTACAAAATCGGATCATGACTTTTTCGTTGCGTTGTTGCCGGGTTTTTGTCACATTTTTGTCTGGTTTTCGTAGGGGTTTTTTGTCGTGTTTTTGTCATGTTTTGTCGCTTTCTTCAGAAAATGCGCTCAGATAAGGCAGGAGTTAAGACCATTTAAACCATTAAAACACACACTGTATAAATCTACTAAAATTAAAAAATATATAAACTTAGGATGAATAAAGTAAGAAACTAGTGAAAAGACTTTAAATGAAAAATAAATATTAAATTAAATTAAAATTTAAATGACATGATTTAGTTTAAAATAAATTAACATAAAACAAAATGTACATACTGGATTATTGAAATTTATGTTAAAATCAATCAACTGTGTTTGTTTTCTCGTGGAAGTATGTAAACTGGGTTAGGCATAATAAGTTTTCACTTCAGCCTAAACCCTTTCGGGCGTGTTGTACACGAATAATGAAAATGTTTGTTTAATGTTTAAAGGAATGATATGACCGAATAAACTACTACTACTACTACAGTACCCATATAGCAGCTGATCACACCGTGGCATCCGCCCCGGATGTAGTGTTATTCTGATTATTATACTATTTAAATATAATGTACTAATATTTATTTGGGTTAAACCTTTAGACTGAAGTACAAAACATACAGCAATATTGTTGCTAGTAAGTGTAGTTAGTCATGAATAGAGAACAGCTTTGATACTGTAAAAGTATTTATTATATCCTAATTATCTAAACTAAAAAATGTGTTCACTTTTACAAAATACTTATATAGCTTTCTATTTAAAAATTGGTGGACCATTGCCTTGAAACGACAGAGATAAGCCCTCTGATATTCCTAATCAATGTTACATAATATTACATCATATAAACTACTGGTGTCTTATCAGGTGCTGTGAGCAGAGACCACTTCATTTGACTGGACAGACTGGATTCATCAGGAGGCTGGAGCTGTAAAGAACCAGGGGTCTCATTTATGAAACTGTCCGTGAGAATCTGCCTATAAGAGTCCGTACGAGCAAAACCTAAACTTCACGTACGGAGAAAAAAATTGGGACTTATGAAACCCTCCGTACGCGCAGCACCACGTAAACTCCCCTTCACAAATTCCACCTGGAGCAGAAATGTGCGCACATGACCCCTCCTCACGTCCCGCCCCCTGCACGCCTCCATGTCACCATATAAGGATATGCAAAGTAACTTATGAATGAGATTTACCTAAACATGAGGCGATAATGAGAGGGTTTTACCGAGACCCCGGGAGCAGCGAGGGAGGGCCACACGCCGCAGCAGTGACGGCAGAGGCCGAGGTGGATCTTTACTGACATGTTACCGCTGTTTCTCTGATCACAAGTAACCTACTGGCAGAGTGCAGAGTCTCATCAATAACACTTTTGGAAATACACTTTTAGAACGTAAAGAAGAGCCTTTTAGACGCTGATTGTGATATTTCCCAGTGCTGTTCACGGAGCTCACATTTCCTGAAACTACAGAATAAGCTCGGTGGGCTTTGAATCACTCAGATAGTCTATTGTTTTTTGAGCTCGCTGTACGTGCAGTGGGGATGAGGCACCGGTTCGCTTTGGGCATGAATGAGGAGCAGAGTCCGGGTGGTATGAGAAAGAGAGAGGTTGTGGAGCTGCAGCGCGTAATTACGCAGCGTCTCTGAATGGACTTGTGCCTTGGACCAGCCCTCAGCGCGGTCTCTGCAGGAGTTGGTCAGACTTTGGTTAAAAGCACAGAGCGGCTCGGATCCTTCCTGCTTCTCGCTCGCAGCCGGCGGCAGTGCGCTCCGGTGTCCGTGCATGAGCGTCATGAGCGTGCACGTCTTTGAGTGTCACACATTACTACAATATTTTTATTAAGTATATAAACGAAAGATTGAAACACTACACAAAGCCAACGGTTGATTTCCTAGATTTTATTTTTAATGATCTTAATCATTCCTGTAGAAAATAAAGAAATGAGCAGTTTAAAATGTGCACCAGACTTCATTTCCTCAATCCGACCTCCCCTTGCTGCTTTCCCTCGCCTCTCCTCGTGTGTTTGCAGCGTTTCTGAAAAGTGCGGACTGCGTACGCCAGGTACAAACCTAGTGTGGCGGTGCGTAATGTTTCACGTTCAGTTTGATTTCTATAAATACCACCTTTGGCGCAGAACAGTTCGTACGGAAGGTTTTGGCCTCATTTTGTCCGTACGTGGGCTTTATAAATGAGACCCCAGGATTTTCGAGCTACACACAAGGCACAAAAGCCAAAAAAAGAAAGAAAAAAATATATAATAAAAGAAAAAATAATTAACATTCTGGCTCGAAAAGGAGTGGGAAGAAGACAAGCTTATTGACTCCCACCCCTGTTCATAAACTTAAATAACAATATACACTCACCTAAAGGATTATTAGGAACGCCTATTCAATTTCACATTAATGCAATTATCTAAACAACCAATCACATGGCAGTTGCTTCAATGCATTCTAGACAATCTCCTGAACTCCAAACTGAATGTCAGAATGGGAAAGAAAGGTGATTTAAGCAATTTTGAGCGTGGCATGGTTGTTGGTGCCAGACGGGCCGGTCTGAGTATTTCACAATCTGCTCAGTTACTGGGATTTTCACGCACAACCATTTCTAGGGTTTACAAAGAATGGTGTGAAAAGGGAAAAACATCCAGTATGCGGCAGTCCTGCGGGCGAAAATGCCTTGTTGATGCTAGAGGTCAGAGGAGAATGGGCCGACTGATTCAAGCTGATAGAAGAGCAACTTTGACTGAAATAACCACTCGTTACAACCGAGGTATGGAGCAAAGCATTTGTGAAGCCACAACACGCACAACCTTGAGGCGGATGGGCTACAACAGCAAAAGACCCCACCGGGTACCACTCATCTCCACTACAAATAGGAAAAAGAGGCTACAATTTGCACGAGCTCACCAAAATTGGACAGTTGAAGACTGGAAAAATGTTGCCTGGTCTGATGAGTCTCGATTCTGTTGAGACATTCAGATGGTAGAGTCAGAATTTGGCGTAAACAGAATGAGAACATGGATCCATCATGCCTTGTTACCACTGTGCAGGCTGGTGGTGGTGGTGTAATGGTGTGGGGGATGTTTTCTTGGCACACTTTAGGCCCCTTAGTGCCAATTGGGCATCGTTTAAATGCCACGGACTACCTGAGCATTGTTTCTGACCATGTCCATCCCTTTATGACCACCATGTACCCATCCTCTGATGGCTACTTCCAGCAGGATAATGCACCATGTCACAAAGTTCCAATCATTTCAAATTGGTTTCTTGAACATGACAATGAGTTCACTGTACTACAATGACCCCACAGTCACCAGATCTCAACCCAATAGAGCATCTTTGGGATGTGGTGGAACGGGAGCTTCGTGCCCTGGATGTGCATCCCACAAATCTCCATCAACTGCAAGATGCTATCCTATCAATATGGGCCAACATTTCTAAAGAATGCTTTCAGCACCTTGTTGAATCAATGCCACATAGAATTAAGGCAGTTCTGAAGGCGAAAGGGGGTCAAACACAGTATTAGTATGGTGTTCCTAATAATCCTTTAGGTGAGTGTATAACAATAACACTGTTTAGTTCTTATCTTACAAAACGATTAACAATTGAGTTGGTTACATATTAACAGATGCAACAATGCATTATATTAGGTCAACATTCACAGTATCTTACACGTTATAACAAGTGTATAATTTTGTTTCCTATACCGAATTTATTACCATGTTGGTATTACTGTTATTCACCATCACCATTACAGCCCATATAAGATTACTCTGTATCAAAGTGTTTGAATGATACATAACATACTCCACATTTATTCATGAAAGGTACAATGATCGCAGACTGATTGATGCTCATGATAACAAGAGTAGTCTTAATGATGTGTGTTAAAAGGGATTCGGGGCTTTTCTTTTTCCTTTTCTGTGACTGGACCTGCTGCCAGAGGGAGCAGCCCCCGAGCAACAGGACCATCATTTGTTGAGTGTCCTATACTGTGCATTAAAAGAGACAAGATTTAGGAGTCTGCTGCCAGAAGAGGCTTTCCTCGAGCTGCCGTCCCCCACATGTCTGCCCTGTACTATGGGTTATGTTGAATGTGGAGTACATGGATATGTGCATGTTTTACTTCTAAGAATTTAATTCCTTTATATTACCATCAGCATCAATAGCAATACCGCTGTCTGATCTATTTAAGTTTGATTCTAAGAATAATATATAGGTTGTTAGGTATTAATCCTAGACTGTTACAGTTAAAGTTTAAAGTTAAAATAATGCTGATAATAACACAACAGCAATAACAATGGCAATAACAATTACCCCACCTAGTCAATTCATATACTGATATGACACAATGCATTATTAATAGCTATCATTAATAAAAATAAAGAAAACAGGATAATCCTGAACTATGGGCTACGACTTCAGACTGAACCTATCTGCAGGTTGGTCACAAGTACAGGTCATTTTACAGTATGCTGCTGCTTTAAGGTAAATGATTTTTTTGTTTATAATTTTGTAAATCTAAGCTGGTAAATACACTGATTTATTAATAGATACCTGTTTTCTTTTATGTTTCCCAGTGTTTGTTGGTCGGAAAAGTCCAATCAAAGAAACAAATCCTGGCTAAACATAGTGCGGAGCTTTATCTGTAACACACTCTAATAATGTTTAAGTAAGCTATGGATCTTTGGTTGATCTTAAGTTGTATCCAAAATGAATGTTTTGATGGTAGAAATGTCACAAATGCCACTGACTGAACAGCCACAGTGATGTCTGGTCTCTATAAACCATCAACCCTTAGATTACAGAACAACAACAGTCATTGTCCATAATATTAAATTCTAATGATCTGCTATTGTGCTTTCAGTTGCTGTGAAAAGAGGGTGTTCACTTTCTGGACATTGAGAGACTGGATATTCACCAGGACGAGAGGAACCAGGCTAACTGCTCCTCACTACTGACCCACAGCTTGATAATGAACCTAAACATTGACAGGTTGGTCAAGTTGTGTCTGTTATTTCTTTCTTGCACATAAAACACCCATTTACTTTGACTAGGGCTGGGCGATTATGGAAAAAATAATAATCTCGATTATTTTCCCCATATTGATCGATTTCTATTTTGGATTCGTTTTTTTTTTTTTTTTTTTAAGAAAAAACAAAAAATGTGGTCTTTCCTGGACGAGCATGTAAACAGATTCTGTGGCCAAACTGAAAACTGCAGCTAACTCATCAGCAAAAACAAACTCCACACTTCTAGTGTCACAGTCCAGCCTCCCCATGTCAGCCCTTCACCTGGATAAGCAACACACAAACATCTGCAAAGGAGACGCACACAATTGGAATATTTGAAGAATGTCATCGAGCGCATGTTTGTGTGCGGAGCCTCAAAAAGCTACGACGTCACAGAGTGAAGCGCTAACAACTGAAGCTCTTTGAGTTTTTTGTTCATGCCTGTGGGCCACAGATCATTATTATCATTATTTTTTGTAAAATACCATTTTAATGCCTATTTTAAAGTCACACATTTGTTATTCCCTGCACAAATACCCTATGTCCCTGGTGCAGCCCTCCTGTTTAATGTGGTATGCTAATAATAAAGAAAATGTGCTCAGTTAAGGCGGGGGTTAGGAGATTAAAGTGTTATAGCGCATTTGCCAATCTTTAACGTCTGTCCATAGGGGGCTTTTAGGATACAATGGATAAAACGCATTATTTGACTAGAGAAGGTACATTTTACACATGAGAATGCTTCAAAGACACTGACATCAGTCTGCGTGTTCATCCAGAGAGAGTTCCACACAGTGCATTCATATCCATGGTAAAGGTGAAGATTTTAACTATTCCATCAACTGGGGATGAGGGTACATTTTGAATAGAGGATTTTCTCTTGAACATTTGAACAGATATTTTTTATCATGGCAACGTTCTGGAGCATAATCCAAGTATTTTTACGACTCATCTGTTTGAAAGAGCATTTGTCATAGTTATGTGACATTTTATTGTTAAGTGATTTTAAGTAAGTAAGTAAGTAAATACTTTATTGTCATTGTACAACGAAATGGTGTTCAGGTGTTAGTCCTGAGCTGCTGCGGCTGAGCCGCGCTGCCACTATATCAACCTGACCCGCATGACCTTGGAGGTCGGGGAAACTGTAGCACTCAGAAGAAACCTGGCTGGCTGCCCTCTGTCTCCTCTGATCCTCTGAAATGGTGCTGCGCCTCCTGGGTTTGTCCCCGTTTCAGAGCACGGTGTCCTGCACTGGTCAGCTCCACCTCCTCCTTTCCTTTTTTGCACTGTTCAATTCATTGTATGTTATGTCTTTTCTTTAAAACTTTATTTTATTGTGCACAACACATTGATCAACTTTAGAAATAACACTTGATTCATGCCAAATCACGTAACATCTCACCCAATAATTTGAATAACATAAAAGCATTTCTTTTATTACAGATATTGTTGTGTTGCTGAGCGGCTCAACTCCTCAGACCTGACTGTGACGTTACTGGGAGCAGGACGTCTGAAGCTCATCTCTATGGGGATGTGACTAAAGGCAGTAAATATGAGATCTACAGTAAATAGTTTCGGTCCTCATCCAAATCCATTCTGTGATTACCCACTGCAGAAACCTTTTTCTGTGTCGAGTGTCTCATTAGGAGCAGGGTTTGGCAACAGAAACATACAGAGTTGCAAACACATGGCTATTGAAATCCAATTTAATGACACTAATAATTTATCTATAGCTCTGTTTTATTCTGAAGCAGAACATAAATATTACAGTCACAAATGTGATATAAACTACTACAAAGTTCTCCACACTCTGGCTCAGAGTAAACTTGTTTCTCCTCATTAGGACAGATGCCTCCTTCTATTCCCACAGAAACCCCAAAGTTTGTATCCGTTTATCAAACGTTCTTCAAGCTATTGTTCTAGAAGTGCTCCTAACTGTATTTTATTGTCCTTCCTCTTGAGGACGCTGATGAAGGCATCTTGAGCAGGTCTAAGTTCCCTCTTTAGGACAGATCATGCCTCCTTCCTCTTGTATCGTAGTTACTTGTCCTTCCTCTTCAGGACGCTGATGAAGGCATCTTTGAGCAGGTCTAAGTTCCCTCTTTAGGACAGATCATGCCTCCTTCCTCTTGTATCGTAGTTTTACTTGTCCTTCCTCTTCAGGACGCTGATGAAGGCATCTTTGAGCAGGTCTAAGTTCCCTCTTTAGGACAGATCATGCCTCCTTCCTCTTGTATCGTAGTTTTACTTGTCCTTCCTCTTCAGGACGCTGATGAAGGCATCTTTGAGCAGGTCTAAGTTCCCTCTTTAGGACAGATCATGCCTCCTTCCTCTTGTATCGTAGTTTTACTTGTCCTTCCTCTTCAGGACGCTGATGAAAGCGTCTTTGGGCACGTCTACGTTCCCGATGCGCCTCATCTTCTTCTTCCCTTCGGCCTGTCTCTTCAGTAACTTCATCTTCCGTGTGATGTCTCCTCCGTACTGACGGGAAGCACAGGGAGGGCATCAGGGTTAAAGTTAGGCATTAGAATTAAAGAGAGGATCGGGGGAATGTTTAGGAGGAGAGACTTGAGATTAAACAGTTGAAACATTTCAAACTGAGCATGTTTTTGAAGAATAAAGATGTTTCACTCACGCATTTGGCCAAAACGTTCTTCTTGTACGCCTTGATCCTGGAAAAGACAACAGAAGTCCTTCTAAGCATAAAAATGGCCAAGGTTGCAGATATTTTCAACAATGAAATCTAAATAACGGACAGAACCAGGTTTAAATGTGTGGTTATAGTTTGTGACATATTAGTTCCAAAGATTTGCTCAGAAGGATTTGGGGATCTTGTTGAAATAATGTGTAAAGATTCAAATGCCGCCTTGTTTTTTTAGTTCCAGTGGAAAGACCAGGGAGCGTCGCCATATTGGAGTCACTTCCTGGATAATTCTCTGGCTCTTAGTGACAAAGTAAAGCTCATGGACCTGTTTGAAATGTGGTCTGTGAATCAAAGATTGGTTTAAAGTAAATACAATAAGCCAAATCAGCATTATCAGTACGCATGCGTGGTAATGTTCCGGTCAAAGTTCACAACTACCCACGTTGTCAACAAAGCCCATTAAAACCAAACCATCATAGTGGAACAACCGGCTATTTAGTGACTATTATGGCACTTAAAGTGGTTTTACTGCGATATGCCAGGTTCACATTCATTCTCCATTGCAGTGCGACTGTCCTCATGGGCTTAATCAGTGTATGGAAGAGTTTTGCCCTATTCACGAGTGCAATAAAGGAACCTCACAGTGTTTTATGCGAGCCGCCATACGCACTCATCAAATTTCCTACTAAAAGAAAAGATCCAGAACGTCGTGACGAATGGATTAATGTGTAAGTTTGACATATACAGTGAGGAAAATAAGTATTTGAACACCCTGCTATTTTGCAAGTTCTCCCACTTAGAAATCATGGAGGGGTCTGAAATTGTCATCGTAGGTGCATGTCCACTGTGAGAGACATAATCTAAAAAAAAATCCAGAAATCACAATGTATGATTTTGTAACTATTTATTTGTATGATACAGCTGCAAATAAGTATTTGAACACCTGTCTATCAGCTAGAATTCTGACCCTCAAAGACCTGTTAGTCTGCCTTTAAAATGTCCACCTCCACTCCATTTATTATCCTACATTTAGATGCACATGTTTGAGGTCTTTAGCTGCATAAAGACACCTATCCACCCCATACAATCAGTAAGAATCCAACTACTAACATGGCCAAGACCAAAGAGCTGTCCAAAGACACTAGAGACAAAATTGTACACCTCCACAAGGTTGGAAAGGGCTACGGGGAAATTGCCAAGCAGCTTGGTGAAAAAAGGTCCACTGTTGGAGCAATCATTAGAAAATGGAAGAAGCTAAACATGACTGTCAATCTCCCTCGGACTGGGGCTCCATGCAAGATCTCACCTCGTGGGGTCTCAATGATCCTAAGAAAGGTGAGAAATCAGCCCAGAACTACACGGGGGAGCTGGTCAATGACCTGAAAAGAGCTGGGACCACCGTTTCCAAGGTTACTGTTGGTAATACACTAAGACGTCATGGTTTGAAATCATGCATGGCACGGAAGGTTCCCCTGCTTAAACCAGCACATGTCAAGGCCCGTCTTAAGTTTGCCAATGACCATTTGGATGATCCAGAGGAGTCATGGGAGAAAGTCATGTGGTCAGATGAGACCAAAATGGAACGTTTTGGTCATAATTCCACTAAACGTGTTTGGAGGAAGAAGAATGATGAGTACCATCCCAAGAACACCATCCCTACTGTGAAGCATGGGGTGGTAGCATCATGCTTTGGGGGTGTTTTTCTGCACATGGGACAGGGCGACTGCACTGTATTAAGGAGAGGATGACCGGGGCCATGTATTGCGAGATTTTGGGGAACAACCTCCTTCCCTCAGTTAGAGCATTGAAGATGGGTCGAGGCTGGGTCTTCCAACATGACAATGACCCGAAGCACACAGCCAGGATAACCAAGGAGTGGCTCTGTAAGAAGCATATCAAGGTTCTGGCGTGGCCTAGCCAGTCTCCAGACCTAAACCCAATAGAGAATCTTTGGAGGGAGCTCAAACTCCGTGTTTCTCAGCGACAGCCCAGAAACCTGACTGATCTAGAGAAGATCTGTGTGGAGGAGTGGGCCAAAATCCCTCCTGCAGTGTGTGCAAACCTGGTGAAAAACTACAGGAAACGTTTGACCTCTGTAATTGCAAACAAAGGCTACTGTACCAAATATTAACATTGATTTTCTCAGGTGTTCAAATACTTATTGCAGCTGTATCATACAAATAAATAGTTACAAAATCATACATTGTGATTTCTGGATTTTTTTTTTAGATTATGTCTCTCACAGTGGACATGCACCTACGATGACAATTTCAGACCCCTCCATGATTTCTAAGTGGGAGAACTTGCAAAATAGCAGGGTGTTCAAATACTTATTTTCCTCACTGTAGCTACTAGTAACGCTAACTAAATACGTCTATTTACTTAATTCTCGAAGACGGCGTGTACGTCACAGTCATGATTACTATGACAACGGACAGCGCCATTTTAGCGTGGTTTCCAGTTGCCTGACATAGCCATGGATCAATCATGAAATACCCCACATCTGGCAGGGAAAGCGGTGCCAATTTTAGCTACTAAACGAAGCAAAGCTATAACTAGATAAACTAAGGCACAGCCGCGGTCTGCAGCAGGTCTGAGGACTAAACCAGGACGTAGACTACACCGGTTACAAATCAGGACTGAACCATGACTGAATAAGAAACTAGAGCTTTTAGACCAAGAGAAAAGCACAACAAGAAAGATATAGGCTATTTACCTTTAGCGGCAGACCCAGAGCCTGAGCTCACGTACTGTTGTTATTAAGTTTACTCCAGCAGCACCGGAGGAGGAAATCAAAGATTTATTAGTGACATAGTGAGTGCTCGTACTGTGTAAAGATCTTTGACATGTGAAGTGCTTTTGCTTTGTCAGAGCGCAGTGTGTTTAGAAAAGTTTAGCTTGTGGCTGTGTCATGATGTGGATCTGATCTGGCCCTGCCGCTCAGGAGGTAATACTGTCATTTCTCTCGTTTTAATCACTGCTTAAATGGAAATTCCTCTCAAAACATGAAGTTACAAGTGACGCTGCTGCGGCCTGTTGCTTTCTGTTGTGCCAAAACCACGCTTAACTGGTTGCTACGTGTTGCTATGTCAGACTGCACAATGTCATACCTGATTTCGGCCATTTGTCATGTTGTTTTCCATGCCAAATTGTAGGGTAATTCTTGATTTATCCATTGCTATGTCAGGCAACGGGAAACACGCTAAAATGGCACTGTCCGTTGTCATAGTAACCAGTGACTGTGACGTACATGCCGTCTTCGAGAATACAAACTGTTCTTTTATTTATTTATTTGTTGGTTTACCAAGGGCCACAAGTTCTTTTTCTCTCCCAATAACACTGTGTCCTTGTTTCTTTCAAAATTATTTTAAAACATCGATTTTCAACGCTCAAAATATTCAACATCTGTGTCACACTCAGTCATGCACACAGTTTGGGATACGAGCTGGGTAGTCCTGACCTTTAACCTGGACCAGCATGCTTTGCGATCGGTGAACTGCTGAATCTGCTTATTGTCAGTAGGTTTGAGCCGTCTGTGTGAGCTTAAGAGCATCTCCTGAGGTAAAGATTTCAAAGTATAACTGAGATGTTGCTCACGTCTCTCGGGCGATGACTTTGCTGCCGATGGCGGCCTGGACGGCGATCTCAAACATTTGTCGGGGAATGGAGTCCTTCAGTCGCTCGCACATGGCCTTCCCACTGCTGTACGCACGCTCCCTGGAACAGACACATGAAACAATGGAATATAAGGCCTCCTGGACCACTAAAAGCTCCATCCGGATGACAAAGTGTCCCTGATTGACTGTTAGTAAGATAGACGAGTCCAAGGCCCGTCTGAAACTGCCTCCTCCATCTCCCTGGCACAGGGTGTTACACTGGACAGTCATGATTGGGCACGATACGCAACACATAATGAGAACACTGACCCCATGATACACCGATACTGGGATAATCGATATACTGCATAATAACATGCCAAAGTGTTTAAACTTTTCAAATTATTTACATCTGTTGTTATCATAGACTGTTAAAAAGAATAGACAACTCCTCCTCACTCCTCCCCGTTTACCATAATGACCACGTTCGAGGGGAAATCATGGCGGATTTACAGACTCCTCCTCCCCAGCTCTGACGAAGCATGTTCCTAAAAAGGGCATAAGGGCGGGATTTTCACTGTAGACTTGCATGACGTGTAGCTCGCGCAGCTCCAATGCCAACAGTCCGACCTCCGTTAAGTAGGAGATTTAAAAAAAAATCTTTCGAAAACCAGCCTGGTTTCTTTTTAGTGACTAACCCAGCTGTCTGTGTAAGTTCTCAGTCGTACAGGAGTTGTCAATCTTCAAAGAAGGTACTTGAGTCATCTTCTGTACTCGGTAGTTGAAGTCTCCAAACGTTTCGCCTCTCATCCAAAAGGCTTCGTGGCTTCGTAGCTATGATTAGAGAGGAGGAGCCGGGCCAACCCCAACTCCTCCTCATGGAGGTACTACAGCAATGGTGGCCTCCAGTGTTGCGGTCATAAAGCAGAGCAGCTAGCGGCCATTGGTTGTTATGCACATTGTTCCCCTTTTCTTTCATATTTTTGAATAAATTATCCATCCATCCATCCATCTTCTTCCACTTGTCCGTTGCCGGGTCGTGGGGCAGCCGTCCAAGCTGCCCAAATCACATTGCACCAGCCCCTATGGCTCCTCCTGCAGGTGGTGGGTCCACAGAAGGACGGCCTCATGGTTCTAACCGGGCCTGTTGGTCTCTCATAAGGGGCTTCTGAACCGCTCTTTGTCTGACCCGTCACCTAGGACCTGTTTGCCATGGGAGACCCTACCAGGGGCACCAAGCCCCCGACAACAGAGCTCCAGGATCATTCAGGCTCAAACCCCTCCACCACGTTAAGGTGGTGGTTCCAGGAGGGGAATAAATTATCCCTGACTTATAATTAATTGGGCGTGTTGATCTGTCAGTAACTGATCACTTAATTTAGACAACAAAATAAAATAATAGCAACATACCACAGCCTGTTTCCAAAGGAACACATTAACTACCAATTAATCTTATTCATGATTATAAACACTACAAAAGTAATGTATTTCAGTCACAGTGTTTGGTTCAAATGCTTAAAATTGTATTTCTGCCCTCTTCAGTCCTGTCTATGAAATAATAATGAATAATAATTATAATAATGAATTTATTATTATTATTGTTATTATTAAGTTATTAATTGCACCTTATAATGTTTGTTGCACAGCACTTTGGGCAGATGTAGCCATTTTTAAAAGTGCTATATAAATAAACTTGACATGGACATAAATTTGACAATTAAACATAGTATACACCTCATACAGACGTTGCGAATTAAAGAGAAAGCGTAATGCCACCGAATATGCCGTTATTGTGCTGTGCCTCAGGGATCCACCCTTGGGCCTCTCCTGTTTTCATTGTATCTGCTTCCGCTAGGATCTGTTCTCCGTAGGTCTGGGGTGTCATTTCATTTGTTTGCTGATGACAGCCAAATCTATGTGCCGCTTAAGCGTGTGAGTGCATTATATGCCACTCATAGGGATGGGACGATAACCGGTTTCAAGGTATACCACGGTATCAAAATGCTACGGTATCACTACCGTGAGGATTCCCTGTCTGACGGTATTAAAAATGCATGTTTTATATGCCATTTTTGCCCCAAAAAAAGTTGCGCTCCGTGCAAACCCCCGCTCTCCCCTTCTGCTCCGCTGCTCCTCACCTGAACCCGCGGCGCAGTCCCTCTCCTCTCTCTCTCTCTCGGCCGTCACCCTGTTGAACACGGCCGTAGCAGCAGAGTAAAAAGTCACTGTCCTCCGTGAACATGAACACTGCCTCTGAGATTAAGCTTTGTTTGGATCTATTGCGTTAAAAGCTACCAAGTGCGGCTGAGAAGCAGCTGTTTAGCGCTTTAGCTCTGTAGTTCGCGTTACGCTAACCTGTTAGCTTTGTGGTTTGGACTGTTCATCATCCGTGTCTGATCATCACGCTGTCTGATGAATGACAGCGTGTAGACACGCTCTAGACAACACTGTTTTACGTGTTATTTTCAGAAGACGCTCAGCCTTCCTTTGCTAAATGCTCATCAAAGACGCACTGTTTTTCATTTAGCTCCAAACTCCACTCGCTGTCACACGCCGCCAGGGCTACTACTACTAGCTACTATGTGATGTAAACAAACCTACGTGCTACTCCACTAAATTCTCCCCAAACAATAATCTGATGCATCGCATACGCAGATAGCATGATTATTCTTTACCCTCTAGGCGTCACTGCAGGATAAGGGTTAGACATAGGTGGGAACCTTTACCTGATGCAGTTTGCTAGTCGGTCAATTATTAGACACGCACAAGTTTGTTGACCGCTTGATGCGACACTTTTTGTATACTATTAGGATTATTTTTTAAAATATGAAATTGAATGCGCAGACTACTTTAGTAAGCAATCAAGCAGCAAATTATAATGGCAAGCCTGCCTTTGGACGTTTTTGGGAAGACATCGAACAAGCAGTGATTAGAGCATCAGCGAACATGTTCCGTCTGTGACTAAAGTGATTAAGGTAAAAATATCCCTTTGTTTAAAGTGTTATTTTGGATAATAAGTCATAATGGTACACTTTATTGATCCTTAGCAACATGTCAAGTCATAACCAATTACAAATGTACCATAAACAAACCCTGTTTGTTAAATGGGAACCCTGTTTTACTTTTTAAATATAAAACACGCAATTTCACGGTATACCGTGATATCGCGGTATTTTTATCAAGGTTATCATACCGTGGAAATCTCATACCGTCCCATCCCTAGCCACTCACTGTACTCTTTTGTCATTGTGTTTACACCACCTTGTTGAGGCGTTGCTAGCAAGAACCACAGCCTCCCATGGAGTAAGATAATGGAGAACACTGAGGAGACGCTGAAGAAAAGGACCGGGAGATTTTTGTGGGACAGAGAGGAGAAGGGAGCAGGGATTGGTTTTGTAAAAGGCCACGCTGTAGCAAACGAGTGGTCCGCACTTGTGCACAATGGTGGTGAGCTCCTCCACCGGGCGCCCGTTCAGCAGGATGTCCATCTTGATGAGATCAGCCGCCTGGTAGCCCACGTTCTCGTAGTCAAAGCTGAGGAGATGGCAGAAAAACGTCAGAGTCTTGTCTCAGTCTGAAGTTTAAAGTGAATGCAGACTGACCTGGCGTATCCCGAGGACATGGACTTGAGCAGGTCGTAGAAGTCCACCACGATCTCATTCAGAGGAAACAGGTACTTCATCATCACGCGCTGGTCGTCGATGTACACCATGTTCTTCTGCACGCCACGACGACTCTGTGGGAAAGACACAGGGTCAGTGTGGAAATTTTAGATAGTTTTAATGTCAGAGTACAGGAGAGTCCAAGCTCTCTTCTTACGATGTTAATTTTACAACGTTTTGTCGATCTAAACTCTAGCTCCTACAAACTCCACACTTTACAGGTTTGGACTCAACAGCATCTGGAAGCTTTTTTCACACGGGATGTTTAACAGATCTAATTCTTGAAGAATTTATTGAGGAGTAGTGGAGAAATTTGAATTTTTTCACCCATAACTATAGTTTATTCAAAACTTCAAAGTTTTTCCCTCTGAGCAAATCTTTGTAACTTATATGTCACAAAATAAAACCATACATTTTTATATGAAAACATGAAATGACAGAAAACATTCAATACATTTTTTCCTCATATTTATGTTTGTAATCAAATTGTTATCTCTACATTAAATTTTTTCCCCTACTTGATATTTCCCCAAACCTCATCCCTGACATCAGGCGGTGCGACGGGGATTTACCGAGCACAGGGCCATGATCTTCCCGGTGTAAAGGTCGGGGGCCAGAATAGTTCCTAGGACGACAGGCTCCTGGTACTGGGAGATCACGGAGCGATCGGGGAATTGGGCCGGATTCACGATGGTCAGCTCCTCGCCTCCATGCTCCTGAAGGTCGGGAAAAACACACACCAAGGGAGCATTACAGCGAGTGTCCCGTGTGTAGGTGTCCGTATGATCGGAGGAGCTGTACCTTGATGAGCTTAGGTGACGACAGCAGAGCCTTGTAGGGCACGGTGGGCGCGGTCACGATCACGGAGCGTTGAACTCCTGCTCCAGACGCTGGTTAAACACCTCCATGTGCAGCAGCCCCAGGAAGCCCAGCCTACAGGGCACACAGGCAAACATTAGTCTCTAATTTAGCCTGGTCCAATGGGTGAGGAACGCTCTTCTCTATGGTCCTTATGGCGGGGAGCTGACATTGCTGTAATACGACCCCCTCGTGGCCAGGGGCTACTCCAAGAGATACTTGGGAGCATTGATTATAATGGGACTTCAGACCTCCCAAGTACGGCTTAAAAGCCTGGCTCCAAAGAGTTTTTCTTTTTCTAAAAATCGCTATGACCCAGTGACAACACTGGGGTAGGTGAAATATTTTTAACCACAGTGGTTTTTGTTTATCAAATTCCAATCAAAATTGGAAGCATTTCAGTGCATTGACTGGCTCCAGAACCTGTCAATCCAGCTCTGGAGCTGTGTGGAGGCTCCGCCCTCCCCGCGAGCACAGGGCTTCACACCTTTATGTCCTTTTAAGGAACGGGCTGCGTAGGAGGAGACAGAGCGGCCATTAAAGGGGAACTAAAGGGCAAGACAGAGGCTTAACTCCACCCACTCCCAAAATTCAAAAAACTCCGCGAAAGAGGCGTGCCGGGAGGCCTTGGGGGAGACGGGGGGGCGATGTCTGGGGCTGTCAGTGACAGCGGCCTGCTTGCAAGCGATCGCTTGTAGCTGCACAACTCGCTCGCTCGCTATGAATCCAACTCAAACTCGCTACGGAGGCGTATGCGGGAGGGTGTGGGGCTTCTATACGGCTGCAGTGATGACGTGCTCTGGTACCGTGACGTTGCATGGGTAAGGTCATTGGCCAATCACATAATTCCACTTTGGTTGAATGTTTTTAACCTGAAGAGGGCAGTAACCACTCAGTTTTGGACCCAAAAGAGGGATTTTGAACTAATTTTGCACAAAATGTCAAAATATTGACTGGGACATGTAGACAACTCTATTTGACACCCATTTAGGCAGCTTATCAGTAAAAAAAAGTGGATTTGGGGTTTAGTTGCACTTTAAGGTTCACACAGGACTCGGGAACCTTTACAATGAATGGGGCAGAATGAGAACGCCTCATCTTTATTATATTATAGCTATGGCCTGGTCTAACTTAGTTTATCTTTGTTTAGCCAGATTTAGCCTGGTTTAACCCTCATTCAGCCTGGTTCAGCCCTCATTTACCCGCGGTTTAGCTGTGGTTTATCCCAGTTGTGTCCTCACCTCCAGCCCGCGCCCAGAGCCAGGCTGCTGTCTCTTTGCACAGTGACGCTGGAGTCGTTGAGCGTCAGCCTCTCGATGGCGCTGCGGAGCCCAGAGTACTCTGACTGGTCCATGGGGAACATCCCTGAGCAGGAGGAGGAAAAGACATTTCTGATAGTCCATGTTTTACAAACATGCACCGTCAGAAGAGCACACATGAGACACTGCCCTGGGGCTTCTCCAATGAGCCGCCAAAACATGATTGTTTGTCAAAGACTTGGTTTGATAAATATGGCTACAAACACGTTTTAACGAAATTTGCTTTTACAGGATGGAACTAAACGAGGCATATCATGAAAAAATGGGGAAATAATGTGGCTTCTGGGTATGGAGATTGTGTCGTGATAACAACAATATACTGTGCAGCACAAACCTCAGTATTCAGAGGCCAAGCTAATTCTCAACGTTTATCCATCTATTCGATCTTGTTGAACTTTATAACCTTTCTGTTTCTGTGCTGTCCAGCTGCCTGCTCGCCCCTCCCCCCAACCACAGCAGGCACAACAAGCAGATGAAACCAATGCCCCAATCAACTTGTTCCTACTGGCTCCAAAGATACAAGACTTCAGTCAGTGTGCACAGGACCAACCTGAGTGGAGCCACAAGCTGTGTCTTTCCTCAAACCTCGAAGAGGACCCAAACAAAGCAGCAATTTAAAACTCTTTCTACAAAATAGTGAAGGACGGCCGGTAAGGGACTATGTGATTTAATTGATGTCTGGTTTACATGTTTGTGAAACTAGGTTGTGAAATGTAAATGAGGCCATTAAAAGGTTAAATTAAATTCATGGTTATGTTAATGTATCTGTTTAAAATTATGCTTAACATGTTAAAAGTCATGGGTAAAATCTCATAAAATGCAGACTAATTGGATTGTATGGTTAAAAATATTTTAAAATACATTTAAAGAATGCATGCTAAAACTTGAAGTTGGATAAAAATGTTCATACTGAATGTTGTAATATGTATATGATAAAAAGCTATTTCATTAAGCTGAAAACATTATTTAAAAGTTTATTTACATGTATATTTACACTTGCAAATAAAAACCCCAAAACTGTTCATTGGAGTGAATCCCAGTTATTTCCTTCAAGTACATAGAACATTTCCCTTTCAAGTCGGGGAGCTGCTAATGTAGACTTGACAGTTTCACATGGATCGGCCCTATTGACAAAAATGCATATCTCAATATGGGACTTTCTCAATAATGATGACGCGATATTTTGCAAACCATCAGAAATATTGGAAAAATGTGCTCCAAAGACCTACATTTACAGTGATTTGTCAAAACTTTCTTCACTTAAAATAAAAAAGTTCCCCATTGTTTTCCCTCACTTTTTCCTTTTTTTTTTTTTTTTTTTAACTTTTTCCTAACCTCCATTTATTTTGTCTCCCTCCCTTTTCTTGCATATCACATATCTTGTAGATATACTGCCCACATCTAATCTGTCCCTTTATTCCAGAGATACCAACCATAAACCAGCTCTGAACATCTGTGTTAGAAGAGTTTAAAGGCAGACTTATGGCCTTGGCTCTCACCTGCGAACACCATGGGTTTGGCGGGTTTGAACCCCGGCAGCGGCTCCACGGGTCGATCCTGATGGAACAGAGTGTCTCCGATCTGCGCCTCTTTCACGTCCTTCATCCCGGCGACAATGTACCCCACCTGCCCTGCAAAACTAAAGAAAAAACACATTAGTTTTGCAGGGCAGGTGAGAGTAATGTGTTTTTTCTTAGTTTTGCAGGGCAGGTGGGAGTAAAGTAAAAACACGTTACTCCCACCTGCCCTGCAAAACTAAAGAAAAAACACATTACTCTCACCTGCCCTGCAAAACTATTAAGAAATATACACTTGTCCCTGTGAAAAACTGAAATGTTAGAAAAGCTCGGCAGGATTTCAGGCACAACTAAACTTTAAATGTACTTAAAGTTTGTTTGTAAACCAGGAGTAGCCAAAGTTCAGCCCAGGGGCCTTAACTTGTTGAATCTATTTAGTGTCTTTAGTGCCATAATTTTCGATTTGGTTCTGTTTTGTTATATGACCCATCAGTGTCATAAAACATGTTTTATAAAGTTCTGGAATCATTTGAAATTACACAACTGTGTTCTTGTAACTCCGTTGCGGTCACAAAGCACACACCTATTTCCTGGACGACTGGGCATGGATTTTGCATTCAAACCAATTTCTCAAGGTGCGTTCAGACCAAACGTGCGTCCACGCCCCATCCGCCTCTAGTTGGACGCCAAACATGGCCGCTTCACACTCATGAGAAACGCCTGTTTGCGGCGCGTGAAGTTTTGCAAGCGTCATAATTAGGAGGCGTGTCATACAACTCTGGCCGAGCGCAAACCGCCATGATCATTTCTCCTCCATGCTGCAGGTCAGGGGCGCAACTACCCCCCCCTCTCTCTCTCTCACACACACACACACACGCTATGGGGCCGTCAAGTGCTGAGGAAATGGCCTAGATGGTATGGGGCGCTGTGCCTTGCGCGCCTACTAAAAAAAAAATTATCTCTATCGGCGCTAGTGATGGGACTTATGGCTCTTTGATGCTTTTTTTTTTTAAGAAAGTAGATACCCTCTGAATTGACTTTAACAAAAATTTCACTATTTCACATAATATAACATCGACATTTCCCTCTATGGAGTTTGTTATCACAAAAAACAATCACACGGCCCGATTAAGCTTCTGTTGCTTCATTCACGTAACTTTTCCTCCTCTCCCTCTCTCTCCCTCGCACAAGAGGGGAGAAAACAACGCAAGTGAAAGAGGTGTTTTGCTTCAGCGCGATCTCCTCTGTAACCGTGTTTATTATTTCATTAGGACTTTTATTTCTCAAATGTGTTGCCTTATGCTCACTTTAAGCTCCTCGTTGGGGGTGGAGATGACCGGGGCGGACTGAGGAGGAGGCAGTGTGCGGTGATGTCGCTGCAGAGCGGAGTGGAGCTGAGTGAACAGGTGGAAGATGTGAGTGACGGGGCTCCTGTAGCCGCCTCGTCACTCACGGACCCCGCGTTCCTTTTTCTCTCCTATGGCCCAGGACAGTGCTGGCGCTGGGAGCGTTTGGGCTGTTTCCCCAGAGCCGCGCTCTGAAACCGTTTCCCCGCAGGCCGCGCTCACGTCCCGCGGTCGTGCGTTCACAAACTGTCCCTCTGCCAATCCTACACTCCTCTCTCCGCCCCACTCCAGCAGTGACTTTTGTTTCGCAAAATAAGCACAACTAAAGTGATGCCCCTCCCCCAAAGAGGAATAAAAAAAAATACTTCACCTCCGCGAACCTGTTCATATCGTTCACTGTAAAGACTCGTTCAAAAGAGCCGGATCGTTCACGTCCTTTCGGCGCCCCTATGAAAGGCATAATTATTGTGTATGCCCTTTTTGCTCCACTGCTGCAGGTAACAGGTGACCTCACTATTTGAGCCCAGTCCCGGATTGGTTAACAAGGTGTAAATGAACGCACGTGTAGATTGTGATTACTTGAGTGCATGAAGCAGTGGGCGGGGCATCGCTGCTCTGTACCGCGCTGTTCTCACTGGCTTTGACGCGCGTTTATCCTCATCTGCTCGCATTTGCTACGCTTCATACACGCGGACGGCTTTGCTTACATTTCGACGTGCGTCGAAGCACGTCTACATAGGGTTAACATGGAAGTTGGAGGTGTGTCAGCGTTTGGTCTGTACGCACCTTTTTATATACCATTGTTCCTAATCCTGTCTATTGTGTTCAATGCCCTCTCACTTCTGTAAATACACACCTTATTAGGTCCAGCATCACTGCTGTAAATATTCAATGTTTGCAAAATGAGATAAAGGATAAAAGATAAAGCAGTTGAGGCCTCACAGTTTGCTGGCGGGCATCTCGTGTGGGCGCAGGATGCCCAGCTCCTGGACCTCGTACGTCTTCATGAGATGCGCTGACACGATGCGGTCGCCTTTCTTTACACTCCCTCCGAACAGCGCCACGTTGGCAACCACGCCGCGGTAATGGTCGAAGTTCGAGTCGAAGACGAGGGCTCTGAGCGGTGAGTCGGGCTGTACCGCCGGGCTGAGGGTAAGAGGGGGATCATGGAATGCTTAAGGAATAAATGCTTTCTTCATTTCTTCGCTGCAGGTAAAAACAGGGATTCTCTCCTACAGACTTGAGTCTAGTTTGTACTTAACATTTACTTTTAATGTCAGTAAAAAAACAGCCCAAACTCTCTTTACCATGTTTGGTATCCACACGACGCACGGAATCTAATATCTCAATATTTTCTTGACTTTCTCTAACGATAATTTTTCAAATCATAAAAAATATGCAAACATCTTAATTTCATCACTTTGTCGCTCAAAAACATAATTGTCCTGAACAGACTATAAAAGGGCAAAAAACTAATTTTTCAAATTTTTCAACATATTTTTACTTTTTTTTTTTTTCCCACATTCGAAAAATAAATGTTTTCCCTATTTTTCCCCCCAAAAAATTTGAAATGTTTTCTTCCATTTTATCAACATTTTCTGCAATTTTATAAATTTTTTCCACCATTTCTTAATATTGGAAATAAACTCGATATTGTAAATGTGCATAACTTTCTAACAGCAATTTTGATATGATATAAATGAATCGGCTGCTTCTAACGGAATCCCCATTCCCGCTAGTGGAATCTGTGCCACTGTGGCACAGATGGTAGAGCGGGTCGTCTCATGATCGGAAGGTCAGGGGTTCGAATCCCAGCTCCTGCAGGTGCAGACTGTCGCTGTGTCCTTGGGCAAGACACTTCACCCAATGCCTATGTGTGAGTGGTTGGTGGTGGTCAGAGGGACCATTGGCGCAGATGTGAGCAGCCTCGCACAACGGGAAAACTTCTGAGCAAAAGATTGTGTCAAATTTCAGTCAAAGCTGCAGCGGAATTAGTTTAAGACCAGAGTTTATGTGTTTTTGACAAATGTTTGCAGTAAAATAGAAGAGCAATGTCAAATAAAATGTTTGAAACTAAAACTATAAATCAAACCATGGAATGAGGGAAATTGTGATTTTTAACTCACTGTGGGATTCTCTCTACGACAGCCTCCAGAACTTTGTTCACGTTGGTGCCAAGTTTAGCTGAAATCTGAAAAGAAAAGTTTAGTTGCAATCAGTCAAAAACACAGCTGCTCTGTAAAAGCAGCCGCTTTAAATGTGTTAGAATGAATGAAAACATGTATAACATCTAATGGAGGACCTACAACGAATGTAAAACAATCTACTGAAGCTATAAATAGCAGTTTCATTTTTGTGTGTCTATTTTGGGCCCACAGTTCACATTTAAAGGCCCACAGACTTCAAACAAAAATGAAATGATTAGTCTTAATGTATTAAGTTTTGGGGGATCTAAATAAACTGAATTTCTCACAAATGTATATAAAGACCTGACGTTTGTATTTAACCATTTAAAACTGTAACCTGTATAATAGTAGTTATGGGCTGGTTGATATACTGGGCGGTCGAGATATCGGACCGATATTGTGGTATTTTACGAGAGCCGATGTCTCCAGAACCAAAAGACTTCCTGTTTTTGCGTTGGAAAGAGCTCAGACAGAGCTTTACAACCTCCTCGGCCTCAGGGGAAATGAGAGACATCGCTGTGAAAACCGGTCACAAGTCTTTTGTATTTTGATATTTTTGTTGCGTATACATTTCAGAACCATAAGAGGAGACTTACGTTTTTGTTTTAGGATCTGCTGATTTTTGTCCTTAAAACAAGCTCCCTCTGAAGAACCGACTAAACATGAATGTGTTAAATAAATCAGCCCTATGCTCTCATACAGAATTAAAGACCAGACATTTTTTTAAATGTGGTTAAAAATATCATTGCGCTTTTGTTTTGTCTTCATATCGCTATCAGACTCCAAAAATCCATATCGGTCGCGCCCTAATGCTAGCAATCATAAATGTCACAGTTTTTAGTCTGAGACTCTGCTTCAGTCAACTCAAATTACAGGCGGAATCAGTCTAAATGTTTTTGTGATTAAACAATGGGCAGAATAAGTTCTACATGTGAATAATTTGGTTTTAATACCAAAGGTTTTGTTCTTTTTTATTTGGTATGTTTGTGTCTTCTGTTTCTTACTCTCTGTCTCCCTCTGCTGTCACTTTACTGCTCCTGCAGTCTCAAACACTGACCCTCCAGTCACAAACTAAATGACACTGATCTTTGACATAACGTTCGATGAAATTAGGGGCATCATTTTAGTAAAAAACAGATTAAATACATAATGTTATTGTTTTTAATATTTCACCTTTAATAAAGATGCTTTTATTTTGATAATTGTACGTTTTTCATAAAGGACTACCGTTTTTTAAATTTTTTAATTTATTTTTGAGCAGTAAGTCTGCTCAAAGGGAGTGGGCCGAAGCGAAAAGCTTATAAGCGCCCGCCCCAAAATTAAAAAACAATATTTAAAATGACTATCAAAGCAAGGAACGTAATGCAAGGGAACTAACAAGGGAACATAAGGCAAGGTAACAACCAATAATAAGGAACAACGATACATTTTGCAGACATTTGCAGATCCTCCACGCATTATTGTTCTGTTTTATGGGTCTGGGTGACAAATATTTCAGTATAGGTATCAGGTATCGGTATCGTATACCAAGTATCGTATAAGTACTAGTGTGCCGGTACACAGCCTTATAAAGCACTCACTCGGATGCACTCCTCTCGTGGAATATCGAAGACCTTCTCGATCTGCGCCTCCACTCGCTCCGGGTCGGCGTTTTTCAGGTCGATCTGTCAAAGACAATCACACACATTTTTTTTTTTTTTTTAAACAGATTTGTGACTTTCCCTGTTACCTTATTGATGATGGGGATGATCGCGAGCTGCGCTTCAAACGCCAGATAAAAGTTGGCGACGGTTTGAGCCTGGATTCCCTGAAATGATAAATAATACTGACAATTCACAGACACTGAGGGGTTAAAAGTCTCTACTTAAGCAGGTGAAAACATGGATTTCTACTGTAGATACGGAATCTCCCCAACAACACAAAAATACACTTCTCTTATTTTCCCTTTTTCTTTCATATTACTCGATATAGATTTTCATTTTTATTAAAAGTCCGTGCCCTGACATAGACTACGTTACCCATAAGAGGAAGATCTTTATTTATATAGCGCCTTTCACAAAGTCAAAGTGCTTTACATGAGACAATTTTACATTCACTCCACACTCTGTGGTGTTCAGTTTCCCCTGGGGGAGCCTGACAGAAGCACTGTCGCAACTGCACACATCTGCGCCAACGGTCCCTCTGACCACCATCATGCATTCACACACACATCATTAACCCTGGCCTATTGTACATGTTTAGTGTACAATAGTAGTGTGTTTTAGTAGTAGGGGAAACCGGAGTACCCGCAGACGCAGGAAGAACATGCAAATTCCACACAGGTGGGAATCGAACCCGGGACCTTCTTGCTGTGAAGCAAGAGTGCTAACCGCTGTGCCACCGTACCACCATAATGCATATGTTCACTTGCAGTTTCGCTCGCTCGTGGTTGTGCTTGTTGCTTTCCCTTTTGGTGTGTTCCGGGGCCAGGAACACACCATGGAGCATCCATGGAGCAGAGAATTGCCATCCTTGGTCAATCCTGCGCTTTGTGTGTATGAGTTCCGTGTGCGTCCTTTATGGTGCGTACAGACCAAAAGCTGACACGCCACCAACTTCCATGTTAACCCTATGTAGACGTGCTTCGACGCGCGTCGAAATGTAAGCAAAGATGTCCGCGCGTATGAAGCGTTCCAAATGCGAGCAGATGAGGATTAACGCGCGTCAAAGCCAGGGAGAACAGCGCGGTACACGAGCAGCGATGCCCCGCCCACTGCTTCATGCACTCAAGTAATCACAATCTACACGTGCGTTCATTTACGCCTTGTTAACCAATCAGGGACTGGGCTCAAATAGTGAGCACAAGCGTCACCTGTTACCTGCAGCAGTGGCGCAAAAAGGGCATACGCAATATATGCCTTTCATAGGGGCGCCAATAGTGATGTGTTCTTTTTAACAGTCTATGTGTGTCGGTCGTGAACGATCCGGCTCTTTTGAACGAGTCTTTACAGTGAACGATATGAACAGGTTCGCGGTGGTGAAGTGTTTTTTTTTAATTCCTCTTTGGGGACGGGCGTCACTTTAGTTGTGCTTATTTTGCGAAACAAAAGTCACTGCTGGAGTGGGGCAGAGAGGAGTGCAGAGGGACAGTCATGGGGTAGTTGCGGTAGTTGCGCCCCTGACCTGCAGCATGGAGGAGAAGTTGATCATGGCGGTTTGCGCTCGGCCTGAGTTGTATGACACGCCTCCTAATTATGACGCTTGCAAAACTTCACGCGCAGCAAACAGGCGTTTCTCGCGAGTGTGAAGCGGCAATGTTTGGCGTCCAACTAGAGGCTGACGGAGCGTGGACGCACGTTCGGTCTGAACGCACCTTAAGATGTAAGTATAGTTTTTTGCATAAGCAGTGTGTTTATTTAGCCAGAAGTTGTTATACTCGTGTTATTCCCTAATGCTTTGGTGCTGCGGCCCTGCTTCAGTGCTCCACATGCGTTCCTAAAGTAGCCATCCACTGTCTGTACTTTAGTTACTGCCTTGTAAAAAATACCTGTAAATATTATATTTAATGCATATTTTGCCTGTTTTGGCACTTTTCACCATTTGGAGATGTATAGCATTTATGCAAGTTCATTTATAGTGTTAGAGCTCCCACTAGTGGATTTCGGTAGTACTGTGGGCCATTTGTTATACTGTACATCTGTTTGTAACTATAGCCTGCCTACATGTTTATTAATATACATTTTACTGTTATTCTGTTTCAGATAACCACACACAGACACCTCTTCATCATATTAATAATAATAATGCATCGGTTTTATATAGCGCTTTTCTGGACACTCAAAGACGCTTTACATTGCACTATTCATTCACTCCATACTTGGTGGTGGTAAGCTACTGTTGTAGCCACAGCTGCCCTGGGGTTGACTGACGGAAGCGAGGCAACCAGTCTGCACCACCAACCACACACTCACCCACTACATTCGCTAGGCTTCCTAGTGTTCCCAAACGGTCTCCCATCCAAGTTCCGACCAGGCCCTTCCCTGCTTAGCTTCCAAGGTCTGACGGGGTTGGGCAGAGCAAAGTCGGTATGGCCACAAATTACATTTAGATACATATTAACACCTGTAAACCATCATCATCTCCATGTACCTGATCCAGCCTCCTCAATACATTCTGTAAACTGCACCATTGAAGTTGCCTGTTCCTTCTGACCGAGGAAGACTCAGTCAATCCATAATAAGCATCAGACGCATACGGTCTCTTACAGCCTTAGCTAGAATACCATACATATAGATATCGGGTGTAGGTGCACATGGTGGAAAGGGGAGGAAAAAAAGTGAAGACTGATATAAGGTATAGACACTGAATGATACAGTCCCGATCAGTGACCAGTGGAACAATGGCAGACTTTTCTTTTTTTTGTCTCATTCACATTTCTTCTTGTTGCATATTGAAGTTCTACTTGGAACCTTGTTAAGATTCAAGCACGAAAAATGTGAATTTCTGCCATTTTTCAACTGGTCTTTAACCTATGATCAGGACTGTATAATTCAGGGTCTGCCTATACCTTATATCAGAGGTCCCCAAAGTACGGGTCGCGAGACCCTGAAGTGAATATTTTTAACATTTGTAATATTTTATGATTTTGAATTTGATGTATTCCGGATTTAAACTACATCATTAAACCAGTTTTAAATGTTGTGCACCTGAATTTATTTTAAATACTAATTTATTTTACAGTTGGGTCCTGAGTTGCTGGTCTGGTGATTTTGGGGGTCGCTGGCTGAAAAGTTTATGAACCCCTGCCTTATATCAACCTTTTTATATGAAAATATAATGATAGAAAGTGATACATATTTTCCCTCATACTTACAGGGTATCTGCAGGGTTGGACGAGTCAAATTTAAGACCTTTTTAAGACCACAAAATCTCAAAATAAGACCTGTTTTTGAACGCGCAATATATAAATGAACTGTAAAGAAAATCACAGTCACAAAAATCAAAGTGTCAAACTGTTGTTAATTGATATCACAACTTAAGAACTTAATTTTTTCCCATTAGGCATTTTAACAACCCTAACCCATGATAAAAATATTGAGATTAATGTAATTCAGAGTTATTGACCAAATGACTGAAAACAACTGATATTTTGTTTTTAATACTTGAACTGGTAAACATTCACGGTTTCTAAAAATAAAAAGGCTTTAAGACTCTTTTGCATTGAATAAACAAAACTTTACTCCTTTATAATTAATTATCATAATTATGATCATCATTATTTTATTATATTATTATTATTAGGCCAGAATCTAGTCTAGGTTTTATGTTATCAAAACTTATGCTGTCCTGCTTAATTCTTTGCGAGATGTTTTGATGAACAAACTGAGGAAACGTGTTTCTAAAGTAACAGGACTGTGTTTGTGCTTTCACTTTCCCTTCTGTCTGAGCAGAGCGGAGCGCGTTAGCTTTTTGTTTACATCCTGAGCCAGTCGTGGCGGGTGTTTCTGAACATTTGGACAAACTTTATTGTTTATTATGCAGTTCGTTGCCTTGACTTGGATATTTACAGCGAAGGATTATCTCCACGTTGTTTCATATTGGACATATTGGCGCCTTTTGCTGCAACTTTCCCACGACAGGATTAGCATGACGGACGTCCATCAGCCACAACAACGCCTTGGTCATCTTTTGGATTCCTAAAGAGGTCCCACGCTGCTGACTTCAATCATTTTTTGGGCGGATGAAGCTCTGGAGGAGCGCATCCTTCTGCCTCGCTCAACTATCGGTGAGTTTACGTGGCGTTTGTGGTGTGCAGCGGCCAGTGCGTCAGGGTGACAAAAGGAGGTGTCTCTTAGCGTTCTTGGACCACGTAAATGAGCAGTACCAGGCGGCTACTCATCGGTACGCTTCTGTGCGTTTAATTTGTCTATTTTTTAAAACAAAATTGTGAACAAATAATGGGGTCAATCACACGTTCATTTTTCAGACCAGTTTACCATGGATTTAAGAACAAATAGCCAGAATCTTAGACTTTTTAAGGCCTTAAATTTGGATTTTAGACTATTTAAGACCCCGTGGATACCCTGTATTTATGTCAGTAATCTACAGCAGAAGTTTCACATTGATATCTCTACATTAAATCTACTCCGTTCACCTGCAGTGTCTCGCCTGAATCAAAGGAAAATGTTATATTCTAGTTTCCCCAAAGTGTCTTCGTCGTGTCTGTGTTTGGGTGAGTCAAGTGACCTGGTTGGCGTCCACGATAAGCAGCACGCCCTGACAGGCCGAGATGGAGCGGGACACTTCGTAACTGAAGTCCACATGGCCCTGAGGAGAGAGAGGACACAGGCTGTGAGAACCTGCTGCAGCTCCTGTTGAGATTCGTTTGTCTCATACATTTGACCCGAGCTGGAGCTGGGTGACATGTTTACTGTCACCCAGCTCCAACATTCAAACATGACCTAATCCCTGAGACCACCTCCCAGTTTGGACAAAAAGTGATTTGGTGATTTTTGTAGAAACATTTATTCATTAGGAAGGTGTCAATAATATTTGCTTTGTCTCAGTACTACAGTAGGGTTTGGGACCCCCTGGAGGGCTTCACGGGCATTGCAGGGATTCCTCAAAGCCTTTCTACAAAACAAGTACATTGTGAAAAGTCATATTTTGAAAGAAAACTGATATGGACTTCATGTGTATTACTTTAACTCAGTCTTTAGCCACAGTCATTGCTATGTGTTATGTAAAACATCTTTACAAAGGGTTACTGTGCACATCCCTTGCTTGGAACAGGTGCATTAGAAAAGGAACTACATGCCAAACGTAAAGCAAAAAAAGAACCTCTCTCACACTTGTCTGACTCGCAACACCAGTGTTCCTTCATTAAACACAATGATTGGGGGGAAAAATGAAAGTTGTGAATCAATAAAACTTAAAACCATAAATTGATTGGAAAGATGACGATGGTGATGGTAACGTTGATGTTTCTTTGCATAGTCCTCACTATTATCATCTGTTTTCCTCACAAAACCTATCAAGAATCATTTAACAAAGAAAGTAGTGGTGCTCCAAATAGAAAAACTTGCTTTGATTATAATTAACCATTTTGCCTGATGTATTTGGTTATCTTATTTGTTTGATCTGTTTTTCAGTTACTATTTCTTTTTTGTAATCTGTTTTGTTACTGTACTGTCTAATGTCAATGAATTGTTTTACGAGTCTGAACGTGTTGATCGTCTTTTGTATCAATAAATAAATGTAATTAAACAAAGAAATACATAATGATTTTTTCCCCAGGCCGTTGTGTTGAATAAAAGTACATTGGTGTTGAAAGTGTTAAGCTGAAAACATAACAATACAAATGCAAAAGTATTGGAAGGAAATGGATAAATTAACATTATTAAACTGTTTTTGCTTCTTGATGACAAATATTTTAGTATCGGTATCAAAAACCAAGTATTGTTAAAGTACTGATATAAATAAATGCAACAGTATGCAGGTCTAGTTATTACCGGTGTGTCGATGAGGTTGAGCAGGTGTGGCGCCCCCTGGTGGCTGTAGAAGAGTGATGCAGTCTGGGCCTTGACGGTGATGCCCCTCTCCCTCTCCACCTGCAGCTGGTCCAGCACCTGCCGGTTCTTCTCGGCCGCGGAGATCGCTCCTGGACGAGACAAAGCGAATCATTTCACAGTCATCCAGCCATGGTCCTTCGAGTCGGCTCTGCCCCGACCTGTGATCTCCAGCAGACGGTCCGCTAACGTGCTCTTGCCGTGGTCGATGTGAGCGATGATGCAGAAGTTCCTGACCTCTCCACAGGAAACACAGACAGGTCCACGGCCTCCTGAGGAAATTTATTGTTAATGGAATACATATAGTTTTGCAATTAGGGTTGTTCCGATAGACGTCATCATCGTCCATCGTGATGGATGACGAACATCACGATGGAGAGCCACCATCTGCGGGGCTTAATACTCAATTCCTATTTTTTGGAGAGAAAAAAAAACTTTTTTTTCCCCGAGGTCATTCATATTCACATTCAAGCATACAGGTCGAATGCGACCTGTATGCTCGAATGTGTCGCACATGCGTTATTTCATAATAAATTGGCATCATGAAATAACGTGATAATTTCATATCTTAAAATAACGTGATCCGTATTTTGTACGAACATGAAATTATCTTGAAATAACGTGATACCAGCTGAAAAATAACATGTAGAATCTGTTAGTTGAGATCACGAAGAAGCCTCTCAATGTTTGAGAATCCAGTTTTGGTATATTAAAAAACGTAAATCTTTAGGTTAAACTCTTGTTTGGTCAGAGAAATGACACGCCGTGGGGGCGTGTCATTGTGTGTGTGTGGCTTCATTATTATGCAACGCTTCCGTGTGTCTGACTGAGGAGGTCGCTCCTGCTCCCGCTCTGAATATCTGCCGAATACTACTACAGAAGTTTGTTTTTCTGTGTGAAACCAGTGAACTTTCCCAGTGCGACTGATGATGCCCTGGCTGTAAGCATGCACAGCACCATGCTGACCATTATGATTCCTTGGCCAACTCCTTGCCTTCAGAGCATGATTTAAGACAGAAGGATGTAGTGCAGATTTGCATACAGTGGCCCTCATTTATCAAACTTGCGTATGGTGAAATCAGAGCGTATATGTGGGGTGTACGAAAAATCACCGCCTGTTTTGGCATTTATCAATCTGAGCGCACCGTACACCTGGCGTACGGTGCGCACAAATCCTACACCAAGTCAGGAGGTGGTGTACATGATACATAGGGTTGCCAACTTTCTCTCAACCAAAATGGGACATTTTTCTGTTATTTTAAAATTGCCAATACAAAACAATAACAACAACAAACTAATCAACACTGCGTGAAAAAAGAATCTCAGATTATTATTATTTTTTGCATCTTGCATGGACATACTGATACAGTAAACTCTAGGTGGGGCTGTTACACAAGGTGTTCGTGCTTTTTTATTTTACTATCAGATCTACTAAACGCATTTGCCACCACTTGTCAGACTAAAAAGAAGCAATGCATTCACCCAAATGATATGAGAGCATAAAGGAGTCGTTTATGTCCTGCCAAAGTTAACAACAGCGCTGAACCCGGACAGATGTGAACCGTGGTGTAAACATGGACTCACCGCGTTGAGGAACATCGCGTCCTCCTTACATAAACGCACGGCGAGGAGTCGTCCAAAAAACGAAGAATATCCGAGTATTCCACCGGTATTAGCTAGTTCTTCATAGTGTTTACAGAGACTTACAGAGAGAAACTTTCATCAATCAATATAAGGGACAAAAGACATCCCGTACGGGACAATCCTATTTAGATAAATATACGGGCTGTCCCGGCTAATACAGGACAGTTGGCAACCCTAATGATACACCAATTTTAACTAAACACTAAACAGCGCTGGAAAACAGTTTTTAACAGCATGAATTGCATTGCCACATCGCATATTATCCTCATTAGTGATTTAAACATGAAACAAGGCTACAGCGTTAATGTTTATGGGCAGACTTGATTCAATGTTGTGCTGCATCGACACGGGTCCGAGCGCAGAGGCTCATGAGCCCGGACCAGAGACACTAGAACCTGGACTGCAGCCACAGAGGCTGGTACTTTTTGTATTTATGTTTCGTTTTTTGTTTTAACACAATACTGCTGCATGCGCAAACTTTGTGTGGATTCCCCGCCTCACACCCGCGGCCGCTGCCGTGTACCGGGACTCACCTGGGTCTGCGCGAGGCCATGCTCCGTGTTCTGGCTGGTTTGAGCGTTGAGTCTGTGGACCGTATTCCGTGCTCGCGAGTAGCCCGGGCGTCAAACAAATCCTTCGACAGCTCCACAGCTTTTGTCGGTCCGGACGGGTTCATAAGGTCCGGATATGAGCGGCGTGCACAGGGTCTGGTGACCGCGCGCTCTCCTCTAGGGGAATGATCAAAGCACGTCTCGTAGGGCTGTCTTTGGTCCGGACGGTTCTGGTCGGCTGTCAGCCCTCCGCGCACCCGTTTCCTCCCGGAGGCTCTGCTCTGGCCGAGAGATGCGTAGTCCTGCCCGGCACCAGCGCTGACTCGAGTCTGCGGAGCTGCTTTTCACTGGTTCAGGTCATGGTCCATTCTGCAGCGTTATATATCCACGCTTCTTTTTATGTGGTCTAATTTTATACCTCAGGGTAAATGCGCCGCTGCCCAGGAAGCGTAAACGCCGAGGAGTCCGATCCGGCCGGCTCGTAAAGCTGAAAGCCTGGTTGGCTCTTTCTCCCACCGCGGTGCGGTCCTCGGATCTTCCACGGGATTACAGAGACTGTTTTTACCGCTATGTCTCGCGACGCACCCTAATTTGCATAGTAAACCTCTTTACTGCTCTGCTAATGCAGCTGTCACTATAATGAATTAAACCAGAGGTCACGAAATGGTGGACCTCAGTCTGCTTCCGGACCCACGCGCTAACCCGTCCGAACCCGAAACTTGGATCCAAACTTTAGACCCGACGTGACTCCCTCAGTCCTGCAGCTGCGTCTGCGCTGTCTCACCCTCGCTCCCTCTCTCTCCCCCTCACGCTACGCTAACCCAGCTGAACAGAAAGAGAAACTGCAGCCTCTGAGCTCGTTTTAAACTTTTAGAAACGGCTGCAGAATGATTGAAATACGGCTCGCTAAAGATTTAAAACCCGAGAAGACACTAGTCATCTAATTAAATATGCACTTGCAATAGTTACGCACAAACAGCACGTCTGTTTCTCCATCGTTTAAAACAAAAGAGCAGCGAGCAGGACCAAACCTGGACCAAACCTGGACCAAAGGCCTATTCATACTCCAAAAGACGCGAGAACTTTGTTCTTGAGGCAAAAAGAACGAGAACAAAGTTCGTCTGGGCTCTGACATTTCATACTCCACAAGACGTGCTGCTGCCGAACTGCCACGCCCCCTTTTTTGGCAACCAAAACAATGAAGGAATTACAGAAATAAAACGAACCATTTGAGTTCAAACTATTATAAAATGTATCACGGTGTGCAAACATTTTGAAGCTTGACTTCATGTTTAGCACACATCTCCCGCTGGTATATTACGTTAGAAAACGTTAACGTTAAAAGCTTACCTCCGTTTCACTCAGTAAAATCATGTTGTTTGATGTCTGTGTAGGCTCTCAGTACAGGCGTTGTCCATCCAAGAACCTTCATTGAACATGTTGGTTGACGTTTCCCGGTGTTTGATGAAGGGCTCTAAGGTTTACAAGCTTGGTATCCCTCTGTCCACAAGCCTGACCACTTTTTTTTTATCACTCGCTTGTTTCACGCAGGTAGCACCAGGCTCTTCTGCTTCCTCTTCGTCCTTGCCCAAAACGTCCGCGTGTTTCTCGCCAGGAAGTGTTTGCCATTTGCGTGTCTTTGTAATACTTCAGCGAAGTGTTTTACAGCAGCGAGCGCCGAGCGGTGCCTCAAAACTATCCATGTTGTCTCCCGTTATCCGCACCGGTGTTGGGAAGTAAACATCGGATTCTCGCTTCCCGGTTAACCCCGCCCACTAAAAATCCAGCCAATCACAGCGAGAGTTCTCGCAGCCCTGCCGAAAAAAGTTCTGCTGAACCGAAGTGTCAGCAAGAGCTGCCGAACAGGAGCTGCGAGAACAAAATGACTTCATTATCTTCTCGCAGCTTTGGGTGCAAGAACAAAGTTCTCGCGTCTTGTGGAGTATGAATAGGCCTTAAGCCTGGACTAGGCCTGGACTAAGCAGGGTTCAGTGTGTTGAACTGAGCCAAGAAACACATCACTGTCAGATATTATGTGCACATTGTGTATAATAGGCTACAGTAGCCTATGCACTCTATTTAGGAGCAAACACTTATTTTTTGAGCAAAAAAACAATAACAGGATTCAATTGATTACATTATTTTCAAATCACAGTAATAGATTTAATAAAGGCTTAATAATCCTCATATAACCGTGAATTAACCCCGTATGTTCCGGACCTTTGCTTGACAATTTTTTTCCATTTCGGACCTTGGTGAAATTTAATTTGTGACCCCTGGTTTAAACAAAAAGAGCAGCGAGCAGGACCAAACCTGGACTAAACCAGGACCAAACCAGGACTTGGACTAAACAGGGCTCATTGTTGAGCTGAGCAAAGAGGAGAAACACAGCATCAGGCTGAGGTTCAGAGTCTGTATCTGAGAGCTGCAGGGGCGGAGCTGAGAGAAGAATCAAGGGCCTGAGCCCCCTGAAAGAAAACTGATCCATTACATTATTTAAAAAAAAAAAAGCTGTACCCTATGTAAATTAACCAGAAATTATTCTTTTCACAGCAGCATAATAGCCAAAAATATTATTTTTTGCTTAAAATGCACCAGAATGCAGGAAAACGCATCTAAATTAAAAAAAGTGAACGTTTTTTTTTTTTTTTCACTTGTGGCCGCTGTGCCATCGTGTCGGTTTGCTTTTTGATGAGGCCATTGTTGTGCTGTAAGCTAACGTGGTGTGTTCAGTGGACTGGATTTGTTTTGTTTTGTTTCTGGTCGTGCAGGTTAAGGATAATATAACGTATGTTATATCCATGGCACTAATGATCGTGTGTGCGTTCTTCTTTCCCTCTGGTCAAATGTGCGTGTGTTGGGATAATGTTGCTAGTTGTCATTGTGCTTGTGTCACTTGTTTTTGGCCCTTGCACTGTAGAGGTGGGCTCTATGGGAAGTGGATTTATGCAAGACACAGTTATTTATATATTACCTGTTTGCAAACTTTTTTTTTTTTTTATGGCACAGCTTTCCCTGTAAAGCATGGCTTATCTAAATGAGATGTAAATGAGCCCTATCACTCCGAGCAGCAGAAAGAGGTGGGAACTGCCCAGACTTTAGACAGGGCTCGAAATTGCAACCATTTTGGTCGCAAATGCTCCCAAAATTATGCCTTTGCGATCTAAAAATAGAATCACTCGCATGTTTGCGACTGCAAACAAATGCTCCGGTCCACCTTAAAAGAAAACCTTCTCGTGCTACCTTAAAAAGGCTTGTAAAAAAGCCGTAAAAAAGGCAGCAACAGAGAACTTTCTGTTCTAAAATAGTTAGAGAGCATATAAACTACGATCTGTCCTCTGTTGTGGCTCAGCGCCGCTGTCATTCTTCTCAGTCACACGCGCTGGGACAACCTGCACCAGCCCAGCCCGTGTTCTCTGCGTGTGCGTGTGCTCCGCTCTCATTCACCTGCCTGCTTTCATTGAATGAGCCAATGTATTTACGCAACTGTAGTCTCTTTATGAGAAAACGATATATATCATTCATAAACTCATTGGGACTGGGGGCATCTCTCAAATGACGCTTGAATCGATGTCGGGCGGAGAAGCAGCGCAAATTTCAATCCAACCCGCTCGTCACCTCATGCAGCGCTGAAAGCGAATCATCGCTGCTCTCGCAAAATACAAAACGTACAGTCACAAACGCAATGTTTAACACGTCTTCTAAGGTTCTGGCAAAGGAGTTTGCTGCGTGTTGCGTGTAGCGTGATCTATGAAGCTGTCCCCACTAGGGCTGAACGATTAATTGCATTTGCAATTTTATCGCGATATGACACAACGCGATTTCGTAATCGCAGGGCACGCGATTTTGGAAGTGAATGAAGCAGCAAGATATGGCAGCAAAGTCCGCTCCGCCGCGTGCTTTTGTTTACGTCTCAGTCTAGTTAAGATGCGCGGTAGATTGTGGATGTACAGTGAAAATATCAGCGTTTATCATGCAGCCACCGTGAAGGACTATTGCTTTCTTCTCCGTTAGCACTGCATTAGCCGCAGCGCTCATCACGCCATTCTCTCGCTGCTACTGTACTACACGCTCTGATGATCACAGAAACTCCCTCACCTCCGGATTCTTACGTCTCTGCCTCCACAGGTGAGCCTGTGTTGCTTGTAAAGAGTAAAGAGTCGTTTGTGGCTCAGTTTAGGAGGCTTATGTTTGGGAATGTTGTGGATAAAGAACTTATCTCAAAAGCATAATGACGGTTCATGACCATAAAGTATCCGCGGAGGCGATGTGCCATGTGCCTCTATTTACCTTTGCATCTACCGCATATGCGCTCCGTAGGTACAGACGCTAGATATAAACACTAAACTGCTGTATGAAAAGTTTTGGAAACTACGATCCGAGGCAGGACTCCGTGTCCTGTCTTATTTTGCTGAGTAAATGCAATGCGCTGTTTAAGCTGAAATGTCACTAAATAGCTGCGAGTCAAAGAGACGTGTCTGTGTTTGGCACCTCATGTCTCCTTGCGTCACTGTGCTTCTTTCTTCATATTGTCCAAAGTTACATCCCAAAACCAAAATGCTGCTCCTAATTCCACTGTGTTTTGTCGTGTGCTCCATCTGGCCTCTCCGTCCGTGTCCATCAATAACGCGCTCTGAAGCAACTACGAGTTGCAGCTCAGACCGGGATTTGATTGGCCGAAATAATAAATAATCAATAGTTTATTTTGTATTAATTGGGAGTTTGATTTCCTAAAACTTTTCCAACTTGTTAAAGCAGGCGTTTGTTCTTACTTTCCTGCACCTTAGTATGGGTGATGTTATACTGACTGGCTTAGTGAATTTTATCTTTTTTTTTTTTAATATATATATATATATATATATATATATATAATGTATCTTTTATTTATAGACTGTACTGTTAAGTTCAGACAGTTTTTAAGAAGTGCAGTCCACATATTCACACATTTTGAATAGGTAAAACAACAATTTTGTTGCAATTTTCACTTCAAATTAATCTAATATTGTTTATTATGAATCAGACTGATTTATTGCTTGTGTTAGGTGAAAAATACATGATAAGAGGATCTTGCAACAATAATCGCATATTTAATCGCAATCGCAATATTGAAGAAAAAAATCGCAATTAGATTATTTTCCAAAATCGTTCAGCCCTAGTCCCACAGCACAGAGTGAGGAGAGTGAAGACGCAGAGAGAGGAGACGATGAAGTGCGATGGAGTAGGGGCGGAGCAAGTCGGGGGTTGGGGGCGGTTGGGAGGCACAAAATCTGGTGTCCCATTTATAATGTTAAAATTTAGCCTAATGAGTTTTGTAGATTACTGAATCATTGCAAACAGCTAAAATAATACTTCTAAAATGCAACAGAAGGCTGGAAAGGGCATGTGATACGTTTAAATCCCCTTCATCCCTGTTAAAAGCTTTTTTTGGTTGCGCTCCTAAATTTTTGACTGTGCTCCTAAATTTCTGAATTAGGAGCACAAGTGCTACCAAGAAAAAAAGTTAATTTCGAGCCCTGTAAGAGGCCGTTTTCTCACTTTGGCCACAGCTTCTCCAAATATTATCAGATTTCCATGTGTTACATATTGTTGCAAAGCTTGGAGAATACAATTTCATAATCTGTGAATAACTCAAAATGCCCCCAAAAACGACTTTCTGTGTCAGGTCACAAATGGTCCTCAATATTATCGTTTATTTAGACATTTTCCAGGCACACTATGTTGAACTTCAAATGTTGTCATCATTATCAGAATAATCGTGTGGAAAAGGTATTGCAAAATATCGCAATAATATTGTTATCAAGATAGCACCTCACCGTATCGCATATCGGAAGTTTTCTCAGTATCGTGCAGCCCTAGAAGATGGCATTAACCACCTGGATGACTGAGAATGGACAGTGTCAAAGGGACAGTGATGTTGCAGAGGAGAAAGAACAAAGTATGGGGTTGACGGCTTTGGAGAAGTGTGTGGTAGTAGACAAATCACTGCTGTCAGGTTTGTTTTGTTCCAGAGGTCTGTACCTTGTTAGATCGTGAACTCATCCACTTAAATCCGCTCCAAAACGGCAGTATTTTCATCCAGCGGTGTCTGAACACGGGGCGGCTCAAACACGACCCGTGGGCCTTCCTTCTGAACACTTTAAACCCGGAGAAATGTCTCAAAAACACCGCTTCACGAACCAGCAGAGACATGCTGTCAGCTGTCCTCTGCTAGCGTTAGCCTCAGAGCTAACAGTATAAACCGCTCTGTGACGAGACGGACTCCGCCCGAGCCTCAGCAGACCCGCCGCTCACTCACGCGGAGAGGATTTACGGAGTTACACTTTCATTTGCGGAAATGTCAGCTACTTGAGGTTATGAGGAGCAAAAGCGTGAGTTCGTAGAGCGCGGACATGTTTGACACAGCGGTCGCTGCAGCGGGGGATTCTGGGAATTGTAGTTTTGGTGGAAACAAAGCTGTCGAAAGGAACAAGAGGAGTGATTGCCGGGATGATCAAGGCTTCGTTTAACCTCTTAAACCCCCGCCTTAACCGAGTGCATTTTCTGCAGTTCAGCTTTACCCAAATAAGGTCCATAAGCATAGGCCTCATTTGAAAGCTAAGACCTACAAAACTCATCTAAATCTCATCTAAAATTCGCTTTTTTTGTTGGGTTTTCATCCTAATTTTCGTTTCATTTTTGTTGCTATTTTGACACTTTTTTTGAAGAAGCTTTTAGATTTGGGTAAAGCCAAACTGGAGAAAATGTGCTCGGTTCAGTTGGGGGTTAAGAGGTTAACATTTCCTGCAAATGTAGTCGCCTAAATCTCGAATATAGTCAACTCTACAAGTCTCTGATTGCATTTAAACATATTTACTGACATTTGTTTGTTCTTCACATGGACCAGACCTTTGGCAGTGAAATAAAATATAAGCGTTTTCAAACTGTGCCCCTGAAGTTCACATGTTTTTAGTCCCTTCTTTACGTATTTATTTAGCTTAGTTTTTAGGAGCCCACTCAAATACAGGTGAAACTTTGGAAAATTAGAATATCGTGAAAAAGTTCATTTATTTTTGTAATTCAACTTAAAATGTGAAACTAATAGACATGGCATGCAAAGTGAGATTATGTCAAGCCTTTGTTTTAAGTTTGAAGATTATGGCTTACAGTCCATTTTCAAAATATTATAATTTCTGAGATGTTTTATTTGGGGTTTTAGAAGCTGTGAGCCATAATTATCAAAATTATAACAAATAAAGGCTTGATATATCTCACTTTGCATGATTAATTTGGCTCACAGCTTGTAAAAAACCCAAATTCTCAAAAAAATCTCAGAAAATTAGAATATTGTGGATAATTGACTATTATTGTAGCTCAAAGTGTCACCCTGTCGTTTGCTAATGAATCCAAAACACCTGCAAAGTACCCCTGAGACTTTAAATGGTCTCTCAGTGGTTCAGTAGAATTCACCATCATGGGGAAGACTGCTGACCTGACAGTTGTGCAGAAAACCATCATTGACTCAAAAGGAAATAGCAAAAGACGTTGGATGTTCTCAAAGTGCTGTATCAAAGCACATTCATAGAAAGTTAAGTGGAAGGAAAAAGTGTGGAAGAAAAAGGTGCGCAAGCCGCAGGGATGAGCTCAGTCTGGAGAGGATTGTCAGGAAAAGGCCATTCAAAAGTGTGAGGGACCTTCACAAGGAGTGCATGAAGAGCCTCCACACACAGACGGATCCTGGACATGGGCTTCAGATGTCATATACCTCTGGTTGAAGCATCCTGGTCTTCCATAACACCTCAGCAGTGCCACAGGATGGTAGCATCCATGCCACGCAACCGCATTAAGGCAGTCATTCAAGTAAAAGGACCAAACCAAGTACTAAGTACATATGCATGATTATAGTTTTCAGAGGGCCCACATTTCTTTGTTTAAAATCATTTTTTTTTCATTGATTTCATGTAGTATTGTAATCTTCTGAAATTTTAAATTTGGGGTTTTACAAGCTGTAAGCCAAAACCATCAAAATTAAAATAAAGGTTTGACATATGTCACTTTGCATGCCATGAGTCTATATCATATATTAGTTTCACATTTTAAGTTGAATTACAGAAATAACTTTGTCACAATATTCAAATTTTCTGAGTTTCACCTGTATTTGGATATTTCAGTCACAATTTTAGTCTCAATAACCAGAGGTGGATCGAGTAGCCCAAATAGAACTCAAGTAAGAGTTAAGTTTGTTGTGTTTTTAAAGGTAACATTTGTAAAATAATGTGAACATTTTAATATTTTCAAGTAACAAAACACAAACATCATCAAACATTTATTGCAGACACAAGGTCCAATTAAGAAAAAAAGCACACATAAAAGTTTCATAAATACATACAGGAAGAAATCTCTCCTGGTACAAATTAATTTTTCACCTTTTACTGCGACCTGCATTTGTGGTTTCTGTGTTCCACATTGTTTTTCTGGATACTTTTGTACGTCTTTGCCGTGTTTTTGTGGAGGTTTGGTGGATTTGTTTACTTTGAGAGTCCAAAATGATCCTGAAGAAAGCAGCTTTTTAAAGGTAAACACAATGCTAGCTTATCAGCTAAACCCATTTGAGACCTACACATGTCTTCTTCTGAGACACTGAAGAGGCACCACAGCTGCAGCACAGTGGAGGCGTCACAAGAGGAGCTACAGGAAACAAAAAAGGACAAACGAGAGATGGTGAAAGACTGTTGTGGAGCGCAGGGAGCTGCAGGAGGAGGAGGTGGAGCTGACCAGTGCAGGACACCACGCTCTGAAACAGGGACAAACCCAGGAGGCGCGGCACCATTTCAGAGGATCAGAGGAGACAGAGGGCAGCCAGCCAGGTTTCTTCCGAGTGCTACAGTTTCCCCGACCTCCAAGGTCATGCGGATCAGGTTGATACAGTGGCAGCGCGGCTCAGCCGCAGCAGCTCAGGACTTACACCTGAACACTATTTCGTTGTACGCTTGTACAATGACAATAAAGCACTTACTTACTTACTCTGACAAATTTTGCCGAAATGTTTTTGGTGATGAAACTAACAAAAATATACATTACTTCTATTTAATCATATGGGAAATATGAACCTCCTGTGGTTCCATGGCTCTTTTTTAAATAATGTTTTTAATTTGTTTTTGTTTTTAGTTCATTGTTGATCTATGGACACTGCTGTACGCCCCCAAGCCCTAACATGCTGGTTTCCATGGCAACGCTTAATAATAGCATTTTTGTGTCCAATTTTAGGCATAAAATTAAAGCTAATATATGCATCAGTATCAATCCATGTGTTTAAAACCGTAATGCAAACACAAACATTATGATTATTGTTCTTTTTTGGTGGAAGAGGCTGATGATAAGAAAAAGCTTTAAACCCTGACTAGTAACAAACCTATCTTCGAGGCACTCATCATCTTTGTCTCTCTTCTGAGACAGGAAGTCCCGCCCACTCGCGCCGCTGTCAGACTCCCGTCAAAGCGGGCGATAAAAATGGATTCAGTTTCCATGGCGACGCAGCATCAGCTCCAGAAGAGGAGCATCCGTCTCTCCCACACACAAGCTCCTTCAGAGACACAAACACTCCCATGATGCCCTCCCGCCTCCCTGCACTGTGTCAGATGCCCTCTCGTGTTCCAGTTTCAGCTGATGAATGCAGGAGGAGTCAGAGGCCGAGAGGAAGAGCAAAGAGCAGATGTTTAACCTCTTAACCCCAGCACAATTTCTACAGTTTGCTATTACCCAAATTGAAAACGACTTGAAAACAGCGTCTAAATAACGACAATAACAAGACGAAAACACAACAAAAAACAAAAAACAAAACCGCGACAATAAAGCAACAAAAAGCAACAAATAAAGCAATGAAAATGTGACAAAAATGCCACAAAAGGGCAAACACAGAAGTGACAAAGGTGCGACAAAAACACGACAAAAAAGTAAAAAGAAAAAGGACAAAAATGAGATGAAAATGTGACAGAAAAGCAACGAAAAAAGTGATGAAAAAGCAACAAAAAAACGCTTCCAAAATGTGACAAAAACGTGCTGGAAAAAGCAACAATAATACGACAAAAACCCAACTAAAGAGTGATGAAAAAGCAACAAAAAATCAACAAGAACGAGCGACAAAAAGGTGACAAAACAGGACCAAAAAAAAGACAAACACGACAGAAATGCTTACAAAATGCGACAAAAAAGCAGTGACAACGTGACAAAATAGTTACCATCAGTTTTGTAGTTCTTAGCTTTCAAATGAGGCGTTACTCTGGCCTATAGGCTGTGAGCTCCAGTCAGCAGCTTTTAGATTTGGAAGCAGAACTGGAGATAAGGTGCTGGGTTAAGGCTCATTGTATTGATGACATTTGTGACCACTCCAGGTTTCACACACAAGGCTTTACTATTAAAGATGATTATTTTATTATAGTTCTGATTACTCTTTCCTCTTAATCTTCTTTCTCGGAAGCATCACGTGTAAAACAGTAAAAACCTTTCCTAAAAGAACAATTTGGCTTAATAAGGATATAAAAGGGTAACGTCAGCTGGAGAACGAGAGTAAAGACAGGACTCGTTTGGGTAGAAAGACTGAAGGATATGTTTTATTAGAAATTGTGCATCAAGCATCATCCACCTGTGAACAATCGACTTCTCTGGAATGTTTACGACGCACCAAAGAAAAGAAGAACTCTTAGAAAAACACAAACTGAATCCGGCGGGGCTTTTCCTTTTTTTCCCTTCTTTTTTTAATCATGCAAAGTGGGACAAATGAAGAGTAATTATATCGCGGGGAAGCGGAGACACACAGGGAGGAGGCTCAGGGCTGTGACCACCAACTCAAGAACACACAGGAAAACACACCACTGGAGTTTAGTAAAGGACGACCAGGCAGAAAGAGTTTTCCACTTCATCAAGATGAGACGCTGCAGCTTCCTCACATCTCCTACAGACGCCACACTTCCTTGGACTTCGCCGGGATTTTTTGATTTCTGCCTAGGGCTGCGCACATAAAACATTTTTTAGACTAATGTTTAATTTCTGTCACATATGTATCATTAACCCCCCCATACACACACCTACTTTATTCCCAAATGTTCCACTTTTTTCGCAAAATGTTTTTTCCCACCTAATTTTCTCATTTGTTTACCCTATTTTCCATTTCCCCCCCAATCTTTCCACTTTTCCCCCATTTTTTCAATTTTTTGGCTCTTTTTCCCCAACGTTGTTGTAAAGTTGTTGTAACGTTGTTGTAACGTGGTTGTAACGTAGTTGTAACGTAGTTGTAAAGTTGTTGTAAGTTGTTGTAACGTGGTTGTAACGTTGTTGTAACGTGGTTGTAACGTTGTTGTAACGTGGTTGTAACGTAGTTGTAAAGTTGTTGTAAAGTTGTTGTAATGTTGTTGTAACATGGTGTAATGTTTTGTAATGTTTTGTAACGTGGTTGTAACCTTGTTGTAACGTGGTTGTAACGTAGTTGTAAGTTGTTGTAAGTTGTTGTAAAGTTGTTGTAAAGTTGTTGTAACGTGTTGTAACGTTGTTGTAACGTGGTTGTAACGTAGTTGTAAAGTTGTTGTAAAGTTGTTGTAAAGTTGTTGTAATGTTGTTGTAACGTGGTTGTAACGTTGTTGTAATGTTGTTGTAACGTGGTTGTAACCTTGTTGTAACGTGGTTGTAACGTAGTTGTAAAGTTGTTGTAACGTGGTTGTAACGTAGTTGTAACCTAGTTGTAAATTGTTGTAAGTTGTAAATGTTGTAACGTGTTGTACGTAGTGTAACGTTGTTGTACGTGGTTGTAACGTAGTTGTAACCTAGTTGTAACGTTGTTGTAAAGTTGTTGTAACGTTGTTGTAACTGTTGTAAAGTTGTTGTAACGTTGTTGTAAAGTTGTTGTAACGTGTGTAACGTGGTTGTAACGTTGTTGTAACGTGGTTGTAAATTGTTGTAACGTGGTTGTAACATGTTGTAAGTTGTTGTAACGTGGTTGTAAGTGTTGTAACGTGTTGTAACGTGGTTGTAACGTTGTAACGTGTTGTAAACTTGTTGTAACGTGGTTGTAAAGTTGTAACGTTGTTGTAAGTTTGTAACGTGTTGTAACGTTGTGTAAAGTGTTGTAAATTGTTGTAACGTGGTTGTAACGTTGTTGTAAAGTTGTTGTAACGTGGTTGTAACGTTGTTGTAAAGTTGTTGTAACGTTGTTGTAACGTGGTTGTAACGTAGTTGTAACGTAGTTGTAACGTGTGTTGTAAAGTTGTTGTAACGTTGTTGTAACGTGGTTGTAAAGTTGTTGTAACGTTGTTGTAAGTTGTTGTAACGTTGTTGTAACGGTTGTAAGTTGTTGTAACGTTGTTGTAACGTGTTGTAACGTGGTTGTAACTTGTTGTAACGTGTGTAACGTGGTTGTAACATTGTTGTAACGTGGTTGTAACAGTTGTTGTAACGTGTTGTAACGTGGTTGTAACGTGGTTGTAACGTGTTGTAACGTGTTGTAAGTTGTTGTAACGTGGTTGTAAAGTTGTTGTAACGTGGTTGTAAAGTTGTAACGTGGTTGTAACGTTGTAACGTGGTTGTAAAGTTGTTGTAACGTGGTTGTAAAGTTGTTGTAACGTGGTTGTAACGTTGTTGTAACGTGGTTGTAACGTGTTGTAACGTTGTTGTAACGTGGTTGTAAAGTTGTTGTAACGTTGTTGTAACGTTGTTTGTAACGTTGTTGTAACGTGGTTGTAAACGTTGTTGTAAAGTTGTTGTAACGTTGTTGTAACGTTGTTGTAACGTGGTTGTAACGTTGTTGTAACGTTGTTGTAACGTGGTTGTAAAGTTGTTGTAACGTTGTAAAGTTGTTGTAATGTTGTTGTAACGTGGTTGTAACGTTGTAGTGTTGTAAAGTTGTTGTAAAGTTGTTGTAATGTGTTGTAACGTGGTTGTAAAGTGTTGTAACGTTGTTGTAACGTGGTTGTAACGTTGTTGTAACGTTGTTGTAAAGTTGTTGTAACGTTGTTGTAAAGTTGTTGTAACGTTGTAAAGTTGTTGTAATGTTGTTGTAAAGTTGTTGTAAAGTTGTTGTAACGTGGTTGTAACGTTGTTGTAACATAGTTGTAAAGTTGCTGTAACGTTGTTGTAACGTGGTTGTAACGTTGTTGTAACATAGTTGTAAAGTTGTTGTAACGTTGTTGTAACATGGTTGTAACGTTGTTGTAACATAGTTGTAAAGTTGCTGTAACGTTGTTGTAACGTTGTTGTAACGTGGTTGTAAAGTTGTTGTAACGTGGTTGTAAAGTTGTTGTAACGTTGTTGTAAAGTTGTTGTAACGTTGTTGTAAAGTTGTTGTAACGTGGTTGTAAAGTGTTTGTAAAGTTGTTGTAACGTGGTTGTAAAGTGATTAGTCCTGAATGGACACAGTGGACTTGGGTTTGGTCCTGAACGGCCTGAGTTTCCCTTCAGTCCAGACGTTTGGAGCGATGCGGTGGCACAGTGGTTGAGCTCTGATCTCTTAGCCAGGAGGTCTAGGGTTCCATTCTCCAAAAGTCTTGTATCTGGATCAGGGCTGACTGACACGTGTATTAACCAATCAGAGAAAAGATGGATACAGCATGCAGTGTATTGTATATAATCTGTCACTTTGTCACAAAAAAGCAAAGAAACGCGGCGTAATTAGCAACTGTTCAGATTTGAAACGTTGGAGAATTCGACATGAATGCTTTAATCAATGTACGTTTGGAACGAGACAAAAATACTCTTGAAAGACGGAAACAAGAAAATCCTCTTAAAGAGGCAGGTACATCTTTTACTCACGGTTAATTCGGTTCCTAACCCGCAAGACTTATTACAGAGCCAAGGGCACACTTTTGAAGCAGTAATCAGAATCTATTTGGCCCAAACCACTTTTGGTTTGGTACTGAACGGTGAAGGTGGGAGCGTTTTAAGATGCATTCTCGTGTGTTTGTGAACTCACTATTACTGTGAGAATTCAGCTTGTAGGCGAGGTCATTCGGTTCCTGTCTGTGATTCGATCAATATGAAACTTTTTGAGATGTGACTGGCTGTTTGCAAAGTTCCAGACGCTCCTGCTTTGGAACAGAAACAAAAAGCAGGAGTGGACAGGTGAGTATTTCTGTGCAGAAGTTCTTTCCTGGGTCTGCAACAGTGTAAACAGCCATTAAATTAAACTGGAGTCAGTGCAGATAACAATCCTATTGTGGTAACTACGGTAACCAAAATTCGGCGCCTGGACCTATCCACACGAAACAAAAACTGTCACAAAGTCTAGCATCTTCTCTCTCAGCACATATGAACTAAGGTCACATGACTGTCTCATAAAGGCGTCCAAAAGTGGAGACGATATTGAGAATGTGGCCAATAATGATCAGTGAAAACATTTGGTCTGTTTCCAGGATTTTGTTGCGTCAACATGTCTGTTGTGCTCATTTTTTCAAAGCAGTGATGATTTTGCTGACTACAATATGCCAGAAACATCGTTTCAAACGTTTCGCCTCTCATCCAAAAGGCTTCGTCCCCATGGTCTTTATCTGGGGCTGCGGGCTCAACCGACCTTTAGTGTCGCTGACGAAGCCTTTTGGATGAGAGGCGAAACGTTTGACACTTTAACTACAGAGTACAGATGGCGACTCCAGAACCTTCATTGAAGATGAACAACTCCTGTACGACTGAGAGCTTACACAGACATGCCAGAAAAAGTTAATTTGTCCTTGATTTGAGCTGCTCGTTTCAAGAAACCTGTCCATGAGGAAAGTTTTTACGCTTGAATTAAGAAAATGAGATAGAAATAAAAATACATTTACTTGAAATAGCTTCGTTTTTTTAAATGTTTTTTATTCATTGAAGCCTGGCCAGTATTTCGTCATAATTTAAGCCAAAGCCATACTTTTGTGACTAAAACGGAATAAAAAGTGGTTAATGAGACTGAAACTGTGACTAAACTCTCCTGGTATTGTTTGTTTGACTGCTAAAAACGGGACTAAAGTCAGGTGAACTTGGATATCTGAAAGGGGAGCTGGAATGGAACCTGTGACCTCCCGGCTGTGGCAAACGTCTCGCAGACCGGCGCGTTGGCAGTGCATCAGCGAAATCACAAAGTCACACAGAGGACACGCCTGTGGATAAAAAGGGAATGTGGTGCACGTCTTTTTAGCAGCATTACGGCCGAGATCTTCTTCAGTGAATCAGAAAACAAACGCACTTGAATGTGACAGAGACAAACGGACACAGCCCCAGACCTTTAGCACACAGACCGACCATAAGAATAATCATAATAATCATAATAAATATAATATTAATCGATAAAACAAGTAGAAGGAGTTATAATACAGAGTGTTTTTGCATCGGCTTGGACAAATAAAGTCTCTTTCATTTTTGGGGCGAAAATCAATAAATGTGAGGGTTCCTCTTCCACCCGGAAACAGAAGAATTGTACAGTAGAATACGGTAACACAGCGAGAATCGGATAAATCAACTCGATCTTTTCTGTACAAAGTTCACAAAGTCCCAGAAAACAGGAAACGTCCCATGTCGTCTTCGTGTCAGCCCGACCGCACACACGAAAATGAACACGCACAGGCACAGGAGCTTTTAATGCTACAAAGCTCCGGCCTGAGGTGAGCAGACAGAGAGAGAGATGAACTATGGGCCTGAGGCGGCACTCCCTGGATGCTTTTAAACGTTACAAAAGGTCGGGAGTAAGGAGCAAGAGAAGCAGCTTCACCCTTTGCGCTCTCGGCAACAGCTACTTTCTTTGTTTGTGCGATATTTTGACAAAGGTGAGATATGTATTTGAAGAAATCAGATGTGAAATGGATTGAAAACAGATATAACTGACTCACACTCTTCCACTTAAAGCCATTTGTGTCCCAGTGAAATCCTAGAAGGACCGACTGCAAAACAGAAAGTCATATTCTGGTTATGACTTTTAAATTTTGTTCTTCAAAGGCTAAAAAATAAATACAATTTCCACACAGGGTGACGTGTCAATCCAGCTGCGGAATAAAAACATAAAACAAAAAAGATAAATGTCATGAATTTAGAAATGTTTTTGATATAATAAAAGTAGTTTGTTTGTGTTGCTGCATGAGTCACAATGATGTACGAATGTACTTTGTTAAACTTACACTTACATTTGAAACAAGTCCCAGCGAATCTTTAAAACGCTGAGTGTGGCTTTGGACAAAAATGGCTTAAAGTGAGTCTTTTGACTGTTCAAAAAGACTTTGTATTACGACAGGCTGCATTTGAAAGGTTAAAAATACAAAAATAAACATGCTTTTGTAGACAGTGACTACGATTACATGCCGTCGATATTTGGGTTAAAGTCAATATTCCGGTTTCTGAAACATTTGGAATAACCCTGCGTGAGCACATAGAGTTACTCCTGTTACATGGCCATTGAAATCAATACCTCATTTCAGAAATACATGTTTGGTCACTTTGTGCATGCGCAGCAAGCCTCAAACAAGTGAGAACGGCCGGAAGTTGTTTGGGACAGGTGTAAATGAGCCAGTAGAGATATTATCGTAACTGAATCACAGTCTAAAAGCATCTCAATTCATCATATTGGGTCATGCTGTAAGGTCATACCATCTCTGGAGTACAGTCATGATTCATAATAAATAAATAGGCGCATTCACTAATGCTAACATGGCTAATGCTAACATCCACAGCAGCTTATAAATCGTCTCACTGAGGAGGATCAGCGCCGCTAAAACATCAATATGTGTACACAATACAGCGCCTTGCGAAAGTATTCGGCCCCCTTGAACTTTTCGACCTTTTGCCACATTTCAGGCATCAAACATAAAGATATAAAACTGTAATTTTTTGTGAAGAATCAACAACAAGTGGGACACAATCATGAAGTGAAACGAAATTTATTGGATATTTCAAACATTTTTAACAAATAAAAAACTGAAAAATTGGGCGTGCAAAATTATTCAGCCCCCTTAAGTTAATACTTTGTAGCGCCACCTTTTGCTGCGATTACTGCTCTAAGTCGCTTGGGGTATGTCTCTATCAGTTTTGCACATTGAGAGACTGAAATATTTGCCCATTCCTCCTTGCAAAACAGCTCGAGCTCAGTGACGTTGGATGGACAGCGTTTGTGAACAGCAGTTTTCAGTTCTTTCCACAGATTCTCGATTGGATTCAGGTCTGGACTTTGACTTGGCCATTCTAACACCTGGATATGTTTATTTGTGAACCACTCCATTGTAGATTTTGCTTTATGTTTTGGATCATTGTCTTGTTGGAAGACAAATCTCCGTCCCAGTCTCAGGTCTTTTGCAGACTCCATCAGGTTTTCTTCCAGAATGGTCTTGTATTTGGCTCTATCCATCTTCCCATTAATTTTAACCATCTTCCCTGTCCCTGCTGAAGAAAAGCAGGCCCAAACCATGATGCTGCCACCACCATGTTTGACAGTGGGGATGGTGTGTTCAGGGTGATGAGCTGTGTTGCTTTTACGCCAAACATACCGTTTTGCATTGTTGCCAAAAAGTTCGATTTTGGTTTCATCTGACCAGAGCACCTTCTTCCACATGTTTGCTGTGTCTCCCAGGTGGCTTGTGGCAAACTTTAAACAACACTTTTTATGGATATCTTTAAGAAATGGCTTTCTTCTTGCCACTCTTCCATAAAGGCCAGAGTTGTGCAGTATACGACTGATTGTTGTCCTATGGACAGAGTCTCCCACCTCAGCTGTACATTTCTGCAGTTCATCCAGAGTGATCATGGGCCTCTTGGCAGCATCTCTGATCAGTTTTCTCCTTGTATGAGCTGAAAGTTTAGAGGGACGGCCGGGTCTTTGTAGATTTGCAGTGGTCTGATACTCCTTCCATTTCAATATTATCGCTTGCACAGTGCTCCTTGGGATGTTTAAAGCTTGGGAAATCTTTTTGTATCCAAATCCGGCTTTAAACTTCTTCACAACAGTATCTCGGAGCCTGGTGTGTTCCTTGTTCTTCATGATGCTCTCTGCGCTTTAAACTGACCTCTGAGACTATCACAGAGCAGGTGCATTTATACAGAGACTTGCCTACACACAGGTGGATTCTATTTATCATCATTAGTCATTTAGGTCAACATTGGATCATTCAGAGATCCTCACTGAACGTCTGGAGAGAGTTTGCTGCACTGAAAGTAAAGAGGCTGAATAATTTTGCACGCCCAATTTTTCAGTTTTTATTTGTTAAAAAAAGTTTGAAATATCCAATAAATTTCGTTCCACTTCATAATTGTGTCCCACTTGTTGTTGATTCTTCACAAAAAATACAGTTTTATATCTTTATGTTTAATGCCTGAAATGTGGCAAAAGGTCGAAAAGTTCAAGGGGGCCGAATACTTTCGCAAGGCACTGTATAAAGTAGCGAGGTGAGCTCCTGATTACGGCCGTTTGATGAGATTATATCAAAGTTCTGACAACTCTTCTTCTGCTCTAAAAGCAACATGTTTGCACTGCAAAGGTAAATCTTTCCTAACAATAATGTTTTAGCGGCACAGACCCTCCTCAGTGGATGTTAGCATTAGCCGTGTTAGCATTAGTCACATAAGCACTAGCATTAGCGAATGTGTTGCCTATTAATTTATTATTGTGGTAATTATGGCCTTATAGCATGATCCGATATGATACATTGCAATGCTTTTAGACTTTCCTCATGCAAATATTTCCACAGTTCTGGCTCATTTACAATCGATCCAAATCGCAACGTACGGAGTACATCACAATGCAAATATGCGCTATTTCGGTCAACAGAAGGCAGTATATCCATGTCTTTTACTACATGAATAAAGTCATCGCTTTCCTCCTCGCTCCAAAAGTTTGGTGCTGTGCGGAACTCAAAAGACCAAGATTCCTAGCAGATCAAACAGATCTGCACACAAATTAATGTTCCTTTTGATGGGGATATTTCGATATACGTGTATATATGTCCAAATATTTGGGTAAGAAAAGGAGTAACCCAGAGGTCACATGGCTGTGCGCAACTGATATTGAATGTTTCGGTTATGAACGGGTTATTGAAGGCATATAAACGTAGTCTATGACGAGGCCAGAGGGTAAACGTCTCGAAACAACTCAAACCTACTTCTTCAAAGTTTATTGTTTACTGTAAAAATAGAACCCTACGACAAAAGGACGGCCCGAGGGTTAAGGCCAAATCAACTGTCTGTTTCCGAAAAGTCAAAGTGTTTAGGCCGAAGCCGCTCCGCCCTCTGAAGGGTTAAAGGGACTGTACCTGATTTTCAAACTCGGAGCAGAGAGACTGCTTTAGTGGATTTGACAGACGTTTGTGGGAAAAAGAGAGAGCGAGACGGCGACCTGCGTGAGGGGCGTGTCTAAGGGGGCGTGGCCACCCCGGAATGTGATTGGCCGCCCCACGCAGAGGGGCGGAGGCAGTGCACTGTTTAGCTCAACATTTCTGTCCAATATAAAAGCTTCCCCACACGCAGGAGAGGTCTGTTAGTGCCGCCCCCAAGCCACAGTGAGAGAAGAAAAAGAGGAATGAGTTTAACCGAGTTTAAACTTAACCCGCTCACTGGGCAGTCGGCGGTTCAAATCCCGTTTAAGGCGAGATGCTGCAGGTGAAAACAGGGTCTAGTTTTCATCTTAGTTTTAAGGTGAGAGCAAAAAAAACAGCTCAAATGCTCCCTTTATGTATCTGCCTGATACATAAAGGGACAAGGGACTAAACTTTAGGGCTGTTGATTTATTTTAAATAAATCAATGTTGTTCATTTTTATGCATAAAACGCCTTATTTTTTATATGAAAACATGAAATGGCAGAAAACTTGATATATTTCAGTCAGTAATCTATAGCTCTCTATTTAAATTCAGCTGCAGCGTCTCGCCCGCTCACTAGGAGCTCGGCAGTTCAGTTAAAATGTAAAGAGTAAAAAGCACTTTCTGAAGCCACGTGTTTGTGCAGCCGGGCCGTTGTTCTGAAGATTCCACACGATAATGATGTTCACAATATGAAACCATTGATAGAAATATGTTACACAGATTTACAAAAGCCGAACGGTTAAAAGTGCGGAGTAGAAAATGCTCAGGACTCACAGAACCACTGTTACTGCTGGAGTTACTCTGTCCACACTCCAGACTTCCTCGTTTTTCCCCACGTTTGTTTGTTTGGGTGTTATTCCCGCGTTGAGGCGTGGTTTTCCCGCGTGGCAAGGCGTGGTTAAGTGGACGGCACCATGTCTTTGATCACGGGTTCACGGTTCAGGTACGTGGCCCAGTAAACCAGGTTAAAGCTCCCGAACAGGACGGGGAAGAGGATCCGCGATATGCGGTCGATTTTACTGACGCTGTTGAAGCTCTTCTTCTGCTCCGGCACCTTGGTGCCATCCGGTCTCAGCTTCCCAGGCTCTGTTGGGGTGCCGCCCCCTTTGGCGATGGTGGGGAGCGTGCCCGACGGGTCTTTGCCGATGTTCGGGGCGTAGTTGGCCACGGCCACCGCGTAGGCGTTGTTCTTCTTCATCACAGACGCGCGCTCCTTTTTCTGAAGGAGAGACAGAGACAAGTTCATATCAGCAGGGGGCGCTAACATGATCTATATATTGTACATGTTTTAAGTGGTAAGGGAAACCGGAGTTCCCGGAGGAAACCTACGCAGACACGGGGAGAACATGCAAACTCCACACAGAAAGGCCCCGTCCATTAGACCATGCACTGCTGATCTATAATCCAAGCATCTCAGGTGTTTGATGAGGACATTGAACCTTTCTTTGGCCTGCTGAACAGTCAAAAGTGGTTCCAAAACAAGTTTGTATGCTCTGCAGAGCACTCATGGATGAATAAAACCTCTGAAGGAACTTCTCAGGTTCAGGTTTACTTTATTAGTACTCATAGGCAGATTTGTCTTGCAGCATTTGAGAGGTTTGGTGTCAGGACAAACAATACTTAAACATTAGCATATTGGCTCACCAGGATACATGATACAAAAATCTATTTCAGTGTCACTGCATGAACAATAATACATAAATTAATTGGTCTATACATGTTTTAACTCCTTAGACAGACGATGGGAGTCACAGTTCACAATGTTGGTGGCTACAAGCTGTACCTGCCTGATATACTGTGTTTCAAGACTTAGTTGGGAATCCCCAACTTAAGCTAAAGCTAAAGCTCATTTTGTTCCTGTAGTGACCAACGAGAATGACACGACTGATGCAATGTACGATCTATAAAGACAGTGTCTTGTCTATATTAAAATGAGACTGATTTCTAAGGAAAGAAAGATGCTGGTATCCTCTTTTACTAACTGCTTCAGACGTTTCTTCAAACCTGAAGGTGACACGAGCAGATGCAGAGGAATTTGTATCAAAGATGGACGGCCATTTACTTATTTGGACATATCTAAGTTTGAGAAAAGCGACGTGGAACTAAACGCCAAGTCTGTGGGCGCCACAGCCCACTTGGAGGAACTGCAGCATACAGCCGCCAGCTTTACCACTTCATTTAAGTATGTGTCGTTATGGTCCTTGAACGCCTCATGAGCCTCCAGTTTTAGCAGCTGGTAAAAAAGAGGCAAAAATTACCGGACAGTTTCCTGGATATACTGAACTATACCAAAAGCAATTTCATGAGGATTTCAACTGCAACAGAACAAAGTCAGTCGGATGCTTTTACAGGTAACAATCATTTATCAACTTCTGTCCTGAAGCGAAATCCCATCAGTTTTAGCGCCATAACTGTTACTGGTACTATCTCTTGGCTGTTTTAACACGGACCACACTTACAAAGCACTGTTTGAGATGTTCATATAATGAACAAAAATGAACAAAATGGAGTCTGTAAAATGTAAAATACCGTGTCATTGTTAACAAAGTGCTATGATGGATTCACCAGTCGAGAGCCTCAGCTAACAGCTTTTCTCCCCTTTTTAAATTGTGTTTAGCTAACGTTAGTCTATCGGATTACCACAGTTTACTTTATAACTCTGCCCATGTGAAGCCGCCCCCACCTTGTTGATGACCACACTCTTGCCGTCCCAGGCCCAGCCGCGTTTGGTGAAGTAGTTGACGGTGGCAAACTCAATGAGTGCGGAGAAGACGAAGGCGTAGCACACGGCGATGAACCAGTCCATGGCCGTGGCGTAGGCCACTTTGGGCAGTGAGTTACGGGCACTGATGGACAGGGTGGTCATGGTCAGTACTGTGGTCACTCCTGTAAGAGGGGGAGAGAAGAGGAGAGGGTTTTAGGGCTAAATGCTTTGTCCTATAGATCTGTAACACCTACAGTATGGTCTACGTCAGGTCCACCTAAAACTCTGCATCTCTGCAAGCTCAAAACAAAGAGGGGGACAAAACTAAACAGTCTCCCATTTCTCCACCATTACTTTAACAAACGCTGGATTTTGAAAGTATTTTTGTACTACATAAAGATACAGAGACATGGAGAGGAGCCTAAACACTTAAAAACAAACAATGTTAACCAGGAACCTAATGTTAGCTTGATGCTACATGCTAACGTTAGCAACGAGTGCCGTATTTCACTTTTTCTGAACAATTTTTTGTGAAAAAACCTCCATATGAACCCGATTTTGGCTTGACTTTATTAGTGTGTGATGAATATGTTTATAGTCCACCAGAAAACGGATAAAAAGAAATGTGTGATTCTCATGGGAGGTTTTCTTCCCCTCGGCTTGGCCACGCCCCCTTGTATGATGTGTTGCTGTCTCCTTCTATAGAGGCCGATTGTGTTTTACTACTCGCTAGTGCTAACGGCTAAATGCTATGATACTATGCTATGACAAGCTAAATCAGGCTACGGCTCTTTGTTGACGAGAAGTGTGTAATAATCTATACATTTAACAACAACTTTAAAGGCCGCTTTAGGTGCAGCTTTATTAGTCCTTATGTCTTGTAACATACAGTATGTTTGATTGTTTTGACACATTCTCAGCGCTGATCCACTAAGGTTAGCGCATGTCATCCTCTTTAGACCAGTAGTTTGTGGTTTTGTCCCTTTCGGCAGCCTGACATTTACTTTAGTTTATCTGACCATGTACCATCTACCTGCCCCTTTTTGATTTATTTATTTATTCATTAATTGATTGATTGATTAATGAATTTATTTATTTTTCACCCAAACTTTGTTTATAAATACTGTATGTCTGCAAAATTTTGAAATAAAAACATCAATCAATCAAATATAGCCGCAAGCGGCGATTATCGGCCCTCGCCGACCGCCCCTCAGTCCAAAATTATGGTATTGCTACTGCCTTTATGTTTGTTTTTGCGCCGCAGAACATCCACAAAGGTTATCCAAAGTACTTTGGTTCCTCACTTCTCGCTGAATTATGGAGTTTAACATTTTTCCATCAGAATAAAATGGGACGTTCTGGTCATCGCTACGGCAACACCGTGAAAATATGGCATAGGTGTAATTGACTTTTCTGATCGGAATGACCAAATAGAATTTTGTGCCAAATTATTTTAATTTTCGTAAAACTAAACTTTGTACTCTCCATATAATTCCTATAGGGGGCGCTATCGTGCCCAATTTGAATTTTGCCAAATAAAGTGTTTAGGACTGAGACTTTAACAACTGGTAACAAAATGAGCAAAATCGGGCTTCATATGTGCGAATGGGAGCCATTTTTTGTTTGCGAAAAATCTCAAAATACTTCGTACAGTTTGCGGCTTCGCCGCATAAAAACCGTAAAACTTAGAAAAGTAATTTGGAACTTTTAAAGTTCTACTTCTCAAGATTATTTTCCACCCAAAATTAGGTCGTTCCGATAAACGCTCTAGGAGGAGATAGATTTTGTACGAAGTGAAAAATAAAGGCGGATTCCCGCTTCGCGGGCTGTCGTCCAAAATGGCCGACACCCAATATGGCGGACGGCGTTGCCTTAATAATATTTTTTGCTCAACTTGTCATAATGCACGTCTGTACCGATTTTTATGATTCTACGACAAACTTCATTTTTGGCAAAGTCCTATCTCGCAATGTTAAAAAAAAACGGAGTTGGCTCTATCGCGCCACTATTTTGAAATTCAAAATTTGGAAATAGTCAAAAGTTGCGTCGGATCGGGTTTGAATTTTGGGCCAAAATCGGTGACTTTTCGTCGATGTTCACTGGGTGAAAATTGCGACGGTGCGAAAGAAAGAAAGAAAGAAGAAAGAAAGAAAGAAAGAAAGAAAGAAAGAAAGAATAATATTCCCATACGAAAACAATGTTCCCGCTTACGCGGGTACCATAAACTATATATTTTCGGAAAGCGCTCGCGCATTCCTACCTCATGGCAGAGGTCCTGGGTCGTGCCCGTCAGTGACCCAGGGCTCTCAGTCGCCCATTGACTTTTATGGGCTCTGTACAATTACAATGTTGATTTTTGCATTATATATATACACTCCCTAAAGGATTATTAGGAACACCTGTTCAATTTCACATTAATGCCATTATCTAAACTACCAATCACATGGCAGTTGCTTCAATGCATTTAGGGGTGTGGTCCTGGTTAAGACAATCTCCTGAACGCCAAACTGAATGTCAGAATGGGAAAGAAAGGTGATTTAAGCAATTTTGAGCGTGGCATGGTTGTTGGTGCCAGACGGGCCGGTCTGAGTATTTCACAATCTGCTCAGTTACTGATTTTCACGCACAACCATTTCTAGGGTTTACAAAGAATGGTGTGAAAAGGGAAAAACATCCAGTATGCGGCAGTCCTGTGGGCGAAAATGCCTTGTTGATGCTAGAGGTCAAAGGAGAATGGGCCGACTGATTCAAGCTGATAGAAGAGCAACTTTGACTGAAATAACCACTCGTTACAACCGAGGTATGGAGCAAAGCATTTGTGAAGCCACAACACGCACAACCTTGAGGCGGATGGGCTACAACAGCAGACCCCACCGGGTACCACTCATCTCCACTACAATAGGAAAAAGAGGCTACAATTTGCACGAGCTCACCAAAATTGGACAGTTGAAGACTGGAAAAATGTTGCCTGGTCTGATGAGTCTCGATTTCTGTTGAGACATTCAGATGGTAGAGTCAGAATTTGGCGTAAACAGAATGAGAACATGGATCCATCATGCCTTGTTACCACTGTGCAGGCTGGTGGTGGTGGTGTAATGGTGTGGGGGATGTTTTCTTGGCACACTTTAGGCCCCTTAGTGCCAATTGGGCATCGTTTAAATGCCACGGACTACCTGAGCATTGTTTCTGACCATGTCCATCCCTTTATGACCACCATGTACCCATCCTCTGATGGCTACTTCCAGCAGGATAATGCACCATGTCACAAAGCTCGAATCATTGATTGACTGCGGAATCTTCCGCAGTCAATTATTGGTTTTCATGTTCTTTAATATTATTATTATTGATTGACTGCGGAACTTTCCGCAGTCAATTATTGGTTTTCATGTTCTTTAATATATTATTATTATTATTATTATTATTCCATCTTTTTCCTGAATTTCAGCACCTTTCAGCACTTTCATGCTTTGTGCAATTTCTGCAAGTTATGCATCAAAACGTTCCGCATGTTGACGAGAATCCTGCTATTACTTTTCGGACTTCTGCGATTTACGGTTTTTCCGCAATCGGACGAAATACCGAACATTTTTCCCATTGACGCATAATGGGGCTCCCGCAAATTCATGCTTTTCCGCATTTTTTTCCGCAATTTCTGCAATTTCTGCAATTTGTGCATGTTCAGCTTCCGCAACTTGTGGGTTTTGAGAAAAAATTGGCCTTCTGCAGTTTTCCACTTTTTTCTACGGGAATTTGAAATTTTTGCATTGGTGTGTATGTGGTCTCTGCCCCATTAGTGTGTATGGCGAATCCAGCCAATGCATTTTAATAGGATTTCTGGCTCGCCATGTGTTTCAGCCATTTGTGCAGCTTCTGCTATTTCAGCATTTAGGCGATTTCTACAGTTTGACCAGTTTATGGAATTTAAAAAGTTTATGCAATATAAACAATTTATGCAAATTAACCACTTTATGGAATTTAACCAGTTTACGCATTTTAACCAGTTTATGCAACATAACAATTTATGCCATTTAGGATTTATGAATTTAAACAGTTAAGGCAGTTTATATAATTTATGCAAATTAACCAATTAATGCATTTTACAGTTTTTTTTGCAATTTAACCAGTTTATGCAACATAACAGTTTGTGCCATTTAAACTGTTCATGCATTTTACCGGTTTATGCAAATTAGATTATGCAAATTAACCAATTTATGAATTTTACAGTTTTTTGCAATTTAACCAGTTTATGCAATCTTAAGTTCATGCAACATGAAAGTTTATGCATTTTACCGATTTATGCAAATTAGATTATGCAAATTAACCAATTTATGCATTTTACAGTTTTTCTGCAATTTAACCAGTTCATGCAATTTATCCAGTTTATGCATTTTACCATTTTATGCAATTTCACCAGTTTATGAACATTAGATTATGCAAATTAACCAATTTATGCAATTTCTGCAATTTCTGCATTCGATTCCCGCAGTTCCGCAGTCAATCGCAATGGCTTCAGCCATTGCAGCATTTCTAGTTATTATTATTATTCCATCTTTTTCCTGATTTTCTGCACCTTTCAGCACTTTCATGCTTTGTGCAAATTCTGCAAGTTATGCATCAAAACGTTCCGCATGTTGAGGAGAATCCTGCTATTACTTTTTGGACTTCTGCGATTTACGGTTTTTCCGCAATCGGACGAAATACCGAACATTTTTCCCATTGACGCATAATGGGGCTCCCGCAAATTCATGCTTTTCCGCATTTTTTCCCGCAATTTCTGCAATTTCTGCAATTTGTGCATGTTCAGCTTCCGCAACTTGTGGGTTTTGAGAAAAAAATGGCCTTCTGCAGTTTTCCAGTTTTTTTCTACAGGAATTTGAAATTTTTGCATTGGTGTGTATGTGGCCTCTGCTCCATTAGTGTGTATGGCGAATCCAGCCAATGCATTTTAATAGGATTTCTGGCTCTCCATGTGTTTCAGCCATTTGTGCAGCTTCTGCAATTTCAGCATTTAGGCGATTTCAACAGTTTGACCAGTTTATGGAATTTAAAAAGTTTATGCAATATAAACAATTTATGCAAATTAACCACTTTATGGAATTTAACCAGTTTACGCATTTTAACCAGTTTACGCATTTTAACCAGTTTATGCAACATAACAATTTATGCCATTTAGGATTTATGAAATTTAAACAGTTAATGCAGTTTATATAATTTATGCAAATTAACCAATTAATGCATTTTACTGTTTTTTTTGCAATTTAACCAGTTTATGCAACATAACAGTTTGTGCAATTTAATCTGTTCATGCATTTTACCGGTTTATGCAAATTAGATTATGCAAATTAACCAATTAATGCATTTTACAGTTTTTCTGCAATTTTACCAGTTTATGCAATTTCACCAGTTTATGAACATAAGTTTATGCAAATTAACCAATTTATGCAAATTTATGCAATTTCTGCATTCGATTCCCGCAGTTCCGCAGTCAATCGCAATGGCGCAGCCATTGCAGCATTTCTAGTTTCAAATTGGTTTCTTGAACATGACAATGAGTTCACTGTACTACAATGGCCCCCACAGTCACCAGATCTCAACCAATAGAGCATCTTTGGGATGTGGTGGAACGGGAGCTTCGTGCCCTGGATGTGCATCCCACAAATCTCCATCAACTGCAAGATGCTATCCTATCAATATGGGCCAACATTTCTAAAGAATGCTTTCAGCACCTTGTTGAATCAATGCCACGTGGAATTAAGGCAATTCTGAAGGCGAAAGGGGGTCAAACACAGTATTAGTATGGTGTTCCTAATAATCCTTTAGGTGAGTGTATGTGCACGGGACGTGAGAGGAGTGCGTTAGTGCATGTTTGAGAGGAGGCCAGCGCTTCGCGCTCGTTTTGTGCGCTCTGCGCTCCGCTCCGCGCACTCTATACGATTACAAGAGCCCCTTCGCCAGCCCTGATGGCGCTCGGGCCTAATAAAAAAAAAGAAAGATGTTTCGTAGGGCTGCACTATGTACGTCACAAAAAATATCACATCGTGATATTAGGTGATGCAAAATCCGTATCGCCACAATATATCGCAGCATCACTACAGTCTTCATCTGACTGAGATCGACAATTTTACTCAGCATAAAACAAATAATGCATTGAACTTATAAATGTGAAAAAGTTCAGTTTTAGTTTTTCTTAAGTCTTGCTTTGATACAATTTGTTGAAAAACTAGTTACTTACGATTTGTGTTTAATTAGAATGGAACATATCGTGTTGAAATGGTTTAGAGAAATATCACAATAATATTGTTATCGCGATATTGCACAGCCTTATCGCATATTCCAAGTTACCTCAATATCGTGTATCGTGATTGAGCTGATGTTGATTTCCACCTGCAGTCCCCGGGCAGCAACACAACATTCAGCTTTGATGGTTATTGTTTAAAAACAGTATAATATACAGACACAATTTTACTATTTCCATATATTTTGGGACAATTTCTATTTGTTTGCATCTTCAAAAATCACCTGGAACATAGGTTTTTTAAGATGTTGGTCTTTAAAAAAAAAGTGCCTTGTGGAACCACCAGATTTACACTTAACATCACCAAATCTGACTTTTTACATTTTAGTGTTTCCCATTAGCAATTTTATGCAAACAAATGATCATAATGTGTATGTATATATACATATATATACATCCATCCATCCATTTTCTTCCGCTTTATCCGGGGCCGGGTCGCGGAGGCAGCAGTCTCAGCAGAGATGCCCAGACTTCCCGATCCACGCACACCTCCTCCAGCTGTTCTGGGGGGACCCCGAGGCCACACCAGGCCAGCTCGGAGACATAGTCCCACCAGCGTGTCCTGGGCCTTCCACGAGGCCTCCTCCCAATAGGACATGCCTGGAGCACCTCCCGAGGGAGACGACCAGGAGGCATCCGGAACAGATGCCCTAGCCACCTCAGCTGGCTCCTTTCGACGTGAAGGAGCAGCGACTCTACCCCGAGCTCCTCCCGGGTAACTGAGCTCCTCACCCGATCTCGGAGGGTGCGCACAGCCACCCTGCGAAGGAAACTCATTTCGGCCGCTTGTATTCGCGATCTTGTCCTTTCGGTCATTACCCAAATCTCATGACCATAGGTGAGGGTGGGAACGTAGATCGATCGGTAAATCGAGAGCTTTGCCCCCTGACTCAGCTCCCTCTTCACCACAACAGTCCGATACAGCGACCGCATCACTGCTGACGCTGCACCGATCCGTCTATCGATCTCACGCTCCATCCGTCCCTCACTAGTGAACAAGACCCCGAGATACTTGAACTCCTCCACTTGAGGTAAGGACTCCCCACCGACCTGAAGCGGGGAAACCACCTTTTTCCGGTGGAGAACCATGGCCTCAGATTTGGAGGTGCTGATCCTCATCCCGGCCGCCCAACACTCGGCTGCAAACCGCCCCAGTGCGCGCTGAAGGTCCTGATTTGATGAAGCCAACAGAACAACATCGTCTGCAAACAGCAGAGATGAGATCCTGAGGTTCCCAAACCGGACACCCTCCGGCCCTGGCTGCGCCTAGAAATTCTGTCCATAAAGGTAATGAACAGAACCGGTGACATAGGGCAGCCCTGGCGGAGACCAACACGCACCGGAAACAAGTCTGACTTACTGCCGGCAATGCGAACCAAGCTCCTGCTACGGTCATACAGGGAACGGACAGCCCTTAGCAGAGGGCCCCGGACCCCATACTCCCGGAGCACCCCCACAGGGCACCACGAGGGACATGGTCGAACGCTTTCTCCAGATCCACAAAGCACATGTGGACTGGTTGGGCGAACTCCCACGAACCCTCGAGCACCCGATGTAGGGTATAGAGCTGGTCCAGTGTGCCACGACCGGGACGAAAACCGCATTGTTCCTCCTGATGTTGATGTTTTATTGATTGATTTTATCTGTTTTCTTGTAATTTCTCTTTCTGCAACTGTGAAGCACTTTGAATTGCCTTGTGTATGAATTGTGCTCTACAATAAACTTGCCTTGCCTTGCCTTGCCTTGAATCCGAGGTTCGACTATCGGCCGGATCCTCCTCTCCAGCACCCTGGAGTAGACCTTACCGGGGAGGCTGAGAAGTGTGATCCCTCTGTAATTGGAGCACACCCTCCGATCCCCCTTCTTAAGAGTGGGACCACCACCCGGTCTGCCAATCCAGAGGCACTGTCCCCGACCGCCACGCGATGCTGCAGAGACGTGTCAGCCAAGACAGCCCTACAACATCCAGAGACTTAAGGTACTCGGGACGAATCTCATCCACCCCGGGGCCTTGCCACCGAGGAGCTTTCTAACCACCTCGGTGACTTCAGCCTGGGTGATGGACAAACCCCCCTCCGAGGCCCCAGCCTCTGCCTCCTCATTGGAAGACGTGACAGTGGGATTGAGGAGATCCTCGAAGTACTCCTTCCACCGCCCGACCACATCCCCAGTCGAGGTCAACAGCTCCCCGCCCGCACTGTAAACAGTGTTGGTGAAGCACTGCTTCCCCCTCCTGAGGCGCCGGATGGTTTGCCAGAATCTCTTCGAAGCCGACCGATAGTCCTCCTCCATGGCTTCTCCGAACTCCTCCCAGACCCGAGTTTTTAACCTCTGTGACCGCACGAGCTGCAGCACGCTTGGCCTGCCGGTACCTCTCAGCTGCCTCCGGAGTCCCACAAGCCAACAAGGCCAGGTAGGACTCCTTCTTCAGCTTGACGGCATCCCTTACTTCCGGGTCACCACCGGTTCGGGGATTGCCGCCGCGACAGGCACCAGAGACCTTACGGCCACAACTGCGAGCAGCCGCATCGACAATGGAGGAGGAGAACATGGTCCACTCGGACTCCATGTCTCCAACCTCCCTCGGAATCTGGGTGAAGCTCTTCCGGAGGTGGGAGTTGAAGACCCTACTGACAGAGGGATCCACCAAACGTTCCCAACAGACCCTCACAACACGTTTGGGCCTGCCAGGTCTGACCGGCTTCCTCCCCTGCCAGCGGATCCAGCTCACCACCCGGTGGTGATCGGTTGACAGCTCAGCCCCTCTCTTCACCCGAGTGTCCGAGACACGCGGCCGGAGATCAGATGACACAACTACAAAGTCGATCATCGACCTCCTGCCTAGGGTGTCCTGGTGCCACGTGCACTTATGGACACCCTTGTGCTCGAACATGTTGTTCGTTATGGACAAACTGTAACTAGCACAGAAGTCCAATAACAGAACACCACTCGGGTTCAGATCGGGGAGGCCGTTCTTCCCCATCACCCCCGTCCAGGTCTCACTGTCGTTACCCACGTGGGCGTTGAAGTCCCCCAGTAGAACAATGGAGTCCCCAGTCGGAGCACTATCTAGTACCCCTCCCAGGGACTCCAAGAAGGCCGGGTACTCTGCACCGATGTTGGGCCCGTAGGCCGAGACAATGGTGAGAGACCTGTCCCCAACCCGAAGGCGTATGGACGCGACCCTCTCGTTCACCGGGGTGAACTCCAACACGTGGCGGCTGAGCTGGGGGGCTATGAGCAAACCCACCCCAGCCCGCCGTCTCTCCCCGCGGGCAACTCCAGAAAAATGGAGAGTCCAGCCTCTCTCCAGGAGTTGGGAATCCGGAACCCAGGCTGTGCGTGGAGGTGAGCCCGACTATATCTAGCCGGTATCTCTCAACCTCCCGCACAAGCTCAGGCTCCTTCCCACCCAGTGAAGTGACGTTCCATGTCCCGAACGCCAGAAGCTGCTCACGCGGACCAGGTCGTCGAGGCACCCGCCTTTGACTGCCACCTAGTCCTCTCTGCACCCGACCCCTACGGATCCCTCTGCGGGTGGTGGGTCCACAGGAGGGCGGGCCCACGTCGTCCCTTCGGGCTGTGCCCGGCCGGGCCCCGTGGGCAGAGGCCCGACCACCAGATGCTCGCATTCGAGCCCCAACCCCAGGCCTGGCTCCAGGGTGGGGCCCCGGCTGCGCCATACCGGGCGACGTCACGGTCCTATATACAGTGAGGAAAATAAGTATTTGAACACCCTGCTATTTTGCAAGTTCTCCCACTTAGAAATCATGGAGGGGCCTGAAATTGTCATCGTAGGTGCATGTCCACTGTGAGAGACATAATCTAAAAAAAAAATCCAGAAATCACAATGTATGATTTTTTAGTAAGTAAGTAAGTAATATTTATTTATATAGCACCTTTCACAGACAGAGGTCACAAAGTGCTTCACAAAAAATACAAATAGAAATAAGAGTACATTTACATTTACAATCACAAAATATGGTGGTCATAAAACAACCCCTTTCCCACTGGAATTAAAAATGTTTAACTATTTATTTGTATGATACAGCTGCAAATAAGTATTTGAACACCTGTCTATCAGCTAGAATTCTGACCCTCAAAGACCTGTTAGTCTGCCTTTAAAATGTCCACCTCCACTCCATTGATTATCCTACATTTAGATGCACGCTTTGAGGTCTTTAGCTGCATAAAGACTTCTGTCCACCCCATACAATCAGTAAGAATCCAACTACTAACATGGCCAAGACCAAAGAGCTGTCCAAAGACACTAGAGACAAAATTGTACACCTCCACAAGGTTGGAAAGGGCTACGGGGAAATTGCCAAGCAGCTTGGTGAAAAAAGGTCCACTGTTGGAGCAATCATTAGAAAATGGAAGAAGCTAAACATGACTGTCAATCTCCCTCGGACTGGGGCTCCATGCAAGATCTCACCTCGTGGGGTCTCAATGATCCTAAGAAAGGTGAGAAATCAGCCCAGAACTACACGGGGGGAGCTGGTCAATGACCTGAAAAGAGCTGAGACCACCGTTTCCAAGGTTACTGTTGGTAATACACTAAGACGTCATGGTTTGAAATCATGCATGGCACGGAAGGTTCCCCTGCTTAAACCAGCACATGTCAAGGCCCGTCTTAAGTTTGCCAATGACCATTTGGATGATCCAGAGGAGTCATGGGAGAAAGTCATGTGGTCAGATGAGACCAAAATGGAACGTTTGGTCATAATTCCACTAAACGTGTTTGGAGAAAGAAGAATGATGAGTACCATCCCAAGAACACCATCCCTACTGTGAAGCATGGGGGTGGTAGCATCATGCTTTGGGGGTGTTTTTCTGCACATGGGACAGGGCGACTGCACTGTATTAAGGAGAGGATGACCGGGGCCATGTATTGCGAGATTTTGGGGAACAACCTCCTTCCCTCAGTTAGAGCATTGAAGATGGGTCGAGGCTGGGTCTTCCAACATGACAATGACCCGAAGCACACAGCCAGGATAACCAAGGAGTGGCTCTGTAAGAAGCATATCAAGGTTCTGGCGTGGCTAGTCAGTCTCCAGACCTAAACCCAATAGAGAATCTTTGGAGGGAGCTCAAACTCCGTGTTTCTCAGCGACAGCCCAGACACCTGACTGATCTAGAGAAGATCTGTGTGGAGGAGTGGGCCAAAATCCCTCCTGCAGTGTGTGCAAACCTGGTGAAAAACTACAGGAAACGTTTGACCTCTGTAATTGCAAATATAGGCTACTGTACCAAATATTAACATTGATTTTCTCAGGTGTTCAAATACTTATTTGCAGCTGTATCATACAAATAAATAGTTAAAAAATCATACATTGTGATTTCTGGATTTTTTTTTTTAGATTATGTCTCTCACAGTGGACATGCACCTACGATGACAATTTCAGACCCCTCCATGATTTCTAAGTGGGAGAACTTGCAAAATAGCAGGGTGTTCAAATACTTATTTTCCTCACTGTACATATATAAATATATATATATATATATATATATATTTCATATGCTCCTTCTGCAGATTATTACATTTTGTCTCAAAAAAAAAAAAAAATGTAATGTAATATCTTACTTTAATTTGCTCGTCGCTATACTAAACCTGGAACCACAAATGAACAAAGCAAGAACTATAGAATTGTACAATAAAACTTTCTGTAGTTTGTAATACATTGTTTCTTATGACCTGGACCCCGGAGTCAAATCACCCCATTTTTCTTCTTTGGAAACACCAAGATAGTTGTGTTTATTTAAGAAAAAAATCTGCCTAAACTATTGACCTTTTTTTTATACCGAACAAAATCACCAACATCAGAACTAAAAATTGACTGACATGTAATTGTTTTTTATGTGACAATTGTTTTGTTTTTTATCGGGCCAAAAATTCTCTTTGAGTAGTGAAAAACACTTTTTTCATAAAAACTGTGGTTATTTTATATATATATATATATATATATATATATATATATATATATATATATATATATATGGGTGGTTCAACTTTTAACTAGTTAAATTTGTAATACGCTTTAAACTTTCAGACCATCACTTTAACAGCCCAAAGATTCATCCATGAATTGTAAAAATGTATGGATGACCAAAATAACGGTTCCTCGCAGCTCTAAGCCCTTAAAGATGGGACTGCTGTGCCACACACAGTTTAGTTTGTGAGGCTCACCGAACACGGTCCGGGCCGGGACGGACTCGCGGTTGAGCCAGAAGGAGACCTGTGACAGGATGACGGTCATGATGCAGGGCAGGTAGGTCTGGATGACGAAGTACCCGATCTTCCTCTTCAGGTGGAAGTGGGCCGTCATCACCGTGTACTCACCTGCAGGGGACGCACAGAGGCAGAGCATGATTAGAGACACTGAAATATCAAACCATCTTCCTCTGGTCATCTTTCTGCTCAAACATGTCGTCAGAGAAACACAATCAGGGACAGAAACATGTGAGGGTATCTCCTCCATCTCTCCTCATCAACCATGCGGTGAATCAGTTGTGTTTCTGTTGCCGTGGGAGACAGCAGCGGCTAAAGACGGGACAAATATACAGGGCACATGTGCAGACAAAGAGACTAAACTTTAACAACATCTGCACTTTAGTCGCTCCAGAAGACTCCACACTTTACAGGCGAACAGCGAGACGACATTTGGAAGATGTCTGTGTAAGCTCTCAGTCGTACAGGAGTTGTCCATCTTCAATGAAGGTACTTGAGTCATCTTCTGCACTCAGTAGTTGAGTACAGAAGATGACTACCTTCATTGAAGACACAGTTGGAAGGTTTTTTCACACAAGAATTTATTGAGCTTTGGACAAATTAGAATTTTTACAGATTTTTTCAGTAATAACACCACATATTTTTTCCTCAATTGCTTGCCTGTTTTCAACTTTCCCCCCTAAATTTCCCCATTTTCTTGCAATTTCAGAACTTTTTCACGTCACAATTTTTCAATTTTCCTCCCCAGATTTCCTTCCTTTTTCCCCCAAGATTTTCCCAATTTTCTCACAATTTACCTCCCACATTTTTTCAGTTCCCCCAAAATGTCCTCCCTTTTTCTTGCAGATTTTAAAAATTTTGTCCCACACTTTTCTTCCAATTTCTCCCTAAATTTCCCCCATTTATTCTAAATTTTTCCGATATTTTTTTCCACAATTCTTGACATCGGAGATAAACTTCATAGCCTTATTGAGTCGTTTCTTTTCTTCCTCAACCTGCAGCGTCTCGCCTTAAAAGTATTCTGCGTGACATAGAAACTCGTTTACAAATTCTGCGATGGCCCCATTGCAGTGTTCGCCTGGGGCCTCTAAACTGCTAAACTTGCCCCCCCCCCCCCTCCCCCTTCCTCCCCTTTTACCCGGCCCCTCGCTGCCCATGACCCACTTCAGCTCCTCGCGGCTGAACAAGCACGAACACGAGTGGCTACATTAGAATTCACTCACTCAGATGAGGAACAGACGGAGTGCGGTCAGCGCTACAAGAGGAGAGAGGAGGCGGAGAGGGAGGAAGAGAGGAGAAGGAGGGAGAGAGGGGAGGAGAGAGGAGGAGAGAGGAGGAGAGAGGAGAGAGGAGAGAGGAGAGGGAGAGAGGAGAAGGAGGAGGAGAAGAGGAGAGAGGAGAAGAGGGAGAGAGAGGAGAAGAGGAGAAGAGGGAGGAGAGAGGAGGGGAGAGGGGAGGAGAGGAGAAGAGGAAGAGGGAGGAGGAGAAGAGGAGAAGAGGGAGGAGAGAGGAGAAGAGGAGAAGAGGGAGGAGAGAGGAGGCGGAGAGAGGGAGGAGAGAGGAGAAGAGGAGAAGAGGGAGGAGAGAGGAGAAGAGGAGAAGAGGGAGGAGAGAGGAGAAGAGGAGAAGAGGGAGGAGAGAGGAGGCGGAGAGAGGGAGGAGAGAGGAGAAGAGGAGAAGAGGAGAAGAGGGAGGAGAGAGGAGGCGGAGAGAGGGAGGAGAGAGGAGAAGAGGAGAAGAGGAGGAGAGAGGAGGCGGAGAGAGGGAGGAGAGAGGAGAAGAGGAGAAGAGGGAGGAGAGAGGAGGCGGAGAGGGAGGAGAGAGGAGAAGAGGGAGAGGGAGGAGAGAGGAGACAAGGGGAGAGGCAGGAGCGGAGGTGAGAGGGCATCCCAGATGGAGCTTCTAAAGGAGAGAGCGAGACAAGGGAAAGGGATGGAGAGAGAGAGGGGTAGGAGAGGACAGAAGTAGGAGGAGAGGGTAGGAAGAAGAGAGAGATGAGGGAGAGGGGGATGAGGGGGAGGGGAGGAGGAGAAGGAGAGAGATGAGGGAGAGAGGGGAGGAGAGGGAGAGAGGGAATCCCCAGATGGAGTCGCCACAGGAGAGAGAGGGGAGAGAGGGATGGAGTGATGGAGGAAGAGGGAGCTGCTCAAAAGCCGTGGCATGATTTGATGTTAAACATGAATAATGTAAGTATCACAGAGACGCAGTGTGTTCTCGCTCGTGCAAATGTCACGGCTGAGCGGATCCAGCGCCCCGCAGCCAGAAGCTCTCAGGTCCCACTCCCGATTCCCCCACCACCTGAGCTCAGAGGGATTTTGGATCTTGTTTAGAAAAGGCTCAATAAATCTGTCAGGCATTAGCTGTTGTAAAAATCCTTGTGTAAAAACCTTCCAAATGTAGTGGAGTCTGTAAAAGTGTGGAGTCTTCTGGAGCGACTAAAGTACAGATGTTGTTAAAGTTTAGTTCCTTTGTCTGCACATATATGTATATGTATATTTCTCCTGTCTTTAGCCGCTGCTGTCTCCCAGGAAATGACCATATTTCGATTACAGCGTCCTCTAGACCAGTGGCTCTCAACCTGGGGGTCGGGACCCCGAAGGGGTCGCGAGACAAATTTGGGGGGTCGCCAGATCATGGAGATAAAATATACATATTTTTATTAGTATATAATATAATATATTTTATTTTAGCATCTGTGTGCTATTTTACCAGAGTGCCATTATTTGTTCTTAATTTGATGAATTTTATTTTAGCCATTTGTTTATTTTCCTTGTCTTTTCAGAATTATGTAGGCAAATGTTCCTATTTCTCACGGTGTGACCCGGGCGGGGGTCACGCACCACTTAAACTGTTTTAATTGGGGTCGCGGCTCCAAAAGGTTGAGAACCACTGCTCTAGACAGATGTGGGCAATACAGGAGATCATTTTGTATGGTAGTTATGCACATTTTCAACAGTGCAAAAAGTAATCTTGAAATAAGTGAAATTAAATCAAATTTGTACTTATATTATATTAATTTGAGAGTCTAATTTCAAGAAATCTGTCCACGGGAGAAAGATATTTACACTTAAATTAAGATCAAACTACCCCAGTCTTATTTCAAATACATTAAGATTTTTTAAATCTAGTTTTGAGTGCGGCGATTTATTTTTTCTTGATTTAAGTGTAGATATCTTGACCCATGGACAAATGAGACTCTCAAATCAAGGACAAAACTACAGTAATGTATAAGCCATTTTTCCCCCCCAAGCTTTGAACCTTGCAGCTTATACAACGGTGCAGCTAATTAATAGATGTTTAGGTCATACTGAATATTGTGTAATGTTATCAATAATAACGCACATATCAATAATAACGCACATGGGTCCAAAAACAGCTCCACATAGAGTTTAGGAGTTGATGGAGGGCTCATCTTTCAGACCTATGTGCACAATAACTCAGACAGGTGCAAACCCTATCTCTGTCTTCCTCTACCTCTCTGTTTACTGCACATCAGGATGCCCTCTCATCGCTGAAATATTATGAAGCGAATGGCGGGTTAAATTCAACAAAAGCCTCAAGTGATTCACCACAGACCCAGCTCTGAGCCGCTTCGAACGCCAGGAAACTCCCGGGGCTGGGACAGCGTGCACAGACAGGACAAGGAGGGCAGTTCTAAACATGACCACACCCCCGAGGAGGAGTCGCTGTGTGGGCAGTGCTTTGGTTTGACTGAAAATCCAGGTTTAAAATATAATAGAATTGATCAACTTTTAAGTTCTTAACACACTTTTATAAAAGGAAATGAATCTGTAGGCCGCTGTTCTCTTAAAATATTTGACGGCGCATGAAGAGAAAAGTCAAGTATTTCCACTGGGCTGATGGCGCTTCAAAACACTCAAACCCATCACCAAATCCACACAGCTACCTTAGGGACGAGCCTTCGCCACCCTCTGTCATGTCAGGCTTTGTGTTAGAGCTGTTTAGATCTTACCTGACTGGTAGATCTTTCTGTGTGTCCTTTAACAACATGATGTCGGAGTCTGTGGACTTACAGTGGGGCATACCCCAGGGCTCGGTTCTTGGGCCCCTTTTGTTTCTGATTTATTTGCTCCCTCTCGGCGAGCTCATCCAGCAGTTCAGAGATGTCTCCTACCATCTGTATGCAGATGATCTCCAGCTGTACTGCTCTTTTAAGTCCTCTGAACCCCAGAGACTGGCTTCTCTCACTAACTGTCTGGCCAAAATAAAGGAATGGCTCAGTGATAATAGCCTCCAGCTGAACTCCAGTAAACGCAAACCCTAGTTGTTGCCCCAGATAGTATCGTGCCTCTTATTACTCAGCACCTTGGCGACCTAAGCGGCTCCGTAAAAAGAAGTCTGAGGAACCTTGGAGTAACTTTGATGAAGGGATGTCCCTAGAACGGCATACCAAGCAGCTGATCAGAAACTGCAACTTCCACTTACGCAACATCTCTAAGCTCAGACATATAGTTCATGTCATGAGCTTGAGATGATTGTTCATGCCTTTGTATCCTCGCGACTGGACTATTGTAACAGCCTGCTCACATGTGTTAGTAAAAAGATTTGGCCCGTCTGCAAGTAGTCCAAAATTCTGCTGCAAGGCTTTTAACCCGCGCACACAGGAGAGCCCATATTGCTCCAATTTTAAAATCTTTACACTGGCTTCCTGTCACACACAGAGTCAAGTTTAAAATCCTGGTGTTGACTTTTAGGGCTCTTCATTGTCAGGCGCCTGAATACATTAAGGGCCTGATCCAGCCTTATGTCTCCAACAGGATCCTGAGGTCCTCCACCCAGAACCTGTTGATGGTCTCTCGCACTTGTTTTAAAACCCGAGGAGACAGATCATTCAAGGCTGTCGCTCCTCGCCTTTGGAATGAGCTGCCCCTTTCTCTGCGCATGTTGGATTCCAACACAGTCTCACTCCGAAAGCGTCATAAATTGACGAACGGTCACTCGCCTTATGCGTAATATAGAACGCAAAAGGTACCCGTTTGCGTCTCCAGTAACGCAATGGGTTTGTAATGTATTTGAATGAAGAGTCCAGACGCGGCTCATTTGACGATATCGGACAGCTCATAGTATAGAACACGTAGTACAAATTCTGCTCGGTTTAGCCAACTATAAAACAATCAAAAAATGCAAAAATGACTCGCTGTGTATTTGCAATTACAATAATGCTAAAGAAACATGCAAAATCACAGTCAACACTCGCTTGAATCCCTCGCAAGACAGGCAAAAGCGCATTCAGCACGCATACACAAGCGCAGAACTACAGTATCATATTTGCGTGAATCTGAGGCCAAACTGTTGTTCATCAAAGCCAAAAAATGATGGATCCAGGACAAACCAAGCCGGACCCAACCCAATCACAAAAACTTCTTCAGGAACTTTTACAATATGGCATTGCATTACAGCAGTACGTAGTTTAAAGCCTTTTCCTTACCTTCTGCTGTCTTCGTGGGACGAGTTCTCCAGTATTTAGTCCCACAAGTGGCGTGTCATGGTCCGGTTTTAATCCATGGCTTGCCGGGTCTTTGCCGGGCTTGTAACCAGCCAAGGTGCGCTCTGTTCGGGTTAGCTTTGAGCTGCGGCCCGCTGGAGTCCCATGGAGGATCGTAACGCCGATTTACACTTCCTCTGCAAAAGTCCTTTGGGTGAAAGTGATGCCAAGTGTCCACGATGATATAAATGTCCTTATGTTTGCCTCGGTCAGCCTTTAAGGTTCAAAGATAAGCATTTATTGATCATATGTTTCATTAGGCGCCAATATACAATAACACGATCAGCTGTTTTGATTGACACCCGCGTCAATCAATGACACGCGTTCAAAACTGTGACGTCACTAAGAAGGCGGTCAATCTATATTTTTTATTGTAAAATATTAGTATTACACTAAACCTGCACTGCTGATACCGACTATAACATTATTATTTTATTTTTTTGCAGTCTGTTTACTTATTATTATTTACTGTGTACACTTTTTGTCCCACAAAGTCCTTGTATATAAGATACCACTATTTACTAATTAATTGTTGTTTATTTCACATTTCCTGCCTATTTGCACACCCTGAGTGTTTCTAAGAGCTGAATGTAACAAGTACATTTCTCCATTGTGAGATCAATAAAGGCTATTTTATCTTATCTTATTAGCCTTATTTACGTCATTGAGCAGAAGAATCTGAAAGCACATTTAAGGTTTGGATTGGAGGCCTTTTTATTTTATTTTTAGAATTATTATTTTTATAAATTTTTCAGCAATTAAAGACGGTTTACTTCACACATCTCTTGTATGAAACAGGTGCATAAGAGAATGTATAGAAGCCAAACGTAGAACAGGAAAAAACTCTCACACTGTATACTCCAAACACCAGTGTTCCTTTATTGATGCAACGTTTCGGCCAGTGGCCTTCGTCAGGCAAAATGTTTTTTATGAATGAGAAGCCATCCTTATATAGGGTGTGGCCTGCTGCATCACAGGATGCTGTCATAATGGCCTATGGCAAAACGTAGGCAGCATATACAACATACATCCAACACAAAAAACAAAGCCAGGATATAGTGAATAAAATATACATATGTACATATATACAATAAAAACATCTAGTGGCACATGAAATGCATATGGGAAATGGATATATAAGACAGCTCAAAAATAGAGAAGATCTGCCTAAATCTATGCAAATCAACATGTACACCAAGGAAGTTAACACAGCCTATAAACATAACATGGCATTGGAACCTCTATAGAGGTGTCAATAGAGAACTCTCTGTCTCTGTTCTCTGTCACCTGCATAAGCTCACTCTGCTACCATAAAGGGCACATCTTAACATCCGACCCTCAAGGAACCCCCTCTTTTTGTCAATAGGAGGGGGAAAAATTAAAAGACTATTTGGTCCGTGCCAATGTCAGCCCCAAAGTCACATCTACCCAGACACTATTGACACCTATCGCTAATGGGAATTACAGATGTGGGAGTTGTGCACAATGTAACAACACCTATAAACTTATTTCTTCCAACATCCCCACAGTGGTAAAAAACCCATTTGCATCCACGTATGTGGTCTATTTATTGCGTTGCCCTTGTGGATTAGCATATGTGGGAAAACCATAAGAAAATTAAAACAAAGAATAAGCGAGCATAAGAGCTCAATACGCAGAAATGACAGAGAATAGCTAGTAGCTGCTCATTTCAACGATGCACATCATGATGTCAGTGCTCTATGTTTTTGAACAAGTCTCTCTTATAGAGGAGGAGACCATGACAAACTTTTGAAGAAAAGAGAAAGCCTATTGGATTGTAACTTACAGACCCTCACACCCAAGGGATAAATGTTTTTCTATAGAGGTTCCAATGCCATGTTGTGTTTATAGGCTGTGTTAACTTCCTTGGTGTACATGTTGATTTGCATAGATTTACTGTAGGCACATCTTCTCTATTTTTGAGCTGTCTTATATATCCATTTCCCATATGCATTTCATGTGCCACTAGATGTTTTTATTGTATATATGTACATATGTATATTTTATTCACTATATCCTGGCTTTGTTTTTGTGTTTGGATGTATGTTGTATATGCTGCCTACGTTTTGCCATAGGCCATTATGACAGCATCCTGTGATGCAGCAGGCCACACCCTATATAAGGATGGCTTCTCATTCATAAAAAACATTTTGCCTGACGAAGGCCACTGGCCGAAACGTTGCATCAAATAAAGGAACACTGGTGTTTGGAGTATACAGTGTGAGAGTTTTTTCCTGTTCTACGTTTGGCTTCTATACATTCTCTTATGCACCTGTTTCATACAAGAGATGTGTGAAGTAAACCGTCTTTAATTGCTGAAAATTTTATAAAAATAATAATTCTAAAAATAAAATAAAAAAGGCCTCCAATCCAAACCTTAAATGTGCTTTCAGATTCTTCTGCTCAATGACGTAAATAAGGCTAATAAGATAAGATAAAATAGCCTTTATTGATCTCATAATGGAGAAATGTACTTGTTACATTCAGCTCTTAGAAACACTCAGGGTGCAAATAGGCAGGAAATGTGAAATAAACAACAATTAATTAGTAAATAGTGGTATCTTATATACAAGGACTTTGTGGGGACAAAAAGTGTACACAGTAAATAATAATAAGTAAACAGACTGCAAAAAATAATAATAATAATGTTATAGTCGGTATCAGCAGTGCAGGTTTAGTGTAATACTAATATTTTACAATAAAAAATATAGATTGACCGCCTTCTTAGTGACGTCACAGTTTTGAACGCGTGTCATTGGTTGACGCGGGTGTCAATCAGAACAGCTGATCGTGTTATTGTATATTGGCGCCTAATGAAACATATGATCAATAAATGCTTATCTTTGAACCTCAAATGGCTGACCGAGGCAAACATAGGGACATTTATATCATCGTGGACACTTGGCATCACTTTCACCCAAAGGACTTTTGCAGAGGAAGTGTAAATCGGCGTTACGATCCTCCATGGGACTCCAGCGGGCCGCAGCTCAAAGCTAACCCGAACAGAGCGCACCTTGGCTGGGTACAAGCCCGGCAAAGACCCGGCAAGCCATGGATTAAAACCGGACCATGACACGCCACTTGTGGGACTAAATACTGGAGAACTCGTCCCACGAAGACAGCAGAAGGTAAGGAAAAGGCTTTAAACTACGTACTGCTGTAATGCAATGCCATATTGTAAAAGTTCCTGAAGAAGTTTTGTGATTGGGTTGGGTCCGGCTTGGTTTGTCCTGGATCCATCATTTTTGGCTTTGATGAACAACAGTTTGGCCTCAGATTCACGCAAATATGAATACTGTAGTTCTGCGCTGTGTATGCGTGCTGAATGCGCTTTTGCCTGTCTTGCGAGGGATTCAAGCGAGTGTTGACTGTGATTTTGCATGTTTCTTTAGCATTATTGTAATTGCAAATACACAGCGAGTCATTTTTGCATTTTTGATTGTTTTATAGTTGGCTAAACCGAGCAGAATTTGTACTACGTGTTCTATACTATGAGCTGTCCGATATCGTCAAATGAGCCGCGTCTGGACTCTTCATTCAAATACATTACAAACCCATTGCGTTACTGGAGACGCAAACGGGTACCTTTTGCGTTCTATATTACGCATAAGGCGAGTGACCGTTCGTCAATTTATGACGCTTTCGGAGTGAGACTGTGTTGTGGATTCTGTGGACATTTTCAAGTGTCAACTTAAGACGCACCTGTTTAGACAGGCTTTCATGCCTCACCATACTTAGGCCTATGTGTAGTGTTCCTTTTCTATCGTGTATTTCCCCGACGTAATGTAATGTGACTTGTATGTGTATTGTTTTTACAGTATGTTTTTATGGGAAGCGCTTTGTGACCCTGGTCTGTGAAAGGCGCTATATAAATAAACTTTACTTACTTACTTACTTACTCTGGAACTTTCCATCCACATTAGAAACTCCGACTCACTGACCACTTTCAAAAAACTACTAATGCTAATAATAATAATAATAATGCATTGGTTTTATATAGTGCTTTTCTGGACACTGTTGTGTTCAAAAATGGATGGAAAAAAAATACAGAGTCTCGTTCTATTAAAATCAAATAATTATTTATTCCCTAACATTACAATCTAAAACAAAAGCTATGCAGAAGGCTACATGGTGATGTTCAGTGGCCAGCGAAGGATGGAGCAAAGAGAGAAGGAGCGGCCCCGTGCCTGGCCTTTTATAGAAACAGCAAGGAGGCGTCTCCTTATCGAAGAACCAATCAGTGGTCTTGGAATGCTTCTTCTGCGCCATCTCTGCGCCATCTGACTCCTAACACACTGCCCCCCACAATAAGACAACCCCAGTTGCAAATGAACCTTAAAGCATAGCTTACATCAACACAGTTTCATATATAATCATTAAAACCTATGACAAAACCATATATAGACATATTCAATAACACTCAAAGACGCTTTATACTGACGGAAGCAAGGCAACCAGTCTACGCCATCGGCCCCTCTGACCACCACCAACCACTCACTCACTCACTACATTCACCAGGCTTCCTGGTGTTCCCAAACGGTCTCCCATCCAAGTACTGACCAGGCCCTTCCTGCTTAGCTTCCAAGGTCTGACTGGATCGGGCAGAGCAAAGGCGGTATGACCAAAACCTGCTTGTTTCTGCTCGCCTACAACCCACAATAATCAATAATACTCCATCTTTGTTTTGTTTGGTCCTTTTGATTTGTAAAACCTCTTTGAGTTTCTTGAAAAGCACTATATGATACCTATTTTGTATTATCAGAACAATAATCTTTTTGGGCAACAAAGCAATGAAAATACGTTTTGCTACATTTTTGCATATTTCTGATGTTTGCAAAAATATCTCTTCATTATTGTTATCAAACATTTGAGATATTTTTGTCATTTTGAGATAATTTTGTCATTATCGCCCAGCCCCATATCTGGATCGCCTTTCCTGCTACACGTGGATACCAAACATTTGTGATTGAATTGAAAGCGTGGGAAAGACTGTCATGTTGGAGTTACTTCCTGGAAAACTCGATTTTGTTCTCGTTTGAGCTGAAAAGTTCCCATGTTTTTGTTGTTTTCAAAAGTCGGACATGTTTCCCCTCGACGCATCCTGGTGCCCGATTGGCCGCTCTGTCCGCCCCTCTCGTCTCCGTGACTGCGGCTCATCTGCATAATGTGCCCAGAATCAAAGAGAGCAGCGACTTGATATTCACGCGGTCGCTTAGCAACAACACGGGAGAGACACGGAATATTCAGGTCAGGAGGAGAAAGCAACGGTAAAGACGAACATCTAACCGGGATCTGTACTTTACTCCAGTAGAACTTCTTACTTTTACTCCGCTGTGAAGATGTCAACAAGGAAGAAGGTTTGTCCTCATTGTGTTGCCGTACCGAGGGGCACATACTCATCATTTTCCTCACACTTACTACAACTTCTACTTTGAAGACTTAAAGTGCATATGACACATTAGACACAATTTTTTCTAACAAAATTCCTTATTGGACACTGACAGGAAGTGACATAGATAGAGGCAAAACATTTAAACTGTTGCCGTTCCGACCATGTTAAATCAATGGGAATATGTTTGTATTAATTTACATTAATTATCAATCTAATTATAATAATCTACTTCCGGGTCCGAACTGTTGACAGTTCCATTGACAAACACAGCAAAAACGCAACTTTATCTGAAAAAAAAAAAAAAGACAGAAGAAAAAAACAAAACCTCAGCCTATGAGGTTATTGCAGTGGTAAAAACCTCGATTGTGATTCGATATCCATAAATGTTGCAGCCTTAGTCGGACGGTTCCCGGCTATTTTACCGTCACATACGTGTTTGATCTGGACAATATCTAATGGCTGAAGGTTAGTTGGAAAACACTCAAGTTTAGAAACAGGAAAACACTCAAAGTTAAGGTTAGGAAAATAGTTTGGGTTAGATTTATTTAGCGATATATATATAATGACATGAGTTTAAAATCAAATGTGTCAACTGAACATAGTTATATCTTTGTAAGTTATCCTTTATTAATCTCTAACTATTATCCAGAGCAGGAAATGAACTATGTTGATCTGTTCAAGACAAAGAAGTGGTGTGAACGTCAGTCATTTTACACATCATCATAAGGAGACGTTCCAGAGCAAAGAGAGTTTGTAGGTTCACATTTATCCAGCTTCAGAGCTGCTGTTGTTAAAGGGCCTATCTCACCAGAGGAGAGTTGCAGAGACGTCTCCGCAACTTGGACTGATTGCGCACATACAAAGGGCTTATTTCATTGGCCTGGAGACTAGTAGGAGTCTGGCTGAGACTCGAGTTGCCGCCGGTCACTGAGATGTCTCTGAGACATCCCTGGAGATAAAGCAAGTCTTCTAGTAGTCTTGGTGAAAACCAACAGGTTCGGTTTCAGTGGAGTCTCCGCATGGTCTCTGCAGTCTCAAACAGTTGTCGCAATGTCATGAACACTACCTGTGAGACGTTTCTGTGACGTCCCTGCAATGTCTCCGAGAAAAAGTCTCAGCTGTAATCAAATCTGCTATCAAATCTCCAGGGACGTCTCAGAGACATCTCAGTGACCAGCAGCAACGGCAGTGTAACTAGTCTTCAGGCCGGTGAGATAAGCCCTTTATTGCAGGACATACCACCACTGAGTGTTCGACTAAAAGTAGTTCTAACTAAAACTAAAGTAGTTCATGAGACTTTTGGTCGACTCCTACAAAATAAATAAAGGAATAGATAAATACAGTTCAAAAGTTTACATACCCTGGCAGAATTGTTTTTATTTTTTGACTATTTTTTAAGAGAATATGAATGCATTGCCAAGACGCCAGAAGAAAGACATTACTTCACAAATGCCACAAAGTATCCTCTTACAACATTTCTGAAACAATGTCATTTGGAATGATGAAACCAAAATGGGACTTTTTGGCCACAACCATAAATGTTACATTTGGAGTCAACAAGGCCTGTGATGAACGGTCCACCATTCCTACAGTGAAACAACGATGTGGATCACTGATGTGTTGGGGATGTGTGAGCTTCAGGGAACTTGGTCCAAACTGATTTCTGGATGAATGCAGCATATTATTAAAGAATACTGGAAGCTGCTCATGGGTCACACTTGGACGTTCCAACATGATCTCTCATTGGCTCCAGCAGAATAAAGTGAAGGTTCTGGAGAAGCCGTCTCAGACTCCTGACCTCAATATCATGGAGCCACTCTGGGGAGAGCTAAAATGTGCAGTTCATGCAAGACAGCCCAGGAATTTACAGGAACTGGAGGATCTTTTCCAAAAAAAGAATAGGCAGCTTTACCACCTGAGAAAATAAAATTTAGTTTATTTGGTCGGGAGAGTGCATGTTAATGAACAAGCCACACCAGAATGTAGCCTTGGGCTAATTTCCACTCTCATTCATCCTGGCCTATTGTACATGTTTTTAGTGGTAGGGGAAACCAGAGTACCCACGCAGACACAGGGAGAACAGAGAAAGGCCCCGTCCATGTGGGAATCGAACCCAGGGCCTTTGAGCTGTGAAGTACGAGCGCTAACCACTGTACTACCAAGGCCCATCCACAATTACCACAAAAAAATCATTTTGGTAGTTTCAATTGTCATTATAATTTAAAAAGAGTAAATGGCTTTGCACAACCACTAACCTGTGTTATTATTCATATACTCTGGATAATGGCCACACAAAAAAATTCTAAAATTCTGTCAGGGTATGTCAACTTTTGAGCACAACTGTATAGATTAAAGAACGGACTAAAAAGATGTGAACTTCAGTTTGAAAGAGCCACATATCATTTAAATTCTCTACCAAAGGAACAGGTCAGTGCTTTGTCCATGCGGAGAACAACATGAAGCACGTATGTTCAAACACAATCGTAGACACGGAGAGTTGACAAACCGTCACTGCAGACCCCAGATCTATAAATAAACGTGTAAAAATATCCGCGTTTGTGTCATGTTCCTGGACTCTTCATGTGCAAAGTATTTATAGCCTCATTAGCTGCATGTCGCTCCACAGGACGCGACTTATCCAGTTTGACGACGATTTACTGAAGACAAACTAAAAATATACATCGTTTTCAACTGTTTAGTTATTCAGACTTTGCTCCGACGACGGCTTTGAAACTAATGTGAGGCGCTGCAGGTGAAAACATGCATTTTTGCTAGTTTTCTCCTTCTCCATCTTTGTTTTAAAGTGAGACTAAAGATAGTCCAAACTTTCTCCTTACAATGTTTATTCAATGATGTTTCAGTGATTTCCAGAAAGTAACTCCAACATGACGGCGCTCCAGGGTCTTTCCCACGCCTTCATTCCTTCACAAATGTTTGGTATCCACGTGTAGCAGGAAAGGCAACTGAGACCAAGGAAGACACGGTGGCGTAGTGGTTAGTGCTTGTGCTTCACAGCTACAGTAGAGGGTCCTGGGTTAGCTTCCCACCTGGACAGAGGGAATCCTTTTCCAAATGTTTCACCCATTTTCCCCACATTTCCCCTCTATTGTCCTCCAAATATTTTCCCCATTTTTTCTTCTTTTTATCCCAAATTTCCTCCCCCATTTTCTTCAAATTTTCAAAATATTCTGCCAAAGATATCAGCGGTGCATATTGGCATCGGCTTTAGAAAAACCCATATCAATCGACTTCTACTTTGAACCCAAAATACCAGCTGAAATTTTACTGATTTTTCACTAATAACTAGTTTATTCATGTGGCCATACCGCCTTTGCTCTGCCCGATCCCGTCAGATCTGAAGCTAAGCAGAAAGGACCTGGCTTCTACTTGGATGGGAGACCGTTTGGGAAACACCAGGAAGCCTTGCAAATGTATTTTATTTATTTATTAGTTTATTTGACAGGGACAGTACACATTAATGAACATTTCTGTAAATGTGTCAGTATTAGCTGCAAAGCTAGTTTTCAACTGTTGTCCCTGGGCAAGGTGTATAATGCCAACAACAATTATAAAACATATATAATTGTAGTGTGTGAGTGAGTGGTTGGTGGTGGTGGCTGATGGCGCAGACTGGTTGCCTCACTTCCCATCACCGAGTATGGAGTGAATGAATAATGCATGAAATTGTAAAGCGACTTTGAGCGTCTGGAAAAGCGCTATATACTGTACATAAGACTAATGCATTATTGTTATTAATCTACAGCGAAGGTTTCACTGATATAGACAGTTCAGGAGGGCCAGCTACATCCTGGGCTGCCCCCTGGACTCTGTGGAGGAGGTGAGGGACAGGAGGGTATTAGCCAAGCTCACCTCCATCATGGACAACACCTCCCACCCACTGCACAGGACTGTAGAGGAACTAAGCAGCTCTTTCAGTGGCAGGCTGAGGCACCCTCAGTGCAAGAAGGAGCGCTACCGCAAGGCCTTCATCCCCACTGCTGTCAGACTGTACAAGACTGTAAAGTAACTCATGTGCAATACTATGCAAAACTATGTGTATTCATCTCTGTATCACTTTATCTACCACCTGCACTTGGACCGTAAACTTTGCACTGCCAATGCTGACATTTTGATATTCTGCATTTTATATTCTGTTCTCATTTTGTTCATCTTTTTGACCCTTTCAGCTTTTTTATTCATTGTGGATAAGATACCTCTATTTACTATTTAATTGTTTGCACATTTCCCATCTATTATGCACACCCTGAGTGAGCTGAAGTGAATTTCTCCATTGTGAGATCAATAAAGGCGTATCTTATCTTAACTTATAACTCTACATTATATTTTTGCCCTATTCACCTGCAGCGTCTTGCCTTAAACAGAAATTGTTAGCAATTTGTGCTTTTGTGAAAAACGAATGTAAAGAGGACCAAGTAAATGAGTAAAATTGTGACTAAACTTAAGCTCATGTTGAAGTTTCCGTGTGTTTTTGTTGCAGAGCTCAGTGGAGATATCGTGGCTTCCTGTGTGAATTTGGCCGTTAAAAAAGCCCAAACTCAGCACGTCTCTTGGAGGTTGTCGACGCTCCACTCCTGGCGCAGAAAGACAGTCGTGCCTCTGCCAGGCTGCCCCGGGGCGTCTGCGCCGCCTTCTCCCTGGTTCGTTCCGAGGCACGTGACTCCAGACCGTGGCGTCTTCGCTGTTGGGTAACTCGGCGCCGGTTCAGAGAGACTTTATGTAACAGGAAGTGAACGGAGGTCAGGGGTCGGAGAGGCGGAGGAAGTTTGCTCCGAGCGGCGCTCAGTGGAGACGCTTTGAGATTATATAAACGGCAGACAGAGATGGGAGAGTGCACTGATGGAGGCGACGGCCCAGGCCAAAAATATTCAGTCGGCTGCGTTGGCATGACGTCACGGCAGTCTGTGAGTTAAATGGAGCTGGTGCAGCTGAGGATTCTACGATAATGCTCAAACTTAGACTTGGTTTATGGTTACTATCTCTGGATCTATCCACATGAAACAAAAACTACTCCCAAGTCCAGCGTCTTCTCTCTCAGCACATATGAACTGAGCCATAAAGACGTCTAAAAGTGGAAACAATATTCCAATATTCCAAATGATGAATGAGATGAATATGTCAGGCTCGTGAATCCAGTCACTTTCAAATAACGATCAGGGAAAAAAACATTTGGACGTTTCTTTCCAAAACTGTGTCTCGCTCTCTGTGTCATATCGGCTCACATTGTCACACGACGTTCTAGAATGGCTCTAAATTTTGCAACATAACCTTCCATTGTCCACAGCAAAGTACAAAAAAGCAGCAAGACTTTAACTCTGCGAGAGCCAAACCTCTGCAAACAAACGGTGTGGGACAGACTCAGCTCAGGTTTTGGACTGGTTTAGACCTGGTTTTGGGCTCACTGGTACTGGACTTGATGGTCTCCTGGCCCACAAATGGGTTTGGATTGGTTTAGAGAGGTTTAGACTGGTTTTGACTAACTGGTTCACACTAATTTGGACCTCTTTAGACTGATTTGGAACTGGTTTTGGCCTGGTTTAGACTGGTTAAGAATGATTTTAAACTGGTTTATACCGGTTTAGACTGGTTTTCAACTGGATTAGACTCATTTAGACTGGTATAGACCTGTTTAGACTGGTTTTAAAATGTTTTAGACGGGTTTAGACCTGGTCTAGACTGTTTTTTTAAAATGTTTTAGACCTACTTAAACTGGTTTAGACCTGGTTTGGACTGGTTTAAACTGATTTAAACTGGTTTTGGACTCACCGGTGCTGGACTTGATGGTTTCCCGGCCTACAGGCTGGTTTAGACTGGTTTAAACTGGTTCTGGACACACTGGTGCTGGACTGGATAGTCTCCCAGCCTACAGGCTGGTTTAGACTGGTTTAGACCTGGTTTAGACTGGTTTAAAGTGGTTGTGGACTCACCGGTGCTGGACTTGATGGTCTCCTGGCCCACAGACTGGCCCAGCAGGTCATACTGATTGAGGCGCGAACTCTCTCCTTCCACCACCACTGACTCGGAGGCGTTTCGAGTCCATTCGTACGTCACCTCTGAGATGGTGTAGGCGTCTGAAAACACGGAGAGGACACAGATTACTGAGTGGAACAAAGAAACTGTGATGAACATTTCATGAGCTGGGATGAGAATATCGTGGACAAATAGGGGTGGGAGATATTGACAACAATGAATATCTCGATATTTTTCTTCAATATCTCGATATCGATATTCAGACGATATTTTAATAAAGAAATGTGTGCAAACTGGAAAAGAAGGTCCAGTTGGTCTTTTGACTTGCTGTATCTGACTTATTATTGTATAGAATTACTAGTACATAAAATTATGAGACATTATTGATTTAAACATTATGAACAAAAATGTATTCATAATGTTTGTCTCAGCAACAAGAGTCAAATGAAATGTAGTTTTCAAAGGATTCACTATTTCCCTGTTTCTCCTTCACGTCTCTCCCGATGCACGGGGGGGGGGGGGGGGGGGGCTGACACACACACACACACACACACACACACACAGGTGGGAAAGAGACAGAGAGGAAGACGGGTTTGTCCTGAAACTTACGTGATCTGAAGAAAACAGGTGAGAAGGATATTATTAGCCTTTACGCGTTTGAAACGTGGTTTTCTTCACCGTGTTGTTAGTTAGCGCCAGCCCTTTCCTTGCAAATATGAGCGACTTACTGTAAGTGAGATACTTCATTCATTCTTCATCTCTGTAATCGCTCCACGCTGCCATGTTGTTGTTTTGACTGTTACTCAGGGGAGGGGTCGGCTGGCTCACACCGCGCTACGGTAACCCACAAGGACAACGCGACAAAGTCCGAAAAAACTGCGGTGGAAAACCCCCCCCGATATATCTCCCACCTCTATGGACAAATACTGCCTTTAGGCTTTAGTCACAAAGAAACAGGAAAGCCCGGAACTAAAACAGTGATTTAAAAATGGTGGACTCACAGCTGCCGAACTTGAGGGGACAGGAGTGGAAGTCCATGGGGAAGTCCTCCAGGTGCATGGGACATTCAGCGTGGACTGTCAACCTGAGGAAATATCCATAACAATAATATCAGAAACGATTGGGCAACAACCAGATAAAGCCAGTTGGTCAACGGTGTGCTGGGTAATCGTGAGTTGGAACCTTTACCAGTAGACGCCTCCCTTTTGGGCCACCACAACTATTTTGATGCTCCTGTCTGTAAAATGACCTTGCCAAATTAAATTAATGCTGTTCATGACCTTTCAAGCTTTTATATAAATATTTTGTATGCCCCAAACTCCTCTGAAGCGTCGGGGGTGTCTGGTTTATACACAGACAGGTCTAGATCCCGCAGTGCGGCAGGAACACCGCGATGGAGTGTTTGGTTCAAGGCGCTAGAGTTAGGAAATCTGAACTTTTGGACAAAATCATGGGGCGTAAACCGAATGGTTTACGCCCCATGATCAGTTTAAACCAGTCCAAACCAGGTCTAAACCAGTTTAAGTAGGTCTAAAACATTTAAAAAAACAGTCTAGACCAGGTCTAAACCCGTCTAAAACATTTTAAAACCAGTCTAAACAGGTCTATACCAGTCTAAATGAGTCTAATCCAGGAGGTGTCGCAGATGTAAACAGTCCTGAGGATTAGCTTCACGGTGTTGTGAACCGCAGCTACAGCAGCTCTGTGACTTTTACAGACACACATCAGTATTTCTTTATCCTACACACCAGGATTAAATGAGTGACAAGAGACAATTTCACTGTCTGGATATACTCTTGGAATGTGTTGAGGCCATGATGATACACTGAGGATTATCATCGGAGAGAGCTACAGCTACAGCTCCAATCGATCAAGAGATTCATAGCTCATGGCAGTAAGCAAAGAGGGACTAATTAGCCCCATGCAACAGTTATTTTACAAGCAAGAGCTCTGGCCAAGATACATTTACGTCTCTAAAAACACTTTGTGTAGACGTGCAACTATGGCGTCTTTTTAACGTGCGACAGAGACATCTAAATCGCAGCAGCTTGTTGGTTATGGTCATGTTGTGTCACAGTTGAAATGAGATATGAGACGCAACATTCTACCATCTGCGCCCCTGTCGTCCCGAATCTGGGGCCTATAGACGTTGTTCTTACCTCATGGTGTAGAGCAGTGTCCCGTCGTCCTTGATCCGCAGCAGCTTGTTGGGCATCGTCATGTTGTGGGCCACGGACTTCTTGCCATTGTGGAAGAATGTGTCCGGGGTCCAGATCTTGGACGCCATGAGGTTGTTGAGGGGCAGGATGTTCATGGGGCCGTGGAACTTCAGCCGCTCGTCCTTCCAGCTCTGACGGAAGAACACGTCGATGGTGTACTCCTGCGGACAGAGGCATATAGAACCTTGATCGTAATTACAATGTTTTTTTTTAGATTAATTGCAACTATTTGCGATAATTTCACATCAAAGCAAAACATTTTGGGAAGTTCGGCTCAACCGTCTGCTTCAAACCCGTCCTGACTGTTGTTGTTAAGACCAACAGTGAGTAAGTGAAGTTTGGAGTTGGATCTTTTATAGATATAATATAGAAATAATGAGGTTTTCAACACCTTGTGGAGCACTGCAGGAGTACACTGTGCGATTTTGGCATAAATTTAGTTTTCTGACATGTTTGATATTTGTTGTGAGCTCCTGCAGTGCTGCTGAAGCCAGGTGAAAGCTACAGACATGTTACAATACAGCTGCTGGTGCCATGAGGAGGGAGACTCAGGGTGGACAGAGTGCACAGAGGTAAGTGAGGGCTACACACACGCTAATAACGTCTCTCTGAACATATCACTGCAAACACAAAAGTTAGCAAAGGTATAAGAGCCTATCTCACCGGCCTGGAGACTAGTTGGAGACTCAAGTTGCTGCTGGTCACCGAGATGCATTTGATTACGTCCCTGGAGATAAGGAGAGTCTCCAGGTAGTCTTGGTGAAAACAAACAGATTTGATTTCAGCTGAGACTTTTTCAAGTCTCCGACAGGTCTTGGATACATTGCAGAGATGTCACAGAAACGTCTCACATGTTGAGGACAACAAATAGTGTTCACAACGTTACCACAGCTGCTTGAGACCGAGTAGACCTCTTGAAGACCATGCAGAGACTCCGCTGAAATTGAACCTGTTGGTTTTCACCGAGACTACCTGGAGACTCTCCTTATCTCCAGGGGATGTCTCGACGACATCTCCGTGACCAGCGGCAACTCGAGTCTCCAACTAGTCTCCAGGCCGGTGAGATAGGCCCTTTGTATGTGTGCAATCAATCTGAGTTGCCGAGACTGCCAGTCGCGGCAGTCTCCACATTGTCTCCGCAACTCTCTCCGGTGATGCACACGGCGCTCGGGTCATGTCACACGTACAGTGTGAGCACCTCACACACAGTTTCATACCTTCGCTTTAGAAGGTGTGATTTTACAGTGATGGCCTGACAAATATAAAAATATTACATTTATTCTATAATTCTTTTTTTTTTATCATTATTATTATTGTCTCATTTTTGTCACATTATCACATTATTGTCACATTTTAGTCACATTATGGTCACATTGTCGTCACATTGTCGTCACATTATGGTCACATTTTTGTCACATCATGGTCACATTTTTTGTCACATCATGGTCACATTTTTTGTCACATCATGGTCATATTTTTTTTGTCACCTTTTGTCACTTCATGGTTACATTTTTGCCACTTTGTCACATTTTTTGTCATATTATTGTCACATTTGTCAAATCATGGTCACATTTTTGTCACATAATCATATTTTTGTCACATTTATCACTTTTTCATCTCATTTTTGTCACTTTTTTTCACTATGTGTACCTACACCCAATTAAAAGAACAAAACAAAAACCCATAAATAACAAAAACAACCACAAAAGAAAAAAGATAAAACCTTTTGTGGGGTGGTTAAATTTCCATTGTCTCTAACATTGAGGGTCGCCACAGGTCCTCATATTCTTTCATTTTGTTCTTTAACCTTGCAGTTACTACACGTCTTTCATTCTGTCTCACCATTGCTTTGCACGAGGTGGTTGTGGTTCAAGCCAGCAGACTGTAATCTTTTTTTTTTTTCTCATTCTAATAATTTCCTTATTTTTATTGGGATATTTTTTGGGAATAATACCCAACAAAAACAATTGTACATCGAAATTAATTTTTACATTAGCAATTATTTCTATCTGTCTTTTTACGTTTTCCCAGTATTTAAGTTTAGGGCAGTCTCAGAATATGTGTATATAGTCTCCTACTTGGCCACACCCCCTCCAGCACTTATCAGATCTTTTACTATATTTAGAAATATGCAACGGTACCAGGAAATATCGCATTTTTGCTTTCCATTCAAACTCTTTCCATAGCATACTACTAAACATTTGATGTCCTTTAAATGATTCCTCCCAATTTTCATTTGAAATTATGATGTTTCTTTCGGTTTCCCATTTATGCTTAGTGTCCATATTATTGTCTTGTTCAGCCTGCAGGGCTTTATAGAACTTTGAAATTATCTTTTATTCTCTAACTTGGTCATCAATAATTCTCTATTCCATGTTCTGCTTTACATATATAATGCCATTCTTTATATTTTATAAGGTAGCTTCTTATTTGTAAAAATGTGTAAAATTCATGTGTTGATAGGTTAAATTCATCTTTACGCTGCTGAAATGATTTCATATTGTCCCCTTCAAACAGCTGTCCAATATGGACAAGTCCCTTGGATTCCCACTTTTGAAATCCCTTATCAATAGTTGAGGGTACAAAATCAAAATTCTTCCCTATTCTAGTAGCCCTGCAGATTGAACTAGACATTTCCATTTTCTTTTTTATCCCCGCCCATATTTCCAGTGTTCCTTTAACCCGTTCATTCTTTATTTTCTTTTACTGTTTTAGATTTTGCTTTCTAATGAAGGGTAAGCTTTGTAATTCTACTTTTGGGCATGAATTTTGTTCCATTTCCCTCCATCCCGTCTCTTCCTCGTTATTTATCAAAATATTTATAATTCTTAAATGTGCTGCCCAATAATATATTTTCATATTAGGCAAATTCAGACCTCCTTTTTCTTTGGAGCATTGTAATAATGTATATCTTACTCTTGACTTTTAAATGTAGTCTTTTCTTTTACTTCTTCTGGACTTTTCCAGATATGATCATTGCAACCGATTTAGATTCGTTGTTCAAGTATCCAGAGATTTCCCCAAACTCTCTTAAAATGTTATTCAGGATGGGTACAGTCTTAGCAGGGTTACTTATATACATGAGGATGTCATCTGTGACTAGTGATATTTTGACTCCACATTACCTTCATCCACAATGCCCTTTATATCTGAACTTTGCCTAATATATTCAGCGAGCGGTTCTATACTTCAAGCAAATAATAAAGGACTTAAACAATCTCCTCTCTTCAGAAAGAAAAAGTCGGAGCAGCATCCATTTACTCTAATCCTGGATTTTGTATCTTTATAAACAAATTTAACCCAATTGATGAATGTTGAATGAAACCCAAACACTGATAATGTGTGATAAACATTTCCATTTCACACAATCAAATGCTTTTTGTACATCTAAACTTAGTAACATGTTTGTATTTGGGTTCATTCTTTCACTGGACATAAGATTTAAAGTTCGTCTAATATTGTTAGCGCCCTGTCGTCCCGGTATGAAGCCTGTCTGATCAGGCTTAATCAACCTTGTTATGTATTTCTGTATTCGTTTTGCCATTATACTTGTTAAGATCTTCAAATCATTACATAGCAGGCTAACAGGGCGATAGCTATATTCCATAATTCTGACCTTCATAAGTTACCATGAAAACATCAAATAAGATTAGGTTTATTTGTCACGTGAACAGTCATGCTAACTTCCTGTTGGGTAACAACTGTTTCCTGTTTTGAGTTTTAATCCAATGGAACTTTAGCCGCGTCTCGCTGAAATTAATACATACTTAAACAGTTCTTGGCAGAAAACAAGCAGCTTTTGAATAATTACTTACAGCATTACTTACATCACTACAAGTAATTGAAGTAATTGAATACTGTCGAAATACTTTAAAACATTATGGGCATTTCGAATTTAATTTCACGTTATTTCAAGTAAATACATATTTTCTATCTAAATTTGAGAGAAATTAGATCTTCTTCCTTAATGTAAGTGTGAAAAACTTGCCTCATGGCCAGATTTCTTGAAATTAGGACAACTTTACTCTGGTATTTCTTTATTACTTTTCGCAGTATATCAACCATATTATGAATGGGGAAAATACCACAAAGTACTTAAAATACTGCAAAACAGGCACAAATACACAAACTGCTAAAAATAACACACATTTACACGGCTCTGAACATGTCGCCTTGGAATCACATGTAAAAATAAAGGCGTAACCACGGCGACGCATGATTAAAGGCGATTATCAGTGTGTAGGTTTGACACACGGGCCGCTAAAATTAGAAACCGGTCGCCATGGAAACGCGTGCCATCGGATTCCAGCGATCCAAACGTGTTTCTCAGCGACTCCCGGAGAGTACGGGGACTAGACAAATGCTGAACCGGGAAAAGGTCCCCGGTTCGATTCCCAGGTGGGGCCTTCCATTGCATTAAATGTGTGACTTTCTTTGTGACTTATTAATTTCAAAGATTTTAGATCTTTCTTAGTTTTTGAATAAACTAGTGATGAGTTTTTTTTTGGGTTCAAAGCTCAATAAATCCGTCAGGAATCAGATCTGTAAAATTCCTTGGGTGAAAAAAGCATGTAGCTGAGTCCGAGCCTGTAAAGTGCGGAGTCTCTCGCGTTTTGTTTTGACAATATTAGCAACATGCAACCGCAGATCTTAATAATAATAATAATAATGGCTTTACCCCTCCTGCAACTGCCACTTTAACGTGGTGGAGGGGTTTGACCTGAATGATCCTGGAGCTCTGTTGTCGGGGGCTTGGTGCCCCTGGTAGGGTCTCCCATGGCAAACAGGTCCTAGGTGACGGGTCAGACAAAGAGCGGTTCAGAAGCCCCTTATGAGAGACCAACAGGCCCGGTTAGAACCATGAGGCCGTCCTTCTGTGGACCCACCACCTGCAGGAGGAGCCATAGGGGCTGGTGCAGCTCCAACAGCTGCCCCCACGACCCGGCAACGGACAAGTGGAAGAAGATGGATGGATGGATTATGGCTTTACAAGCCTGTGCTACCACGTTTCTCAAACTGTCGTCATTATTCATTCACTCCATACTCGCTGGTGGTGAGCTACTGTTGTAGCCACAGCTGCTGTGCATGGCGTAGACTGATGGAAGTGGTGCACAAGTAGTGCACCACAGAGTTTCGCATGTTTTGTTCGTACATTTAAATGTAACGCGAATTACTTGATTTGTAATGACTAATATACTGCTGTATTTTGTGTATGTAATGTGTTATATTCCTTAGTTACTGAAAATATATTTTTGTAACTCTTTTGTACTGCTTTTGTAATAGGTTACAAATTTAACAGTGTGCTTAAATAAGAAAATACATTTAAAAAAGCCTTTGTGTGATTCCTGTCCACAAGCTGAGCATTTATAATAATAATAATAATAATAATAATAATAATAATAATAATGATAATGATAATGATAATGATAATAATAATAATAAAAATAATAATAATTATTATTATCATTATCATCATCATTATTATTATTATTATTATTATTATTATTATTATTATTATTATTATTATTATTATTATTATTATTATTATATTGCATCGGTTTTATATAGCGCTTTTCTGGACATGATTAGACTTTCATACATTGCATTACTCATTCACTCCATACTTGGCGGTGGTAAGCTACTATTGTAGCCACAGCTGCCCTGGGGTAGACTGACGGAAGCGAGGCAACCAGTTTGCGCCATCGGCCCCTCCGACCACCACCAACCACTCACACACTCACACATTACATTCACCCAGGCTTCCTGATGTTTCCAAACGGTCTGAGTGAAGGCACGCACATCCACCACTCCTTAGTCAGTGTGCTGGATCAAAAAAATTAAAAAGAGAAAACGATGAAAAGTCCGCACAACTGTAAGCTCACCAGCTTTTTAATTTATTAGCTCACAACATGTGACGTTTCAGGCATGTAGCCCTTCTTCAGACAATCGAACAAGTCTTCGTTTCTCATTACCAAACGGTCTCCCATCCAAGTACAAACCAGGCCCTTCCTGCTTAGCTTTTGAGATCTGACGGGATCGGGCACAGCAAAGGCGGTCTTAAATTTGCATTTGCATCTGACTGAAGACCAGAGGCTAACGTAGGGTGACCAGATGTCCCAGTTTACCCAGGACAGTCCCAGTTTTGAGACCTCTGTCCCTTGTCCCCGTGGATGTATCCAAAATCATTGATGTGTCCCAGTTTTACACAACCTTTGTCCCAGGTGTCCCGGTTTTTCCACCAGTACTCTGCCTAAAGCAACTTTTTTTCTCGAAACTTAATGACTTCTGGCCATGTATGCGTCAAACACAGAGTTTGAGTTTTGGCTGAACCAATTAAACAGCTAAAGGTTTATCACCTCGATGCTGGTTGGTCCATTTAACTGAGATTAGACTTTCATAAACAGGACCGTTCAATGTGAGTGAAAAAAGTCACAATTTGGCTACCCCCCCAAAAACTCCCATTGTGTCCCAGTTTTTAATGTGGAAAGCCTGGTCACCGTAGGTTAACGGCTAGCAGCTAACAGGCTAATGGCTAACCACTAATAGGCTAACAGCTAACATCAATAAATCAATCACAGAGAGGTAGGACAAGGCCTTGAGGGCGGACTGACAGTGTTGTCCTCGATCCTTTAAATCCGTGCCACAGCTCCGTTAACCTCAGTGCAGATTCTACAGCAGGACGGGACTCACCATGTCTGTGTCCGAGACCGGCCCAAAGCTGGTCACGTAGATGTCGGTCTTCACCTCCGTCACTCGATCTGCAACACAGGAGAAAACACACAGTTCAGACTCAACGTTTTAAACCGTTTGGATTTGGATACTTTCCTATTTCCTGAAATCATTGTTCACGTCAAGAAAATAAGAACATCACTTTAAATCAAATAGTTGAACACAAGGGGCGACATATGAGCAAAACATACAATTTCAACAAAAACAATTTCTGCCAAAAATGTGGCTGAATGAGTTTCATGTTATCCATCTAAATAGGCCATATTTACAAAAGCATTCAAACCTGTCTTTAAAGCTGCATTATGCATTAGTGTGTATTTGACCTTGTAGTGACCCAGCGGCTGTATGAGTGGTCAGCATGGCGTCTTTACTTTCCATCACGGTGGTCTCTACAACGCTCTATGTGGCTGAATGAGTTTCAGACCTTATTCTTTGTATTTTTGGATGAACTTATGCAGTATCGTTATTAAACATGAATTAATGCTTTTAATGTCATTGAAAGTGCATATGACATAATAGACACATTCTTTGCTAAAACATAGTTAACACAATTATATTTAAGATTTTGCGAAACACTTTACGCAGTTTTCTTTAGTTTGACATTTTTTGTGTGACATTTATTGTATCACTTCCTTATTGGACACTGACAGGAAGTGACATAGATAGAGGCAAACCATTTTAAACTGTTGCCCTGCAAGATACAGATGGAAACGCGTTATACAAGGGGGCGTGGCCTATCTGAGGGGGAAGAAAACCTCTCATTGGAATCACAGTTTTTCACTACTTTTATCAGTTTTCTGGCAGACTATAAACACATTTATCACACACCAATAAAGTCAAGCCAAAATTGTGTCATATGGATTTTTATCCCCAGCACATTGTTCAGTAGGAGTGAAAAAATAGCTTTGCTACCTTTCTGGTTATCATTGTCAATTTTTATTTGGTAGGGACAGTGCAAGTTAATGAACAAGCCACACCGGATTGTAGCCTTGGGCTAATTTCCATCCGTCGTCCCCCATGCATACTCTCAAACATCCTGACCTATTGTACATGTTTTTTAGTGGTAGGGGAAACCGGAGTACCGGAGGAACCTACGCAGACACGGGGAGAACATGCAAACTCCACACAGAAAGGCCCCGGCCTTGGTGGGAATCGAACCGGGACCTTCTAGCTGTGAAGCATGAGCGCTAACCGCTGTACTACCGTGCCGCCTATTCGCTTTGAATAGGTTTTTGAATATATTTTTATATGGGCAAATCCAAAGTAAGTAAGGTTTAGTGTGACATCACACACAACAAGCTACTTCCGGGTCTAAACTGTTGAGAGTTCCACTGACAAACAACAAAAACTGCAAAATACAACAGATAAAAAGCCCAAAACTGTTTCACTCCTTAATACAATAATAGCTCACCATTTCTCCAGGCATAATGAAGATATAAGCCTTGATTGTGTACGGAGATCCCGGGAAAGACTCACTAAGAAATGTGATATTTCTATGTGATCAGATGTTTAAAAAGAGCCCTGTAGTCAGCTCTACAGCAGGTTAGAGAATAGGACTAGTGCTCGGTTGGACCCGGACGTGGAGTTTCAAATGGTTAGCTGAGCTAAGCGGTAATCAGTGATGAAAGGCCGTTTTTATTTAATGACGAGATCCTCACTATCGGACATTAAAAGCACATGAACACAAACCAATGACAATGACGTCACATCTCGGGGAAATGAGCTCCACAGTCCACATGACCGCAGCATAAGAATAGAATAGCACAGAGTAGATAAACTTAATTCTCTACCATGCACAATGATGGCAGAAATGCGCCTTTGGCTTGCTCACACATTCAATACATTTGGCCAGCAATGTAATAAAAACACATAATACATTAAAGTCCATTATCAAATCAGTTCATTGCAGACATGAATAAGTCCATCCATCCATCCATCCATCCATTCTCTTCCACTTGTCCGTTGCCGGGGCGATATTTGTGTGTATTTGACCTTGTAGTGACCCAGCGGCTGTATGACTGGTCAGCATGGCGCCTTTACTTTCCATCACGGTGGTCTCTACAATGCTCTTGGATCAATTATTTGGAAGGTTTTCTCTGCTGACGGATCCTCTCATCAGAAATCCTACAAATCAACTGATCCTAGAGCGTCCTACAAACCACCGTGACCGAAGGTTATGGCGCCATGCTGACCGCTCATAGAGCTGCTGGGTCACTATGCACAAATATCAACCTTTTTTTTCCGCAGAAAAGGTTGCATAATGCACCTTTAAGGCCAACAAGTAAACGACTTTTAATGCTTTTTTGTGCAGGCTTTGACCTGTAAATACACGTGTCTCTTGTTCTTCCACATGAGCTGCTGTGAGCCCAGGTACAGCGCCCCCATGTGGCCTGACCCTCCTCCTACTCCACAGTGTCCTGGATGTGCAGCGCTCCGTCACAAACTCCCCACCCATCAGCATCAATACACAGCACCTGGAATTCAGCCAGAACTCAGCCAGATAATGGTAAATGTTGAGATTTGTGTCTAGTTTTCTCATTAACATCTTAATTTTAACTGTCAGAGTAAAAAACAAAAAAAAACTCTCTCTTTACGATGTGCAGGAGATTTATCCAGGAAGTAACTCCAACATGGCTGTGACTGAGATGACGCTGTAATCCAAGAGACAGTCTTAAAAGTTTTGAACATTTTGGAAAAGTTTAAAAAAGTTTTGGAAATTTTGGCACAGTTTGGAAAATTGACTCCAACATGGCGGCCATACCTACAGAAGTCATGTGACTGAAAGGCATGTGCATAATCTTTACAGAAACATCTTCAAATCATAAAAGTATAAAATATCAAAACTGGGCACCGGATTCATGTCTTTACGTCTGCATTGCAGAAGAAACATGGCGGATCTCCATGGTAACAGTGAAACATTAACATCCTCCCTTATCCTCACTCCAGTCTCTCCCCCAGGGCCAGGTTTGTCTCGCTCTGCTGACTCTCATGTAGTATTTTTCCGTTTATTTATTTCTCCGTCTGTTTTATTTCGACCGTAACGAAGCATGAACTCGGGCGGTGCTACAGTAACAGTAACCGCCTCGTCAGAGTCAGAGTCGCCGACACGTGACGGAAAAGCGTCCTGCAAATCTTTATTTTACTTTCAAGGCGAGACGCTGCAGATGAACGAGGGGGGGATAAATATATACAGAGACATCAATGTGAAACTTCTGCTGTAGATTTTGTTTTGTAAGTTTAGTAACTCGTGTTAAAACCCCGGGGATGTGGCATATCACCTATTATTATTCGACTATTTATTAGGGCTGTTAAAGCTTTAACTCACGATTAATCAAACAAATAATGAACGCATTAATCATGAATTAATCCCGAAAAGTACATTCTCCCATTTATGAGTGTGTGCATGAAATATTCTGGCTTTGAACTGGCGTTCTGACGCAGACGCATCAGCGTCCTATTTTGGCAGTGTTCTGGTCCCATGTTGGCCTATTATGCACATACGTTTCTTAATTTTGATAGGCCCTTGACTATTGTAGGCCCTGGGCTCTAGGCCCTGCTAGCCCGTTGGATAAGGTGGCTCTTGGAACATAAACTGTGCACACAACAGTTAGATTAGAGGGGGATGTGAATAAACATCTCTCTTGCTAGAGATGTTCCACAGCTCCCAGAGGCGGGGAGGACCATGTTGGGCTCGTTTGAAAGCTTTAAATCTCTACTTTCCAACACAACAGACCACTCCTTCAGCAGATGGTGCCCTAAATGGCTGCCTAGGTTGCCTATGCCCAGGGCAAGCCCTGAATACCAAACAAGTCAGTATTTGTGAATGAGAAAAGGGCCAGCGTTCTGACATATGTTTTTATATCTGCCTCGCTAACGACAAAACATCATCAATAATATCTTAAAGACAGAGTTATTTATTTCTTTACACTGATGTTAAACTAAGACGGTCAGGAGAAATCACTCAGAGGAGAAGGATGATGGGCTCAGGTGGTGAGGCAGGTGGGTGAAGTGGACTGTGCTCAAACGCTCTCAGACAGAGACGGAGAGAAACAGATGTCCCACTGTCCAAACGTCCAAACGCTGCTGACCGCGTGGACAGAAGCCAGCGGCCTGCTGGGAGTTTCACCGTTTAGACCGGCCCAATAACTACACTCGGCACAGACGTTCTCTTACACACATTATCTACATACATCGTCAAGCAGTGACATTTCTGTGAGTGAAACTGAAGGAAAGCTGGGACTAAATAATGAAATACAGTGGAAACCTAGTGGAAAACAATGGTTAAAAGTAGGAAAATAGGGAAACATAAATTAAATGGAAAAAATAGGAAATAAAGCAAGAAAAATGGGGGGGGGGGGGGGGGGGGAATTAGGGAAAAAAAAGTAAAAATATTTGGGGAAAAGAGGAGAAAAATGTGGAAACAAATAGGAAAAAGTATAAAAGGGAAGAGATAGGGAAAGAAGTGGGAAAAAATGGAAAATGGGGAAAAATACGTTTAAAATAAGTTTAAAATCCTTTCCTCATGGACAGATTTCTTGGATTTTGTTGAAAAAAATCAAGGACACATTCACTTATTTCAAGTAGAAGTGACTTATTTTCTAGATTGCTTTTGTAATTTATGAGTTTATGAGTTTTCGAGTCTTGGTTGTACTCTGTGTTCTTCTGAATATTAGAAATAGTAAGGCCTTAAACGTCATTAAAAAGCATAAAATAGCTTTTTTAATGATGGTGTATCATTGGCTCCTCCTCCTCTGTATTTGTCTGAGCTTCTTGTACACCACGCCCCTGCTAGGGCTCTGAGATCTGCTGATCAGCTGCTCTTGGAGGTTCCTCACTCCAAGCGTGTGACCAAAGGGGACAGGGCTTTCTAAAACTGTGGAATGACCTGCCTCTCCACATCAGAGCTGCACAGACACTTGACCATTTCAAATCCTTGCTTAAGACACATTTCTATGCAAAAGCTTTTAATACTGTCTAGCACATCATGGCCAAAATCGGAGCTGTTAGTGCTTTGCTACTTGTATATTGTGTTTTGTTTATTATTATTTTATTATAATTTTTTGTACTGTAGACCTTTTGTGAAGCACTTTGGTCAACAACAGTTGTTTTAAATGTGCTATATAAATACTTTTGATTTGATTTCATTTGATTGGTCACATTGGCTACATGTCTACAAGTCTTCTTTTTCATCACCATGTCAGTATTAGTGAATGAATAAGCGTGGGGGAGGGAGCGACACAATCATGTTGGAGTTACCTCCTGGATAAATCACCGGCTCAAAGCCACAAAACGTCAGAGAATAAACATCGGAAAGAGAGAGTTGGGCTGTTTTTTTTCTCCGCTGCCAGTGATCATTAAGCCATGCGTGTGGAGGAGGGTTGTGTGTTCGATTCCCTGCAGCTCAGCGCTGATACAGAGGCATGTTCAGTAAAGTACAGTACTGTTAAATGTTTGATATCGGCTGCATGTTTCCTCCATGTTCCTCTGACGGAGCAGCAGGAGCTCGCCGCGTTTCACTGTTTATACTTCCTGGTTAGCATTGTCCGTATTTATGGGCAATGCTTCTCTCTGTTTCTTTATTTGGTAGAAAAATATATTCCTAATTCAGCGTTTGTTAAAGTAACGATGGAGTAATGGGAGATTCAAATTGATATCTCTACATTACATTTTCTTCCGCTGTCCCACAAACCAACTGAGGTCACGTTGTTCGTTCACAATGGTCTAATAAACTTATTTATTTCCAGAAGGTTAGAAATAGCTGTAAAATGTGTGTTAGTGTGAAGGCGTGGCCCATGAACATGAATTTCAAATGACCGTGAATCCTGAGGGAGGGGCCTGAGCGCTCCGAAAGACGGGGAGGAGAGGCTCTGGAACGCACCGCGGCTCAGAAAAGGGACGTGTTTGCGCAGATGGAGATGGAGGTCCAGGGGTCGCGAGGTAAACACGGACACGCTGTCACACTGGGAGCTACCGCCAAAGCTCCAGGTGGAAGGATTTGGCCGAGCACGGAACAATATTGGCATTATTTTAAATACATTTCCACAATTTCCACACTGTCCACGGACCTCCAGGCTTCAGAGTCTGGGCAATAGCTCTCCTCCTTCTCCACCTTCCTCCAATCTGTGTTTTTAAGTGTAAATGTTTGGCCACTTCTGACCTGTGTTGGGTAACTGGTTAAATTAGCTTGTTTCTCCTCTGGAAAAGTAGCTTGTTACGTTACTGCATTACTTTATTATGAAAAGAAAGCATTAGAGACTCATGTGTTACCAATAATATTTAATAATATCTATATATCGCCTTCATTTGTCGATAATTTTTCCTAAGCGGAATCGTCCATTCCACAAACTGAGCCGCCAATAAAGCTAACTCACACAAACAGCCTGATACCAGTAAATGTAGTCAATAATAGCACATTCAATTCTCTTCTGTGCTTTATTTTGTATGTGGAAAATTACAGCTAAAGGCAACAATAATGAGCCTGAACTACAGGCCGATAGTCGACTTGTAAAAGCTTAGCTTCGGTCACTTTATGTAAACACTTTGGCTCTTTCAGAAACTGCACCAGTTTTTCAACAAAAAGAACATCTGTAAAGGGTGCTTTTACAAGCAAACACATTACAAAGTGCATTAATAATAAACATACAACATACTCCACTTGATTTAGATTAATCGTACAGTTTTCCTCAACCACATAAATCTACGAGTTTGTTGATGACATTGGAAGGACCAATCCTGCCAAAGCTAAGCATCGTGGTTTTCCTCTTTAGCTTCGAGTGTCCATGTGGTGGACTAAAATCACAAGTGATATTTTGTCTGGGGACCACCAATTCATTTTCTTGTAGGAGAGGTGTGGTTTACGATTGTCCAGAGCCTTTTATTGGGCGCTACGAATGTCTCTCATGCCTCTGCACGTACAGTAGCCATAGCCAATCATATCAGATGACGTATGACGTACCCGCTGTAAACTCTCCAGCTAAACTATTTAGAACACAGTCTAAAGCTTGATCGAAAGATGCTGCTGTCATGGTGGATCCGTAAATAAACGTTTATTTTCTTTTATCCCTAAACAAACTACAAGCTTCCATATGTTGAATAGCGCGTCATTGTCTCGTTCTGTGATTGGTCCCAAATCCATGTGAAGATTTCAGCCATGATCCCCAGACTGCTGTGAAGTTCGAAATGATTTGAGCGCACACAGCAGTCTAATGTTAGCCAGGCTACTTTTCACCAGTAAGTTCAAAATAATGTAAGTACTTCCACAATGTGAATGCGCTCGCTGAAAAGTGCCATGTTACTGACTGGCTGTAAAGTTTTGGACACAGTCTGTGCATGAACACGAGCACTGATGTGAGCGTCAGTCTGAGTCTGAGCAGAAGAAGGAATGAGACGAAGGAAGATCAGGACCAAACTAACGGCGTTACTGATTTGAAAAAGAAACTAGTACTAGATTAACCTGCAAATGCAAAAGCTCGTTTCTCTGAAAACGTAATCTGAGTACTCTAACGAGCTACTAAGTAACACGTTACCCCCAACACATCTGCAGTGAAAGAACTAACTGAATAGTTTCATATTCTCCGTCTGTGCAGCTGCTCACATCAACACCTGGTTTTAAAACTAAAAATTCATGAAATACAAATACCGTCATTTCCAGACAATGAAGACAGTGATTAATGACTTTTCTGGTTGGCTGAAATATTTTTTATTTCTTAACCAGGCTGTACTGCTGTGTTACGGCTGTGTTAAGCAGGATTCAACCCAACACTGTGTTTGAAATGGAAATGCTATATTTTGTGGTAAAATGTATGGTTTGGAGCGTATTTTAGATTTATTTTGAACACATTGTCTTTTTACAAATGTCTGTCAACGTCAACCGCGTCTGACAACGTCATGTTGTTGAGTCTTCATAGGTTTGTAGATAGATCATGCATCAGTGGCTGATGTGTGGCGCGGTGTAGCTGGCAGGCTCCTGCTGTCTCTGGTGTCACTGGAAACACAGTTTTGGATACGATCAGAACTACAGGTGAACTGGGATACGAGGGACGTCAGGTGCATGTCACCTTAAACACAGATTAGGTGTGGTGTTGGGCACTTGAAGGCGTGTGTGGTTTGTTTAAAGAAAACTGTTGTTTTTGCGTTGGGGTGTGCACACTGATCTACTGTACCAAAGTAAGCCTGTGTGTACACGCAACCAGACATTCGCTTGACCGTTCGTATTAAACTGTATTTATGTTGTTATTGACGTTAGACCGATGACCGCTGTACCAGAGACACAACCTCGGGTTATTGCTAAAGCAGTGCTACGCCTTGACTTCTGAAAGAGAGAAAACCTCCAACTGTTGCAACGAATAAATCATAATATAATCACGCCCTGAGCCTGTGCTTTCAATGTGTATATTTCAATTTAAGCATCAGATTAAACGTTTGAAAATTAAGCCATTTGGAGTGAGTTTATTTCATTACAATCAAGCAGGCTTTTCTAGGTATTTTGTTTTGCTTTCAACTTGACATGATAGGCCTACATGGATTCTAAAGGAAGAATTACAAGGCAGCGCGATGTAGAGAAAAAGAATGTGAAGGCTTTCAAAGAAGAACAGCGTTCCGAGTGCTGCTTGCAATGAACCACGCCTCAGTCCACCTCTTTTTTAATAAGCCACTCCCGCTCGCTAGTGGTGCAGACACATAGCGCAAAAGCAGCGTGTCCCACGTTGCCTTTTGAGTTGCAATCTCCTTGTGCCAGGTGGAAGATCTGGCCCATAGACTTTAGCTCATTTGTTCATGGATTTTCCGCAGTCAAATCATTCACTTCTATTTATATCAAATATAACATTTGTTTCCTACTTTAAAACAGTATTTCTGTACCTTATAATACAAGATGACCCATATGCATTGAACACGGGACAGTGATACAGGGAATGCTAACCACAGGAATACAGCATACTCCCTCTCTCTTGGTACAGCTGAGTTTTTTTTACATTTTTCTGTGAACTGCATTTGTGGTTTCTGTGTTCCACATTGTTTTGGTGGATACTTTTGTACGTCTTTGGCGTGTTTTTGTGGGCTGTAACGTCTGCACAGTCCTGATCCATGTCTCTCATTCATTTAGTCAATGATCAGTCGATAAAGCACGGGTATAATGCAGCTCCTGGTTTGAGAAAAGCCCCTTCAGTTCGGGACGTCTGTGTCCCTGTAAAAGTCCATCTACATTTGGTCTGGCCCCAGGAGAGCGGCCCGTTGTGTAATCTGTGTTTGGAGACAATTCTTCAGGGACTTTCACCGAAGCAGATGTTTCAAAATACAAAGAATACAAAGGCTCACGTTTCTGTCGCTGTTTCGTAATCAACACAGCTGCTCTGAGCATGACATAACTCTGAGGTTTGGTGTTTCCTCTGGGGCCGGGACTGTCCCGTACAGAGGGTCCACCACACGGACACTCTGGGTCAGGACTGTCCCTTACAGAGGGTCCACCACACGGACACTCTGAGGTCAGACTGTCCCCTACAGAGGGTCCACCACATGGACACTCTGAGGTTAGGACTGTCCCCGTACAAGAGGGTCCACCACACGGACACTCTGAGGTTAGGGGACTGTCCCTTACAGAGGATCCACCACACGGACACTCTGAGGTCAGGACTGTCCCTACAGAGGTCCACCACATGGACACTCTGAGGTTAGGACTGTCCTTACAGAGGATCCACCACACGGACACTCTGAGGTAGGACTGTCCCTACAGAGGGTCCACCACATGGACACCTCTGAGGTTAGGACTGTCCCTTACAGAGGATCCACCACACGGAACTCTAGTAGACGTCCTACAGAGGTCCACCACGGACACTCTGAGGTAGGACTGTCCCTACAGAGGGTTCCACCACATGGACACTCTGAGGTTAGGACTGTCCCTTACAGAGGATCCACCACACGACACTCGAGGTTAGGACTGTCCCTTACAGAGGATCCACCACATGGACACTCTGAGGTTAGGACTGTCCCTTACAGAGGATCCACCACACGGGACACTCTGAGGTTAGGACTGTCCCGTACAGAGGGTCCACCACACGGACACTCTGAGGTTAGGACTGTCCCTTACAGAGGATCCACCACACGGACACTCTGAGGTTAGGACTGTCCCCTACAGAGGGTCCACCACATGGACACTCTGAGGTTAGGACTGTCCCTTACAGAGGATCCACCACATGGACACTCAGGGGTTAGGTCTGTCCCCATACAGAGGGTCTACCACACGGACACTCTGGGGTTAGGTCTGTCCCCGTACAGAGGGTCCATCACACGGACACTCTGAGGTTAGGACTGTCCCTTACAGAGGGTCCACCACACGGACACTCTGGGGTTAGGACTGTCCCGAACAGAGGGTCCACCACACGGACACTCTGTGGTTAGGACTGTCCCGTACAGAGGGTCCACCACACGGACACTCTGGGTTAGGACTGTCCCCGTACAGAGGGTCTACCACACTCTGCCATGACAGGCATGCAAAAGAACTTAATGCTGTTCTTGAAATGTTTGGCTTAACTCAGCACGTGAGTGAGGCATCCCACAACAAAGGTCACACTCTAGATCTAGTTATTACAAAAGGTGTTAATATATCAGATGTGAATGTTGTTGATGTTGCTTTATCTGATCATTTTTGTATCTTTTTTGACTTGTCTGTTACACCCAAACCAGTGGTTGGGCCTGGAGTTATTCAAAGAAGACACATAAATTATACAACAGGGACACAGTTTATGGACATGATCAGATTTGAAAATCCTCCATGTTCAAATATTGATAATCTGTTGGACTCTTATACATCAAGCGTCTTAAATGTTTTGGATACTATTGCTCCTGTCAAGGTTAAAATGGTTAACAATAGACAAAAGGCACCTTGGAGAAGTGAAGATTCGGTCAGGGCACAGAAAAGGGAGTGCCGAAAAGCCGAAAGGAAATGGCGCAAGTCAAAGCTCCAGGTTCATTTTGAGATATACAAAGAAGTGCTGATCAGCACTGAGACAGCTCTGATCAAGGTGACAAAGGATATTCGTATGAACACAAACGCAGGTAAGGTCTCAGTTTTAGTTCTGCTGGACCTGAGCGCTGCTTTGACACAGTGGACCACAGGATCTTACTTCACAGGTTAGACAACTGGGTGGGAATCTCTGGTACTGCTCTAAACTGGTTCAAGTCCTATCTCGAGGATAGGACATACTTTGTCCAAATTGGCAACTGTGTCTAAGACAAAATTTCCATGACCTGTGGAGTCCCCCAGGGGTCAATCTTGGGACGCCTCTTATTCAACCTGTACATGCTTCCATTGGGTCAGCTAATAAACAACAACAATGTGTCGTACCACAACTACGCAGATGACACTCAGATCTACGTGTCACTGACGGCAGGTGAACATGGGCCTGTAGATACTCTCTGTCACTGCATCGAACAGATCAGTTTGTGGATGCAAAAACAACTTTCTCCAACTAACTCAGACAAAACTGAGATCATTGTCTTTGGCCCACAGACACAAAGACAAAGTGTTATCAGTCACCTTGAGTCTCTCGCTCTGAAACCAAAAAATCAGGTTAGAAATCTAGGAGTAATCATGGACTCAGACCTGAACTTCAACAGCCACATCAAGCAATAACATCATCAGCTTTTTACCATCTGAAGAACATTGCTAAGATCAGAGAAATAGTGTCAAACCAGACTTAGAGAGACTCATCCATGCATTGTCTCCAGCAGGTTAGACTACTGTAACAGCTGCTCACTGGCCTTTCTAAACAGCTGTTAGAGCTGCAAATCTGGAACAGTCTTCATGAGGATGTGAGACAGGCCTCAACTCTGACAATGTTCAAATCCAGGCTGAAAACAGCTCTTTTTATCCGTGCATATGAAAACTGAAAGTATTTTATCTGCACTCTTGCCTTTTACTGTCATTGATTAACTTTATGTTGATGTTTTATTGATTGATTTGATCTGTTTTCTTGTAATTTTTCTGCAACTGTGAAGCACTTTGAAATGCCTTGTGTATGAATTGTGCTCTACAAATAAACTTGCCTTGCCTTGCCACAGGACACCGGACCTCTGGGGTAAGGACTCGTCCCGTACAGAGGGTCTACCACACGGACACTCTGGGCCGGACTGTCCCGTACAGAGGGTCCACCACACGGACACTCTGGGGTAAGGACTGTCCCTACAGAGGTCACACACGGACACTCTGGGCGGACTGTCCTACAGAGGTCCACCACACGGACACTCTGAGGTTAGGACTGTCCCTTACAGAGGGTCCACCACACGGACACTCTGAGTTAGGACTGTCCCTTACAGAGGGTCCACCACACGGACACTCTGAGCTAGGACTGTCCCCGTACAGAGGGGCCACCACACGGACACTCTAAGGTTAGGACTGTCCCGTACAGAGGGTCCACCACACGGACACTCTGAGGTTAGACTGTCGAGTCCAACCGTGACGCATTCTGAAGGTAGGATGGAGTTCATACCCCGGGCTGGAGGCGGTTGTCGCATATAGTACAGTAGTATTTACTGCAGTATTTGTAGTAGTGGCAGTACTCTTACCTCCTAACCCGGGCCAGAGGCAGTTGTCGCATTAGTAACAGTAGTATTTACTGCAGTATTTGTAGTATTGGCAGTACTCTACTTCTAACCCGGGCCGGAGGCGGTTGTCGCATTAGTAACAGTAGTATTTACTGCAGTATTGTAGTATTGGCAGTACTCTTACCTCCTAACCCGGGCCAGAGGCAGTTGTCGCATATAGTAACAGTAGTATTTACTGCAGTATTTGTAGTAGTGGCAGTACTCTTACCTCCTAACCCGGGCCAGAGGCAGTTGTCGCATATAGTAACAGTAGTATTTACTGCAGTATTTGTAGTAGTGGCAGTACTCTTACCTCCTAACCCGGGCCAGAGGCAGTTGTCGCATTAGTAACAGTAGTATTTACTGCAGTATTTGTAGTAGTGGCAGTACTCTTACCTCCTAACCCGGGCCGGAGGCGTTTGTCGCATTAGTAACAGTAGTATTTACTGCAGTATTTGTAGTATTGGCAGTACTCTTACCTCCTAACCCGGGCCGGAGGCGGTTGTCGTAGCCGTCGAGGAGTCGGTCTAAGATCCTGGTGAACACGGTGATGTTGATGGCAGAGGGGTTGGCTTCCACTACACATCTGTAACAAAAATAACATTTATATTTATACAACAGTCTGCAAAAAGCAGACATCCTGAAACAGTCTGGGACTGGAGTAGATTTACTCTGTTACTCTGTAAACACACTGTGGTGAATATAATGTTATAAATAAGGTTCTAATGTAAATTCGCAGTGTCGTGATCAGATTAAAAATGTTAATGTGACCTTTGTGTTAAAGCAGCAGCAGCACTTACATGAGCAGCAGAAGTCAGATTTAATACTTTTTTGCCATTTAAAAAAAACAAATACTGTATTTTCAATGCCTCAAAAGCTAAATGTTATTATGAAAATTGACTTTTAGAGCTTTTTGCCATGTTTGCCTCTCTTCACTCGTGCTTCTGTGAGTGATCTCTGAATTAAAGCAGCTGTGCAGCAAAAGGGAGTAACAGGAAGGCGGTAGGAGGGGCTTAGAATTAGTTCACACAAATAACCAGGAAGTGAAACTGCTGAATGTTTTATCTCTGCTGTTTTAGGTCAATATTGCAACAAAATGTAAGATAGTGATAAAGAAGTGTTTGACGTTATACCAAAGACCTGCAAGAAGAAGAATGACTGATTTGAATGAGGGATATTTCCCTATTCAAAAGCAAACTAGACATAATGGGGAACCTTTCAGCAAAAATGCAGCGGAATGACTTTTTAGAGCATTGCTCGACATTTTTGTCGAGCAATGTCATTATCTCTAGCCGTTTAAATGTGATTTTATATTTTTAATGACATTTAACGCCTGCATTTAGGCACACTTCACTCTGAATGCCGTTTAATGCTGTACACATTCTGCCCTCAGCGTTGTGGGTTCAAGTCTCAGCTCTGACACTTTGCTGAGTGTCTCTCCCCGCTCCTCGCTCTTGTTAAAACTGCTCCGCTTGGCCTGGAGCTGATGAGATGCAGAGGGAGGCAGCCGTATGTAGAGCGTAACCTTTAAAATGCTAATGTCCCACAGAGTCATGTGACTTCAGGACGCATCAGATCTGCGCTTCATAATCAAAAGAATATTTACTGAATTAACTTGTTTATGGTTAATATCTCTGTATCGACATGAAACAAAAACTGTCCCAAAGTCTAGAATCTTCTCTCTCTCCCTCTTTCTCATATGAGGTCACATGACTGGGGAGGTCAAAATAATGCTTTAAGACAAATACTAAATACAAAGTAGATAATGATGGTTAAACCTGAATGAAATCTCCAGATGTTTTGTTGAAAAGTCAAAATGAAAAAGTTGGACAAAAATGATATAAAAAAGATCCTCATGTCAGTCACATTCGATGCTCAACAAACTGGTCCTTTGTTTTTGGTCCATGAAACAGTGCAATTTAATTAATCTCTTAAAGCAATACTAAGTAACGTGTTTACCTTAATAAATCCTTCCCGTGCATATGAAAACTGAAAGTATTTTATCTGCACTCTTGACTTTTACTGTAATTGATTAACTTTGTGTTGTTTTATTGATTGATTTTAACTGTTTTCTTGTAATTTTTTCTGCAACTGTGAAGCACTTTGAATTGCCTCGTGTATGAATTGTGCTCTACAAATAAACTTGCCTTGCCTTGCCTTGCCTTTCCGTAGTCCCTCTGGGGGTAATACAAGTGTTAATGGGATGATTGGAGGGACTTTCATCTCCCCCTGGTGTCTCTGGACAGAAAACCATGCTTGCAACTTGTCTGCCTACGGGTCGGAGTCACCAATACACACTAATGGAATCACGAAGAAGAAGCTAACAGGCTAACGGGCAAGGCTAACAGTTTTTACAGCCAAGTTTGAGTGAAAAAAAGATCTCCATTGTGTAATTGGATGAACAATATCCCTCTCTCCCTTTGTCTTTTCTGTCAGAGTAGTATTTACTCTCACGGACAATTAATGAGAAAAACACATGCTACGACACCTGCAGTGGCGCTTATGGCCTCTAGGGGCATGAATTACTTAGTGCTGCTTTAACCCCCAGTTTTGCTTTACCCAAATCTAAAGCTTCTTGAAAAAGCATCAAAAGCATCAAAATAGCGACAAATATGAGACGAAAACGAGCATAAAACAGGCGACCAAAAAAGTAATAACGCACCAAAACAGTTACAAAAATGTACCAAAACAGGTTATAAAAAAGCAATAAAAACACAACACAGGCGACAAAAGTGATGAAAAAGCAACAAAAGCAGGACAACATAACACTGAAAATATGATTAAAAAGTTACGTCAGCGTAGCCACAACGTAAGGAAAAATCTTATGCAAGAGCAACAAAAAAGCAACAAAAATACGATGAAAAACGGACGACAATACGAGGAAATATCTTAGATCAGTTTGTAGGTCTTAGCTTTCAAATGAGAATTACACTGGCCTAGAGGCTGTAGGCTCCAAATCTGAAATTTAAACTTTGTGGTTCCGGAATGTTAGGGGTTGGCAACCGTGTTTTATGTAAATATAAGATGTTGGGAACATATTTCATGAATATGCCACTCGTGTATTGCCTTCATTGTTTTTTATTGAAGGAATAAGAAGAGAATGTTTACCAAAAAGTCGCATTTTCAGTCATGTACTATCTGTCAAATAAAATGAAATATCTGCAATATTAAACACGATTTTCTCATGAAATTTGCACTGTATGTGTAGTTTGAAATGATATCACCTCACAGGAAATCTTTGCTTTATAGGTTTAAAAATAAACTAATTATGTCAGTTGTTTCATGGAGGAAACCAGATGGTCGCCTTAACTGAATTGATTTTAACAGATTTCTGAAATAAATTACACTGTATGTAGACTTCCTCAACCTAATGCAGTGTGCCACATTCATCTTCATTGATTAATGCATAAAGAAATTATATGACATTTAATTGGTGAATGTTAACCCAAATGGCTTCTTTTCAGCTACCTAATGCTACCTAAATAAACTGACTAATATTCAGTAAAATTGTAATATTTTCTAAAATTATACCAGATTTTCTGAAAAAAAAAAAAAAAAAATCTCACTAGAGTTAATCCACCTAAAGTAGTGTATAAAATGTAATCGTTATACATATACATAAATTGTATTTAAGTCTAATTGTACCATAAAAAGAGAAGGTAGCACAATGTTTGGCGAGACATGTCACACTTTGTGACGAGTATTACTGAGGGGCAAAGCTTCCATTTGCTGCTTTCTCTTTTTATGGTATAAATACAATTTCTGTATATATTAATGTATAAAGATTACATTTTATACACTACTTTATGTTGATTAACTCTATATATAGTGAGATTTTTTTTCAGAAAATCTGGTATAATTTTGAAGATATTACAATTTTACTGAATATTAGTCAGTTCATTCATCTTGTTTCTTCAATTAATGAAACTCACATATTTTGTGTATTTTAAACTTGTCAGGCCTTACTTATTTAAGCAATGTTTTAAGCCTTTTTATTCCATTTTTACTCCATTTTGATTGTTCTTTGTATGTCATTTCTTTTATTGTATCTCTCTGTAGCACTTGAGATTTGTGTACAAATGTAAAGTGCGTTACAAATAAAATGCATTATTATTATTATTAGATAGTATCATGTCAAACCACACACACTATGCAATTTCATGAGAAACTCTTACTTTATATTGAAGCTATTTAATTGTATATGACAAAAGTACATAGCTGAAAAGAAGCCATTTGCGTTAACATTTAAGTTAATTAAATGTCATACAATTTCTTTATGCATAATCAATGAAGATGAGATGTTGCTCACTGCATTAGGTTGATGAAGTCTACATACAGTGTAAATTATTTCATTTTGAAGACACAACAATTGAACTGAGTTTCAGACAGTTCAGTTATGGCGACCATCTGGTTTCCTCCATGAAAAAACTCACATAATTTGTTTATTTTTAAACCTATAAAGCAAAGATTTCCTGTTAGGTGATATCATTTCAAACTACACATACAGTGCAAATGTTATCTTGTTTAATATCGCAGATATTTCATTTATCTGACAGATAGTACATGACTTTCTGATAAACTTTCTCCTCTTATTTCTTCAATAGAAAACAAATGAAGGCAATACACGAGTGGCATATTCATGAAATATGTTCCCAACATCTTATATTTACATAAAAACAAGGTTGCCAACCCCTAACATTCCGGAACCACAAAAGTGTTGTCCAAGCCCTTTTTCAGATTTTTTTCACTAGACTATAAACTATAAAGCCAAATTGGAGAAAATGTGCTTGGTTAAGGTGGGGCCGGTTAGAGGTTAAAAAAGCCACAGCCTTTTCGCTGATAAAACTCCCCCAGAGTTATATCGGATCCTGATCCAACTCACAGTATCAGATATTCATTTTTGCCGATATCGCCCAGCCCTAAGAAGGATTCAGGCCACATTTTCATCAGTTATTTTCTTTTTCTACTGCGATATAGAAATGTTTGTGTTCCTGGAGAAGCTCTTTCTCGTGTTCGCAGCAGAAGTGCAGAGTGGATGGCGTTACTATCCAGGGCTCGTTCAGATGTAGGCGACTTGAGAACATTATATAACACAGACCAAAAGGAGCCATGGCCAGACGAGGACTGAACGCCCAGATTGCACTCACGTTCAGACTCCCGGTTTACTCTGACGCCACAGAAGACGGCCATGTTTGGGTAAAAATGAACCTTTCAAATGTAAATGTCAGAGCACGTGCTGCGTTCACATGCGCTGTAACTGTGGGAAAACCAGGAGCGGGCTAAGGAAGATTGACCAGGGAATTACCACAAATCAGGTCTTGTTTAAATAATTAATACATTCATTTAAACTTGGAGATCATTGTAGTTGTAATAATCTGTTCTTAAAGAGGAATCCACTGGGCTGTCTCAATGGAGGAGGCAAATCAGGCAATGGCTCAGGGCCAGGCTCTTACTGGAGAAGGGTTTGGCCTCTGACTGGAGAAGAGTTTGGCCTCTGACAGGAGAAGGGTTTGGCCTCTGACTGGAGAAGGGTTTGGCCTCTGACAGGAGAAGGGTTTGGCCTCTGACAGGAGAAGGGTTTGGCCTCTGACAGGAGAAGGGTTTGGCCTCTGACAGGAGAAGGGTTTGGCCTCTGACAGGAGAAGGGTTTGGCCTCTGACAGGACAAGACTTTGGCCTCTGACAGGAGAAGGGTTTGGCCTCTGACTGGAGAAGGGTTTGGCCTCTGACAGGAGAAGGGTTTGGCCTCTGACAGGAGAAGGGTTTGGCCTCTGACAGGAGAAGAGTTTGGCCTCTGACAGGAGAAGGGTTTGGCCTCTGAAAGGAGAAGGGTTGTTGGCTTCTGACTGAAACTGGGAGAAGGGTTTGGCCTCTGACAGGAGAAGGGTTTGGCCTCTGACAGGAGAAGGGTTTGGCCTCTGACTGGAGAAAGGGTTTGGCCTCTGACAGGAGAAGGGTTTGGCCTCTGACAGGAGAAGGGTTTGGCCTCTGACAGAGAAGGGTTTGCCTCTGACAGGAGAAGGGTTTGGCCTCTGACAGGAGAAGGGTTTGGCCTCTGACAGGAGAAGGGTTTGGCCTCTGACAGGAGAAGGGTTTGGCCTCTGACAGAAATTTGGCTCTGAAGGAGAAGGGTTTGGCCTCTGACAGGAGAAGGGTTTGTTTGCTTCTGACTGGAGAAGGGTTTGGGCTCTGACGGAGAAGGGTTGGCCTCTGACAGGAGAAGGGGTTGGCCTTTGACAGGAGAAGGGTTTGGCCTCTGACGGAGAAGGGTTTGGCCTCTGACAGGAGAAGAGTTTGGCCTGTGACAGGAGAAGGGTTTGGCCTCTGACTGGAGAAGAGTTGCCTCTGACAGGAGAAGAGTTTGGCCTCTGACAGGAGAAGGGTTTGGCCTCTGACTGGAGAAGGGTTTGGCCTCTGACAGGAGAAGAGTTTGGCCTCTGACAGGAGAAGGGTTTGGCCTCTGACTGGAGAAGACTTTGGTCTCTGACAGGAGAAGAGTTTGGCCTCTGACAGAGAAGGTGGCCTGACTGGAGAAGGGTTTGGCCTCTGACTGGAGAGATTGGCCTCTGACAGGAGAAGAGTTTGGCCTCTGACAGGAGAGGGTTTGGCCTCTGACAGGAGAAGGTTTGGCCTCTGACAGGAGAAGAGTTTGGCCTCTGACAGGAGAAGGGTTTGGCCTCTGACAGGAGAAGGGTTTGTTTGGCTTCTGACTGGAGAAGGGTTGGCCTCTGACTGGAGAGGGTTTGGCCTCTGACAGGAGAAGGGTTTGGCCTCTGACAGGAGAAGGGTTTGGCTCTGACTGGAGAAGGGTTTGGCCTCTGACAGGAGAAGGGTTTGGCCTCTGACAGGAGAAGGGTTTGGCCTCTGACAGGAGAAGGGTTTGGCCTCTGACTGGAGAAGGGTTTGGCCTCTGACAGGAGAAGGGTTTGGCCTCTGACAGGAGAAGGTTTGCCTCTGACGGAGAAGGGTTTGGCCTCTGACAGGAGAAGGTTTGGCCTCTGACAGGAGAAGGGTTTGGCCTCTGACAGGAGAAGGGTTTGTTTGGCCTCTGACTGGGAGAAGGGTTTGGCCTTTGACAGGAGAAGGGTTTGGGCCTCTGACAGGAAGAAGAGTTTGGCCTCTGACAGGAGAAGGGTTTGGCCTCTGACAGGAGAAGGGTTTGTTTGGCTCTGACTGGAGAAGGGTTTGGCCTTTGACAGGAGAAGGGTTTGGCCTCTGACAGGAGAAGGGTTTGGCCTCTGACAGGAGAAGGGTTTGGCCTCTGACTGGAGAAGGTTTGGCCTCTGACAGGAGAAGGGTTTGGCCTCTGACAGGAGAAGAGTTTGGCCTCTGACAGGAGAAGGGTTTGGCCTCTGACAGGGAAGGGTTTGGCCTCTGACAGGAGAAGGGTTTGGCCTCTGACAGGAGAAGGGTTTGGCCTCTGACAGGAGAAGGGTTTGGCCTCTGACAGGAGAAGGGTTTGGCCTCTGACAGGAGAAGAGTTTGGCCTCTGACAGGAGAAGGGTTTGGCCTCTGACAGGAGAAAGGGTTTGTTTGGCTTCTGACTGGAGAAGGGTTTGGGCCTCTGACAGGAGAAGGGTTTGGCCTCTGACAGGAGAAGGGTTTGGCCTCTGACTGGAGAAGGGTTTGGCCTCTGACAGGAGAAGGGTTTGGCCTCTGACAGGAGAAGAGTTGGCCTCTGACAGGAGAAGGGTTTGGCCTCTGACAGGAGAGGGTTGGCCTCTGACAGGAGAAGGTTGGCCTCTGACGGAGAAGGGTCGCCTCTGACAGAGAAGGTTTGCCTCTGCAGGAGAAGGGTTTGGCCTCTGACAGGAGAAGGTTTGGCCTCTGAAGGAGAAGGGTTGGCCTCTGACAGGAGAAGGGTTTGGCCTCTGACAGGAGAAGAGTTTGGCCTCTGACAGGAGAAGGGTTTGGCCTCTGACAGGAGAAGGGTTGTTTTGGGGGGGGGGGTTCTGACGGAGAAGGGTTGGCTCTGACGGAGAAGGGTTTGGCCTCTGACAGGAGAAGGGTTTGGCCTCTGACGGAGAGGGTTTGGCCTCTGACGAGAAGGGTTTGGCCTCTGACAGAGAAGAGTTTGGCCTCTGACAGGAGAAGGTTGTTTTGGCGACTGTGACAAGGAGAAGGTTTGGCCCTCTGACAGGAGAAGGGTTTTTGGCCTCTGACTGGAGAAGGGTTCGGCCTCTGGACAGGAGAAGAGTTTTTGGCTCTGACAGGAGAAGGGGTTTGGCCTCTGAACAGAAGAAGGGTGGCCTCTGACAAGGAGAAGGGTTGGCCTCTGACAGGAAGAAGGGTTTGCCTCTGAAGGAAGAAGGGTTTTGCCTCTACTGAGAAGGGTTTGGTCCTCTGACAGAGAAGGTTTGGGCCTTGACAGGACAAGAGTTTGCCTCTGACAGGAGAGGTTGGCCTCTGACTGGCAGAAGGGTTTGGCCTCTGACAGGAGAAAGGTTTTGGCAATCTGACAGGAGAGGGTTTTTTGGCCTCGTGACAGGAGAAGTTGGCCTCTGACAGGAGAAGGGTTTGGCCTCGACAGGAGAAGGGTTTGTTGGCGTTCCTGACTGAGAGGGTTTGGCTCTGACTGGAGAAGGGTTTTTGCTCTGACAGCGAGAAGGTTTTGGCCTATGACTGGAGAAGGGTTGGGGCCTCTGACAGGAGAAGGGTTTGGCCTCTGACAGGGAAGGGTTGCTCTTGACAGGAGAGAGTTTGGCCTCTGACAGGAGAAGGGTTTGGCCTACTGACAGAGGAGAAGGGTTTGGGCCTCTGACAGGAGAAGGGGTTTGCCTCTGACAGGAGAAGGGTTTGGCCCTCTGACAGGAGAAGAGTTTGGCCTCCTGACAGGAGAAGGGTTTGGCCTCTGACAGGGAAGGGTTTGTTTGGCTCTGCGTGGAGAAGGGTTTGGCCTCTGAAGAGAAGGGTTTGGCCTCTGACAGGAGAAGGGTTGGCGCCTTTGAGCAGGAGAAGGGTTTTGGCCTCTGACTGGAGAAAGGGTTTTGGCCTCTGACAGGAGAAGAGTTTGGCCTCTGACAGGAGAAGGGTTTGGCCTCTGACTGGAGAAGAGTTTGGCCTTCTGACAGGAGAAGGGTTTGGCCTCTGACTGGAGAAGGGTTTGGCCTCTGACAGGAGAAGAGTTTGGCCTCTGACAGGAGAAGGGTTGGGCCTCTGACTGGAGAAGACTTCGGCCTCTGACAGGAGAAGAGTTTGGCCTCTGACAGGAGAAGGGTTTGGCCTCTGACTGGAGAAGGTTTGGCCTCTGACAGGAAGAAGAGTTTGGCCTCTGACAGGAGAAGGGTTGGCCCTCTGACTGGAGAAGACTTTTGGCCTCTGACAGGAGAAGAGTTGGCCTCTGACAGAGAAGGGTTTGGCCTCTGACAGGAGAAGGTTGGCCTCTGACAGAGAAGGTTTGGCTCTGACAGGAAGTTGCCTCTGACAGGAGAAGGGTTTTGGCCCTCTGACAGGAGAAGGTTTTTGGCCTCTGACAGGAGAAGGTTTGGCCTCTGACAGGAGAAGAAGTTTGGCCTCTGACAGGAGAAGAGTTTGGCCTCTGACAGGAGAAGAGGTTTTGGCCTCTGACAGGAGAAATTTGGCCTCTGACGAGAAGGGTTTGGCCTCTGACAGGAGAAGGGTTTGGCCTCTGACAGGAGAAGAGTTTGGCCTCTGACAGGAAGAAGGGTTTTGGGCCTCTGACAGGAGATGGGTTTGGCCTCTGACTGGAGAAGGGTTTGGCCCTCTGACTGGAGAAGGGTTTGGCCTCTGACAGGAGAAGGGTTTTGGCCTCTGACAAGAGAAGGGTTTGGCCTCTGACAGGAGAAGAATTTGGCCTCTGACAGGAGAAGAGTTTGGCCTCTGACAGGAGAAGAGTTTGGCCTCTGACAGGAGAAGAGTTTGGCCTCTGACAGGAGAAGGGTTTGGCCTCTGACAGGAGAAGGGTTTGGCCTCTGACAGGAGAAGAGTTTGGCCTCTGACAGGAGAAGGGTTTGCCTCTGACAGGAGAGGTTTGGCCTCTGACAGGAGAAGGGTTTGGCCTCTGACAGGAGAAGAGTTGGCCTCTGACAGGAGAAGGGTTTGGCCTCTGACAGGAGAAGGTTGGCCTCTGACGAGAAGGTTTGGCCTCTGACTGGAGAAGGGTTTGGCTCTCGGAAAGGCAAGAAGGGTTGCCTCTGACGGAAGGGGCCTCTGACAGGAGAAGGTTGGCCTCTGACAGGAGAAGAGTTGCCTCTGACAGGAGAAGGGTTTGGCCTCTGACTGGAGAAGGGTTTGGCCTCTGACTGGGAGAAGGGTTTGGCTCTGACAGGAGAAGGGTTTGGCCTCTGACTGGAGAAGGGTTTGGCCTCTGACTGGAGAAGGGTTGGCCTCTGACAGGAGAAAGAGTTTGGCCCTGACAGGAGAAGATTTGCCTCTGACAGGAGAAGGTTTTGGCCTCTGACAGGAGAAGGGTTGGCCTCTGACAGGAGAAGGGTTTGGCCTCTGATAGGAGAAAGGTTGTGCTGGTACTTGGGAAGGGAACAGTTACTACGAGCGCTAAAAGGCATCCCACATAGCACTAAACTGTAAGTCTAGTATCTTTTAATTGCGTTGGATTTTGCGTTTGCGGGTTGATCTCTGATGTCTCGCTCTGTCAACAAAACATCTCATAAAACAGCCGCCTGATTCCACGTTATAATGCGCTCGTCACCGTCATGTGTATGAGCGTTCCTGAAGGTTTTAGTTTGGGGGCGGAGGCACCGCTGTTTTGGTTTGTGTTGTTGCTCATTGTTTGGCGAACAAATGCCATGTAAGAAAGTTGTTTTATCCACACGGCTTTTCTATTGTTAATCATTTCATATGCGTTTGAATGAGTGAACCCAGGTTCTGAAGGCCCTGAGTGAAACCCCATGGCACAACACTGCATTAATGATTGTACAGACCTTTTGAGATTTGACTTTACTGAAATGTCCTCTGAGCTAAATGTTTGTGGATCAGATACACATCCAGTGGCCACTAAACATCATCTTATAATATGTAAATGATAAAGAAACTTTTATCAATCATCTTTTAAAAATAGAAAACTTTCTAGAATAATCACTCAAATAAATCCAATCAATCAATCAATACTTGGGATTGTGCCTCTGATACAGACTCGAGGCAGTGGTGAAGTAGTTGTGAATATTACTACATTGATGCGTAGGTGAGGTGTAAGTGCCGAGGATCGTGCAGCGACAACAAAAGCTGTTTCCTGTTTTGGAACTCCCTTCAAGACAAAGAAAAACAATGCATGTCTTTATTTGGAAACATTAAGAACGAGCTAACACTATTTAAATCCCCCGCATTAAGAGCTGGTAAATGCAGCTCAGTAGCAGAGAGGTGAAATTCATAACCGGCATAGAGTTCAAACTACGATGTTAAGGAGGAAACCTGCTACAAATGCAGCGTCTCAACTTAAAAAGGAGTTTCCTGTTTCCAAAACTCACCTGCTGGACCACAGATGGGAGAGCGCGAGGCAGAGGAGCAGCACGCACACACAGTCCTGACTTCTCATGTCTGCAGCCACCTGACGAGAGAGGACAGACTTGTTTGTTCCACACGTCATTCTGCAAACAAACAAACTCAAATTGTTTTTTTAAAAGAAGCTAATATTTAAATATTACTCTCTTAAGGGCCTATAACACCGGAGAGAGATGTGGAGACTGGAGACTGACAACTCATACTGATTGTGCGCATACAAAGGGCCTATCTCACCGGTCTGGAGACTAGTTGGAGACTAGTTGGAGATTAGAGTTGACACTGATCCTAGAGATAAGACGAGTCTCCAGGTAGTCTTGGTGAAAACTAATAGGTTCGATTTCAGCTGAGTCTCTGTGTGGTCTCCAAGAGGTCTATGCATGGTCTTCAAGGTCTCCGCGGTTTCAAGCAGTTGTATCTCAAATACTATTAGTTGTCCTCAACCTGTGAGGCGTTTCTGTGACGTCCCTGCAACGTCTCGGAGAACTGTCGGATATCAAGGAGATCTCAAAGAGACATTTGGTAAAGTGAGTACACCGTTTGGGATTTCTTACATTTCTGCCCAAATTGCTCATAAAATGTGGTCTGATCTTTATTAGAAGAGAACTTCGCACATCAATTACTTGAGGCAGGTGCGTTGGAGATGAGGGAAATCCCAGTGTACATAGACAAAAAATTACTTCCCGCACACTGCCAACCTTGCAAATATAGTTTATTAGGATATGGTCAACGTTTCGGTCCTGAGACCTTCATCAGGCAAATTGGCCTGATGAAGGTCTCAGGACCGAAACGTTGACCATATCCTAATAAACTATATTTGCAAGGTTGGCAGTGTGCGGGAAGTAATTTTTTGTCTGATCTTTATTAAAATCACAAGAATGATTCTGCTTGAAATAATACCATCCAAACATTTACATTGTATCATATTTTTATTAGCCATAACATGTAAACATTCACAGGACAGCGTGGAATAAGTGTGTACACCCTTTGATTCAATAGCTGGTTGACCCTCCTTTGGCAGTGATAACTTCATCCACTGAAAACATGTATAATAAGTGAATCCTCCAGTCAGGTGATTCTGACCATCAGCCTGGCTCCACATCTGGAGATGGGTCCCCGGGCGCGGCACTGCTGCCGCCCACTGCTCCTTACGGGTTGCCCCAGTGGCATCGGAGGATGGGTTAAATGCAGAGGACAAATCTCCCTAAGGGGACAATAAAGTATACAAACATACGAACAAACAGACGTTTCCTGTAGTTGCAGATTAAACATGTACAACGATCAGGATGACTCTTGGACCATTCCTCTTTACAAAACTGTTCAGCAGATTCCTGGGATGTCTGGTGTGAATGGTTTTCTTGAGGTCATGCCACAGCATCTCAATCGGGTTTAGATCAGAACTTTGACTGGGCCATTCAAGAACGTGTATTTTATTCTTCTGAAACCATTCTGAAGTAGCCTGGCCTTAGCCATCTGTAAACTCCAGTCAATTATCTTTTCCCTACATGTACGTCTGGGTCTGATCTCAGTGGCTGTGTTTCATCAGTTGAATTCCAACCTACCATTCAGCGAGCGGGGGAGGCGGGTGTTGTAGGTGACGTTACGCATTTGTTAGCTTGCTTCACTCACTCGGGCGCATTACTTCACGACCAAATGCTAGCGATTGAGTAAAATCAGATCCAATTGTTTCAAACTTTAAAAGGAGTTCACCCCTCCCACCTGAAAACAGAGCTCCACTGTGAAGCTCCAGACCCTCTGTACGAAATGAGTACAAGGGTATGGTAAGACCATGCTAATTCTGAAGTGGATTTGCTTTTGTGCTTCTGGTCATTCTCTTGTTGCAGCTCCATCCTCTGTTGAGCTTCAACTGTTGGACATTATTTTTTCTATTAATGATATCACGTTGTCCAGACCCTGAGGCAACAAAACCTCGCACCATGATTCTCCTGCTCCAGACTTCTCCTGCTCCAGACTTCACAGTGAGGAGAGGGTTTTGATGTTGGTGTGCTGTTCCATTTTTCCACCACACATGATGTTGTGTGTTCCTCTCACACTATTCAACTTTGGGTTCATCAGTCCACAGAATAATTTTCCAGTAGTTCTGTGGAGCATCCAAGTGCTCTTTCACAAACTTCAAACGTGCAGAAATGTTTTTTTTAGACAGCAGTGGCTTCCTCTGTGACGTTCTCCCATGAGCCACATTCTTGTTCAGTGTTTTAAGTATTGTAGACGTGTCAACACCCGGCACTGTAGTAGAGTTCTTTTTGATCTCATAAAGTATTCTGTGCTGTGCCCTTGGAGTCATCTTTACAGGACGGCCACTCATTGGAAGTGAAGTAAAAGTGAAGCCAAACCGTCTCCATTTGTGAAATACATTTCTAACCGTGGATTTTTGAACATCCAGACTTTTAGAGATAGTTATGTAAACCTTTTCCACCTTTACACAAATCAATAATCCTCGATCATAGGTCTTCAGGGAGCTCTTTTGAGCGAGGCATGGTGCACATGAGACAATGTTTCTTAACCAGGGACAATTCTTAACTAGTGTGTGTGTTTCAGTGCTCAGAGCAGCTTTAAGCCACACCTCAGTGATTGGACTTCAGGTTAGCTCACACCTGACTCTAAATCTCTGCATACATTTGTGTATTTAGCTCTTGGAGGATCCTTAACCAGGCGGTGTACTTACTTATTCCACACTGTCCTGTGAATGTTACGTTATGGCCAATAATAACATGATAAAATGTAAATGTTTGGGCGGTATTAGTTTAAGCAGACACTGTTTAATTATTCTTGTGATTTAAATAAAGATCAGACCACATCTTATGACCAATTTCCATTTCCTCCCTTTGTATACTCATTGTAGACAGCTTACTTACTTAAAGGATTATTTAGTATAGTTATCTTGTTCTCGTGGAATTTGTGTCTTAATATGTGAGTCAAACTTTGTGTTTGATGCACATATGGCCAAAATCATTACTTTGACTGTGGGACTAGTGGAAAACTCGGACTAGGGCTGGGTACCATTAAACGATATCTATGGTATTTAAACAAAAGTTTAAGTACTACTGGTAACAAGAAAATAAAATCAGTTACCGAAATAAATATTACATGTTTAGATCCAAGATGATGATGCTGTTGGTCCAGGGACAGCATTAAAGGAAGTGTCATTTTCAGCTTAAATAAATGATACAAATTCAAAAGAGATAGTCTTTTATGGAGTAAATTATTGTTTGTTTTTCTGGTTCTAGGTGACATATAATTTATATAAAAAAAAGTATAGTTCAGGCGTTGGTATCCTAAACGAACGACAAATCCACATAAGGACTTGGGACAGAAGACTTAAAACTGGGACTGTCCTGGTAACAATCAGCTGTCGTGGCATGCAGATTATATCACTCCACAGTGGAATTACAATTTACAGTGTGTCCAAACATTACACAGGTATAACTGTGTTCGAAATGATATTTATCCGACAAACGACGTGGGATTTCATGTTTACACCTCATGGAGCAAATAGGCTCTAAAATGGACCTAAATGTGACTGAACTGTGTCTAAACCAGAAAAACACAAATCTTAAATACATCAGAGCTTCCATGACATCATTACGCGGCATGGTAGCACAGCGGTTAACGCTCGTGCTTAACAGCTTGAAGGTCCCGGGTTCGATTCCCATCTGGACGGGGCCTTTCTGTGTGGAGTTTGCATGTTCTCTCTGTGTCTGCATAGGTTTCTCCAGGGTACTCTGGTTTCCCCTACCACTAAAAAACATGTACAATAGACCAGGATGAATGAGAGTGTGCATGGAGGATAACGGATGCAAATTAGCCTAAGGCTACAATCCGGTGTGGCTTGGTTACATGCATGAGACCCATGTATGTACTGTCCCGACCAAATAAACCAATAAATAATAAATAAATTAACACCAGTGGAACGAGGACCGAAGGTTGAGAACCACAAGTCTAAACAGAACCATCACCTTTCAGCACTAAAAGTCAGAACAAACGTTAAAATACAAACTTGTCTCTCATTTAAGGCTGTGACATCACCTGCATACCCTCTACAGGCCGCTGGGTGTTGTAGATGCTTGGACACAGAGAGAGTCGGGATTCACGCCCTTTTATCCCAGTATTTGAATTGACACAGGCAAAAGGAATTTCTGAAGATTTATATCCCTCTGTTGAATATGATGGAAAAATGAAATGGACGCAATGAGAAACGTTTGAGCAAAAAATGTAGTTAAAGGGACTAGATGCAAGTTGGTCATTTTATACTCACTACTGCCACCTCAGGTCTAACGCGTAACTCCAGTCTTTATATTAAGCTCGTGCATGACGGCAATTCAAACCCGAATGAACAACTTTGTGAGAGTGCAGGAGTTTAGAGGCAGTTGTGGTGAACAGGTCTGGGCTCATTCTACACATTAGGACATGGCTGGAACGTCTAACTTAATTTTAACATTTTTAAAGAAAGCATTTCCCAAAATGATGAGTTAAACCTGCGACTTAACCGTACTTTTTTGGATTTTCAATTAACTTCTCGAGTAACATAACAACATCGAGAAATACAACGCGACTGGTCTAGATTTACTGCCATTTCTGAATCAAATTTGATGCTTTTTCATGACGTTTAAGGCCTTATGTTTTGTATTTTACAGGCTGTGTTCATGAGATTCTTGAATTTCATGGTTTGGATTTAGAGTTGGGGCCTAGAAGACGTCTCTAAGACCTATAGTTTTTACGTGGCCTTATATCAAACGTGCTGACGGAGAAGGTGCTGAACTCTGTCCTCTGTAGTTTCAGCTCCACGTGTTATGAAGGATCTGTCCAGCACAGCTTATAGTAGAGCTGGCCCATATATCGTCTACAAGACCATATCCAAGTTACTGTCTGGGAGATATGCAAATGTACAAGATCAGGTTCATCTCACAATGTGAAGAAATGAAGTGGAAAAATAGGAAACAATTGAGGGAGAAAATTAGGAAATAAAGTAGAAAGAAAAAAAAAGAAAAAATTAGACATTTTGGGGGAAAATTGAGGGAAAATTATGAAATAAAGTGGGAAAAATGAGAAACAAGGGGAAAAGTCGAGGAAAAAGTGAGAGAAAATTGGGGGGGAAATTAAGAAATAATGTGGAAAAAATTGAAAATATTTGAAGGAAAATTATGAAATGAAGTAGGAAAATGAAAATAAAAATTTGGAAAAATGGGGGGTAAAATAGGAAATAAAGTGGGGGGAATTAGGAAAAACATTTGGGGGAAATGGGATGAAATTTAAAAAATGTTGTTAAAATAAAGTGTAAATTGTGGAGAGTGTTTCTAAGCTATCTTTCTGTGCAGAGCGATGTAAATAAAGATGTTTACAGCTCAGTTTTGCATATTCCTCTTCATCGTTGTTATCGAGAAAATATCGACACATTCATTTTCTTCAACGTGGCCCGGCTCTAACTGAAGCTACGTCTCTTCACAACGTCATTGTGAAAACGAACGCAACCTGTTAGTGAAATCATGGCAGCATCCGATCAATATTTCATGTTCGGCCACAGTTTAGGTGATGATAACGGAGCTACGTGGCCACGTTAATTAGCCTGAACGAGGGGGACACGATCCGTGACGAGCGCTTTGTGAGAACACACATTCCAAATTCCTCTGAAATATCGGAGTGATGGGCGAGAGGACGACGGAAAACACGGAGGGAGAGCGGGCTGTGGGTAATTAGTATTCAGTGACACGTACGACGCCTCCACTCTGAGCGAGAGAGAGAGAGGGGAAAATGCCCCCAAAATACAGGAGCCATTTTCAAATCTCCAAGACGCGCGGTGGGGTTTTGATGTTTTCCGTCAAATTTGAGCAGGAAAAGAGTGCGTTGTGTCTGCCTCCCTCACCGCGCGCGTCGCTCATGGTTGGATTCCGACGGTAAACGCTGGCATTGTTGTTGTTTTTTCTTTCTTTCTTTCTTTGGTCTGGTGATGGACGGACGGACTCACCTCGAGGAGCGCGGCGCAACCTGCTGGAGACGCGGACACAAACTTGGTTCCCACGGTGCGAGCGAGTCGAAGCGAAGCGGCGAGAGATGAAAGATCATAGTCCCACAGGTCCCGGGCGTGTGTCGAGGCGCGCGTAACACCGTCCGCTCGTGTCCATCGCCGCGCGACGCCCGCTCCAAAAAGACACGGACACTCGGCGCGCGCTGAGACGGAAGAAGGGGAAAAAAAAAAAAAAAAAGCAAACCCTCAGAAAAATGACAAAAAAATAAATAAATAAAAAGAAGGGGAATGAAATGATAAGAAAGGTGCGATGAGGAGGAGGAAAAGGCGATGAAGGGGGGCGGGAGGTGGGTGGGGGGTCTTCAGATGGCCTCGCGCATCGTCTCGAGCTGCCCCCTTAGATCCGCGCGCGCGATGCGATTCGTGATAAAGACGCGTAGAGAGGAGAAGAGCGAGGGAGCGCGTCTCTCCAAAAAAGAAAATACAAAAGAGAGACAGCGATGTGCGGGCTGTGCTGGGTCCTAAAGGCAGCGGCTTCAAAGGAGGAGGAGAGAGAGAAGAGAGAAGAGAGAGAGAGAGAGAGAGAGAGAGAGAGAGAGAGAGAGAGAGAGAGAGAGAGAAGAGAGAGAGAGGAGAGAGAGAGAGAGAGAGAGAGAGAGAGAGAGAGAGAGGGATGAAGTGGGGGGAGCGAGGAGGGGGAGGGGAGGCCCGCGCAGAAATGGGGGAATACCCGCTGAAGGGGCTGCGCTTTGGAACCAGGTCACTCTTTGAAGCCGTTTTCTCCTCAGCGGTTTTTATTGTTTTTGTTTTTTGGGCGAGAATCCAGATCCTCCACAAACAGCAGTTCAGGCACACCATCACCCAGAGGCGCCAGTAACGGAGTACATTTACTCGAGTACATTAGTGTGAGGACTTCGTACTTAAAAAAAAAAATATATTATTTGTCACACTATATGTCACACTCCCCCCCCCCTAGCATTTGCCGCTCAACAACAGAAAATCCCACAAAAGGTTAGGGCTAAGGTAAGGTTAGGGTTAGTTTGTAAACTCCACTATCCTTAAGGTAGGGCTAAGGTAAGGTTAGGATAGTTTGTAAATCCACTATCCTTAAGGTTAGGGCTAAGGTAAGGTTAGGGTTAGTTGTAAACTCCACTATCCTTAAGGTTAGGGCTAAGGTAAGGTTAGGGTTAGTTGTAAACTCCACTATCCTTAAGGTTAGGGCTAAGGTAAGGTTAGGGTTAGTTTGTAAACTCCACTATCCTTAAGGTTAGGGCTAAGGTAAGGTTAGGGTTAGTTTGTAAACTCCACTATCCTTAAGGTTAGGGCTAAGGTAAGGTTAGGGTTAGTTGTAAACTCCACTATCCTTAAGGTTAGGGCTAAGGTAAGGTTAGGGTTAGTTTGTAAACTCCACTATCCTTAAGGTTAGGGCTAAGGTAAGGTTAGGGTTAGTTTGTAAACTCCACTATCCTTAAGGTTAGGGCTAAGGTAAGGTTAGGGTTAGTTTGTAAACTCCACTATCTAAGGTTAGGGCTAAGGTAAGATTAGGGTTAGTTTGTAAACTCCACTATCCTTAAGGTAGGGCTAAGGTAAGGGTTAGGGTTAGTTTGTAAACTCCACTATCTTAAGGTTAGGGCTAAGGTAAGGTTAGGGTTAGTTGTAAACTCCACTATCCTTAAGGTAGGGCTAAGGTAAGGTTAGGGTTAGTCTGTAAACTCCACTATCCTTAAGGTTAGGGCTAAGGTAAGGGGTTAGGGTTAGTCTGTAAACTCCACTATCCTTAAGGTTAGGGGCTAAGGTTAGGTTAGGGTTAGTCTGTAAACTCCACTATCCTTAAGGTTAGGGCTAAGGTAAGGTTAGGGTTAGCTTGTAAACTCCACTATCCTTAAGGTTAGGGCTAAGGTATGGTTAGGGTTAGTTTGTAAACTCACACTATCCTTAAGGTTAGGGGCTAATAAGGTTAGGGTTATTTGTAACTCCACTATCTTATTAGGGTGTATTAGGTTTTGTCCTATCCTTTTGGTAAGGTAAGGGTTAGCTTTGTAAACTCCACTATCCTTAAGGTTAGGGCTAAGGTAAGGTTAGGGTTAGTTGTAACTCACTATCCTTAAGGTTAGGGCTAAGGTAAGGTTAGGGTTAGTTTGTAAACTCCACTATCCTTAAGGTTAGGGGCTAAGGTAAGGTTAGGGTAGTTTGTAAACTCCACTATCCTTAAGGTTAGGGCTAAGGTAAGGTTAGGGTTAGTTTGTAAACTCCACTATCCTAAGGTTAGGGCTAAGGTAGGTTAGGGTAGTTGTACTCACTATACATAATAGAGGTAAAAGGTTATTGTAAACACTACCTAATTAGGGTAGTAAGGGCATACATTAGGTTAGAGGAAGGTTAGGTTATTGTAAACTCCACTATCTAAGGTTAGGGCTAAGTAGGTAGGTAGTTGTAAATAAAAGGGGTAAGGTAGGAGGTTAGTTTGTAAACTCCACTATCCTTAAGGTTAGGGCTAAGGTAAGTTAGGGTTAGTTGTAAACTCCACTATCCTTAAGGTTAGGCTAAGGTAAGGTTAGGGTTAGTTTGTAAACTCCACTATCCTTAAGGTTAGGGCTAAGGTAAGGTTAGGGTTAGCTTGTAAACTCCACTATCCTTAAGGTTACAGCTAAGGTAAGGTTAGGGTTAGTTTGTAAACTCCACTATCCTTAAGGTTAGGGCTAAGGTAAGGTTAGGGTTAGTCTGTAAACTCCACTATCCTTAAGGTTAGGGCTAAGATTAGGGTTAGGGTAGTTTGTAAAATCCACCACCTAAGGGTTAGGCTATTAAGGTAGGGTAGTTTCGAAACTCCACTATCCTTAACGTTAGGGCAAGTAAGTAGGGTTAGGTCCGTAAACTCCACTATCCTTAAGGTTAGGGCTAAGTAAGGTTCAGGGTTAGCTTGTAAACCCACTAATTCTTAAGTTTAGGCTAGGTCGGTAGGTTTTAAACTCCACTATCCTTAAGTAGGTGTAGGTAGGGTTATCTGTAAACGTCCACTACCTAAGGTAGGGCTAAGTAAGGTTAGGGTAGCTGAAAACTCCACTATCCTTAAGGTTAGGGCTAAGGTAGGTAGGGTAGTTTGTAAACTCCAGCATCTTAAGTAGGGCTAAGTAAAGGTAGGGTTAGTCTGTAAACTCCACTATCCTTAAGGTAGGGCTACGGTAAGGTTAGGGTTAAGCTTGTAAACTCCACATCCTTAAGTTTAGGGCTAAGGTAAGGTTGGGTTAGTTGTAACTACACTACCTAGGTTAGGGCTAAGGTTAGGTAGGGTTTAGTTGTAAACTCCACTATCCTAAGGTTAGGGCTCCAGGTAAGGTTAGGGTTAGTCTGTAAACCTCCACTATCCTTAACGGTGGGCTAGAGGTAAGTTAGCTTGTAAACCCACTATCCTAAGGTTAAGGCTAAGTAAGGTTAGGTTAGTTTGTAAATCCACTATTTTAAGGTTAGGCAAGGTAAGGTAGGGTAGTTGTAAAACTCCACTATTCCTAAGGTAGGTTAGGGTAGTTGGGTAGCTTGTAAACTCCACTATCCTAAGGTAGGGCTAAGGTAAGGTAGGTTAGTTTGTAAACTCCAGTATTACTTTAAGGTTAGGGCTAGGTAAGGTAGGGTAGGTTTTGAAACTCCACTATCTTAAGGTAGGGGCTACAGGTAAGGTTAGGGTTAGCTTGTAAAACCTCCACTAATCCTTAAGTAGAGCTAAGGTAAGTTAGGGTTAGTTTGTAAACTCCACATCCTAAGGTAGGCTAAGGTAAGGTTAAGGTATAGTCCTTAACTCCACTACCTTAAGTTAGGAGCTAAGGTACGGTTCGGGTAGTTTGAAACTCCAAAGTATCCTTAAGGTTAGCGGCAAAGATTATAGGGTAGTGGTAGTTTGTAACCTCCACTACCTGACAGGTTAGGCGTATGGTGAAGGTAGGTGTTAAGTTTGGTAACATGTCACTATCCTTAAGTTAGAGCTAAGGTAAGGTTAGGTTATTGTAACTCCACTATCCTACTAAGGTTAGGGCTAAGGTAGGTTAGGTTAGTTTGTAAACTCCACTATTAAGGTAGGCTAATAAATTAGCTTGTAAATCACTATCTTTTTTTTTTTTTTTTTTATTTTGACAATAACATACATAAAAGACAGACTTATACACGCCACAAACAGGAATGACAAAATGACAATAGACAACATGGGGGGGGGGGGGGGGGGCAGACAATTCTATAACATAGTTCATACTTCTATAACATAGTTCAAATATATAAGATGAGCCTTAGACTTCACCAAACTGACAACTCAGTTTACTGAAGTCTCTGCTCCATATGGAGTCAGACACACATCCAATGACCACCAAACATGCTGCCACAAGATTTCAATAATAGAGAGAACGCATAGACCTTACAAATGCCATGAAAAGGCAAAACACACCTTCCCACACTGCAGACATTCATAATTCATTCCAACTGGACAATTCTATCAACTCTTTCCATAAACGGCCTTCGAAGCCATACACACTATATATTTGTTTGTTTTAGTGCAGACCATACTAGGTTAAATATATCTGGGTGTTCTTTGCTCAGGTCTTCAAGAGCTAAAGCTGCTTGTTCCATGGAGAGAAGATCCAAATATTCTCCCAGCCATTTATCAAGCTGAAAACAATTTTGTTTCCGCACCTTCCAATGATGAGGATAGTGCGCTTTGCTGAAAGAAATGCTAAAGCAATTAATTTTGTGTTATTTTTGAGTTTACACCCTCCACATTTTTCCCCCCAAAATAGCTACTGCTGGGCATAGCTGGAAATTTACTTTGAATGTTTGACATAAGGCATCTTTAATTTTTCCCCAAAAGTTTTTCACTTCTGGGCATTGCCAGAGCAGATGGATAAGGGTCCCAGTCATGCCACAGCCATGCCAGCATAAATCTGAGGCACTACAATTCATTTTATACATTTTCTGCGGGGTGATGTATGATCTGAATAGAATCTTGAGTTGTAAACTCACTATCCTTAAGGTTAGGGCTAAGGTAAGGTTAGGGTTAGTTTGTAAACTCCACTATCCTTAAGGTTAAGGCTAAGGTAAGGTTAGGGTTAGCTTGTAAACTCCACTATCCTTAAGGTTAGGGCTAAGGTAAGGTTAGGGTTAGTTTGTAAACTCCACTATCCTTAAGGTTAGGGCTAAGGTAAGGTTAGGGTTAGTTTGTAAACTCCACTATCCTTAAGGTTAGGGCTAAGGTAAGGTTAGGGTTAGTCTGTAAACTCCACTATCCTTAAGGTTAGGGCTAAGGTAAGGTTAGGGTTAGTTTGTAAACTCCACTATCCTTAAGGTTAGAGCTAAGGTAAGGGTTAGGGTTAGTTTGTAAACTCCACTATCCTTAAGGTTAGGGCTAAGGTAAGATTAGGGTTAGTTGTAAACTCCACTATCCTTAAGGTTAGGGCTAAGGTAAGGTTAGGGTTAGTTGTAAACTCCACTATCCTTAAGGTTAGGGCTAAGGTAAGGTTAGGGTTAGTCTGTAAACTCCACTATCCTTAAGGTTAGGGCTAAGATTAGGGTTAGGGGTTTTTGTAAACTCCACTATCCTTAAGGTAGAGCTAATAGGTAGGTTAGTTGTAAACTCCACTATCCTTAAGGTTAGGGCTAGTTAGGTTAGGGTAGTTTGTAAACTCCACTATCCTTAAGGTTAGGCTATGGTAAGGTTAGGGTTAGTTTGTAAACTCCACTATCCTTAAGGTAGGCTAAGGTAAGGTTAGGGTTAGTTGTAAACTCCACTATCCTTAAGGTTAGGGCTAAGGTAAGGTTAGGGTTAGTTGTAAACTCCACTATCCTTAAGGTTAGGGCTAGGTAAGGTTAGGGTTAGTTTGTAAACTCCACTATCCTTAAGGTTAGGGCTAAGGTAAGGTTAGGGTTAGTTTGTAAACTCCACTATCCTTAAGGTTAGGGCTAGGTAAGGTTAGGGTTAGTTGTAAACTCCACTATCCTTAAGGTTAGGGCTAAGGTAAGGTTAGGTTAGTTTGTAAACTCCACTATCCTTAAGGTTAGGGCTAAGGTAAGGTTTGTGGTTTAGTCTGTAAACTCCACTATCCTTAAGGTTAGGGCTAAGGAAGGTTAGTTTGTAAACTCCACTATCCTTAAGTTAGAGCTAAGGTAAGGTTAGGTTAGTTTGTAAACTCCACTATCTTAAGTTAGGGTTAGGGTTATTTGAACTAACTGTTGATTTTATTTCTTATTTTTGCTGCAAAATGCTCTATAACGAGGTGTGAAATGACCCAAACATACCCTAACCCTATTAAAGCTAATGTTAAAATAAAGTGATCATAAAAACATATTAGACACAACAACAAAAAAGCAATTCCCACCATTTATACCCCATGTGACAAATAACCAGCCCGTGTGACACCAACCTCGAGTGTCCACCTCATGAACAATGTAAGCTAGCTAACAAATGGCTTTAGCATGTTAGCTCTAAAATGTCTCAAAGCTAACGTCCCAGTGTCTTTTATGGCACTGACAAAAGGAAAGTTCTCACTACAGAAATAACCCAGACATTAAAGTGTATGTCCTCTCCTCAGTCCAAATGAGAACATTATTATTGGAAGAGAAGACGAATGCCAGTGAGATGAAAAAGTATCCGTACCCCCTTTAATTTTTAAACATTTTGCCACACTATGGTCCACAAACATAAATATATTTTAAATTTAAAATGAAATGTATACATGATTTTGAATTTTGTTCATGAATAAAAACTGAAAAGTGGGATGTGCAAAAGCACCATCCCCCCTTTCCTTTTAGTGCAACCAATTGCCTTCAGAAGTTGCCTGATGATTTCTGAATGATCACATGTTGAGTGTAATCTACTGTATGTCAGTTCAAATACAGCTGCTCTGTAATGGTCTCAGAGGTCTGTTCAGAGACTATTGGGAGCAGACAGCATCATGAAGTCCAATGACACACCAGACAGGTCCGGGATAACGTTATTGAGAAGTATAAAGCTGGGTTAGGTTATGAAAAGATTTCCAAAGCTTTGAACATCTCTCAAAGTATAGTTAAATACACCATCCAGGAATAGAAAGAGTGTGGCATCACTGCAAACCTACCAAGACCCGGCCATCCTCATAAACTTACTGACCGAACAAGGACAGCACTGACCAGAGCTGTTACCAAGAAGCCTATGATGACCCTGGATGAACTGCAGAGAGCTACAGCTCAGGTGGGGGAAACTGTATCAGAACAACTATTAGTCGTACACTGCACAAATCTGGCCTTATGGAAGAGTGGCAAGAACAAGCCATTTTTAAAAGAAAACCATAAGAAGTCTTGTTTGCTTGCCAGAAGCCACATGGCGCATACAGCAAACATGTGGAAGAAGGCGCTTTGGTCAGATGAGACCAAAATGGAACTTTTTGGCTTAAAAGCAAAACGCTATGTTTGGCGTAAAGTAACTCTGCACATCGCCCTGAAAACATCAACCCCACTGTCAAACATGGTGGTGTTAGCATCATGCTCTGGGGTGCTTTTCTTCAGCAGGGACAGGGAAGATGTTCGAGTTGATGGGAGATGGATGTAGCCAAATACAGGGCAATCTTGGACAAAAACAGGTTGGAGTCTGCAAAAGACTTGAAACTGGGGCGGAGGTTCACCTTCCAGTAAGACAATGACCCTGAACATAAAGCCAGGGCAACAATGGAATGGTTGAAAACACAAAAATATGCATGTGTTAGAAAGACCAAGTCAAAGTCCAAATCCAATCGAGAATCTGTGGAAAGATCTGAAATCTGCGGTCCACAAGCGCTCTCCATCTGGAACAGCCTTCCGTTTAATGTCAAAATGGCCCAGTCCATTCATATTTTTAAGTCGTTGAAAACCCATCTTCTTGCTTTGGTTTTCAACACAAGCTGAGCAGGTTCCATGTATTATTATTAATGTTTCATGTTGTATATTTTGAGACTGTTTTTTACTTATCAATTGTACTTTATAATGTTTGTTGTAGAGGGTGAAAAGAAAAAAGATGGCTGCGAGGGCAGACGTGTGTGTGTAGCAGCGCAGCCCTTGTCTGCTTTAAACTTTATAATATACGCTCCTTTTGACTCCTGCCTGCAATTATGGCATAATAAAAGAGCGACCCCTGCATAAAGCTAAAAACTACGGCGTGTATTGTGGATTACTAAGACAAAATCAAGTAAGTTTGGCCAAATCAATCAAGACTAAAGTGCGCGCACCTGTTACGGCAAAGCACTGCAACAATGGCAGGGGAAAATCTGATCACAATGGAAACGTTGTGGGAAAGACTCAATCTAAATCAAAATGAACTTCTGCAGAGATTCACAACAATTGAGCAACAGATGATGCAAATGAATGGTTCGATGAATGCACTAAATGAACAGATCGCTGAAGTGCAAATGCGTGTGAGCGCTGCAGAGGATAACCTGGAGAGCACTAACAGCAAAGTGCAGGATTTGATCAAACGAGTGGAAGTACTGGAAACAAAGGCTGAATATATGGAAAACAAAAGCCGACAGAACAACGTGGTTATCTTTGGAATAATGGAGGGTGAAGAGAAGAGTGACCCTGTGGCGTTTGTTCAACAGTTTCTGATGGAGACGCTGAATCTGCCACGGGACACTCTGCATATCGAGAGAGCGCATCGCATCCCCACCCGCGAGTCTGATGCTACTACTGCTGGTAAAAGACCGAGGCCGATTATCGCCAAGTTTGGAAATTATCAGCATAAAGCAAAGGTGATGAAGCTTGCACGGGAGAAGGGGACACTTCTCTACAAAGACACCAGAGTGTTCATTTATCAAGACTTCAGCCCTGCGGTGCAGAAGAAGCGTCAACTGTTCGTGCCGATGAAAAGGAAATTACATGTCGCTGGAATAAGGTATGCAATGATGTTTCCTGCTATACTTTCCGTCGACTTTATGGGAGTACAAAAGCGCTTTGAGACTCCGTCAGATGCGCAGAAATTTCTCGATGACCTGGATAAATCTAGCGCTTCCTCGATGACTTCATAACTCTGTCACGTGTAGCAAGGCGCCTGTTGTGTTCCTCCCAGCCGGCTGGCGGCGCCATGACTATAAAAGAGGAGTTGGGCTGCATCCGAAACCATTACATTGTAGCCACTAAGTACTAACACTAGCTACTAATCCTTAACCTTTCATGGGGTCAACTGTTAGATCTCTATGCAGTTAGTGAACTTCTGCTTCAGCAGCATTTGCCCAATTCGACCGTCCTTACCCAGGGAAGGGGAAGTGACATCACCAACAGCTGTTCTTCTTCTTTAAAGTTCAGTGCAGGCCAAACAAAAGCGCATACCGCCACCTACTGTATATTGTCCAACAACAACATATTGTCCAAATAAAGACATTTAAGGTGGGGAAAAAAAGAAAAGAAAGAAAGAGAAACATCCAAATGATCCTTCACATTTCCCTTTATTTTATCTCAACAGCTGTTTCATACTACAGTATGCAAATTAACCATGTGGCTTAAGTTTCTACTAAATGAAAACAAAAGCACAAACTACTTACTTACTTACTGAGAAGGCTCTTTAAAACCATGTGACTGAGCTGTGGTGACTCTAACATGTATTGTGTCACTTTTATAAAGTTTGGCTTGTGCAGAATCTTATTTTTTATTTTTATTTTTTATCAAATGTGCACCTGTCAATCAACAGTGGTTGCGCATGAATCACTCGAGGGTGGGGGCGAGGGGGGTGGGGAAATTGCCGCAGTGGCTTATGGGATGGCACATAGCTCCTAATCGCCAGTAAGTTAGCATCAGAGGTCCCTATGCTAAAGTGGCTATGATAGTTAGCAAACAGGCCACTTCCCCTAACTCCTTCCTAACTGACAGACCAATTCGGACGCATCTTATCATGGCGGATGCTGACGCACATCCGGTTTGGCGTAAGACCTCTTACCAATTTAGTGGTTTCGGATGGAGCATTGTGCTGCATCCGAAACCATCAAATTGTAGCCTCTAAGTACTAACACTAGCAACTAATCCTTAACCTTTCATGGGGTCAACTGTTAGATCTCTATGCAGTTAGTGAACTTCTGCTTCAGCAGCATTTGCCCAATTCGACCGTCCTTACCCAGGGGAAGGGGAAGTGACATCACCAACAGCTGTTCTTCTTTAAAGTTCAGTGCAGGCCAAACAAAAGCGCATACCGCCACCTACTGTATATTGTCCAACAACAACATAGTGTCCAAATAAAGACATTTAAGGGGGGAAAAAAGAGAAACATCCAAATGATCCTTCACATTTCCCTTTATTTTATCTCAACATCAGTTTCATAAAGCTACAGTATGCAAATTAGCCATGTGGCTTAAGTTTCTACTAAAAGAAAGCAAAAGCACAAACTGCCTTCATTTAAGAAATTTACTGAGGAGGCTCTTTAAAACCCTGTGACTGTGCTGTGGTGACTCTAACATGTATTTTGTCACTTTTATAAAGTTTGGCTTGTGCAGAATCTTATTTTTTTTAAATAATTTTTATTATTAAATGTACACCTGTCAATCAACAGTGGTTGCGCATGAATCACTCGAGGGTGGGGGCGAGGGGGGTGGGGAGATTGGCGCAGTGGCTTATGGGATGGCACATGGCTCCTAATCGCCAGTAAGTTAGCATCAGAGGTCCCTATGCTAAAGTGGCTATGATAGTTAGCATACAGGCCACTTTCCCTAACTCCTTCCTAACTGAAAGCCCAATTCGGACGCATCTTATCATGGCGGACGCTGACGCACATCCGGTTTGGCGTAAGACCTCTTACCAATTTACTGGTTTCGGATGGAGCATCTGTTTAGTTTCTCGTCCCCTCACCTCAAGCACTTCCTGGTTGTGTGCCGACCGCTTCTCCGTCCTCAGGTATAGCATTTACCTCCGCTTTATTAATATAAGTTAGGCATTAGATCTAATTAATTTCTTTTTAGTGCCTCTGTATATCGCGTCCAACGCTGGCTCCCTTCGCCCTTGTGTGTCCGCCTGGCTGTGTGAAGGTAGGCTGAATAGTAGTAGTAGTAGTACAAGCTTTGCTTCTGTTAGCCGGCCGAAGCTAATTTGGTGCGGTTGTTTGTAGCTGCCGTGGATCTCGCGTACCCAGTTTCGTCCAGTCGGACTCGCCGTGTGGGCCTCCGACCACCTAAAAGCGTCAAGCTCTGGTTTACCGAGGCAGGGAACGGTATGTTGCTCCCAACCATCCGCTTTTCAGGTGTAGCCAAGCCCAACAGCTGCAGCCTTTCGCTAACAACATCCTTACTGTACTTTCATTCATAGGTACGCTATTTGGAGCCCAGAGTCACTGAGAACCAACTGTTGTTCTGTTGTATTATTTTTCTGTTAGATTTCTGTTCTATTTTTAGTTGAACTGCTGCCCATCATTTAACTCCGGTTTTGTTATGGAGAACGTATAATTTTGGAGACCCCTGAAATGTCGCAAAGAGAAACTTATGGTATTTGGAGAACCCTGAAATGTCACAAATGCAGTGACTGAAAGCATTTTAACCCATCAAATGTAAAATAAATTAACTTATATATTTTCTATGGAACAAGTGTCTGTCATCAATTAACGAATCTGTGTGACCTTAATTTGGTAGATACACTTTTGGTCCAAATCCGAGATTGACCACTCGGTGGTGTTGTTGTGCAAACATCCCCAACCTTTTACAATAGAAGCTAAGGTTAAATGATCAAAACTAACAACCCTTCTGCTACCTAGCTCCACCCGTCATGCCACACACGTATTGCGGATCGCTCAAATGGGCCTATAGCAGCTTACTGCAGATCTTTATTTTTCATACTGTGCCCAATGATTGTGACTGAATTGAAAGTACAGGAGCGACTCTTTATTTTTGTTTTTTCATTAAAGCAGACAAGACCACTCAGGTTAAGGTTCAAATGTGGCTAATATCAGCCTTGTGTGGGCTGATATTTTGGCCCATATTTTTAAGTTGTTTTCTTCTTTTGTTTCTTTTTTCTTTAGTTTCTTTTTTCTTTTTATTTAAATACAAAAGGGGATCCATACATATAATTATTATGTGCAATGTGTCATATATTGGGGAAACTTCTAGACATTTTATGCCTATGATGCAATGGCTTTACCAGTAAATTTCTGTTCATTTAATATTAAAGGGTGTAAAAATCCAGTTAAGCGAAATAGGATAATTACATTTCTGAGAAAGGAGAATGTTTCAGTTGCTATGTTACAGGAGACACATTTGACTGAAAATGAACATAAAAAACTTAGAAAAGATTGGGTTGGAAATGTGTATTCTTCCTCATTTAATAGTAAAAGCAGAGGGGTGGCGATACTGGTGCATAAAAACTTGCCCATTAATATGAATCATGATGAAATTGATGAAAGAGGTTGCTATGTTTTGTTGCATGTGGTTTTATATGGAGAAAGAGTTACTATTCTAAATGTATATGCTGCCCCTGACCTTGATCCTACATTCTTTACTAAACTGACTGATTTACTGTTCAAGTATCGCTGCCCCTACATGATTGTTGGTGGAGATTGGAATTGTGTAATGAACAATATTTTAGATAAAAGGCCCAACATTACTAGTGCAAAACGAACTCCTAGACAGCGAGCTTTACAACAAATGATTGATGAGGTTGATTTAGTTGATGTGTGGAGACATATGTACCCTGGAGAGAAGGACTATACTTTTTTTTCAAACCCTCATAAAACATATACAAGAATAGATTTTTTTTTGGTTACTAAAACAATATTGGAATCAATTAAAAAAAAGTAGCATTGGAAATATACATTTGTCGGATCATGCCCCAATTAAAATTGAGGTTGCATTTACTTGTTTATGTAAGAATAAAAATGTTTGGCAGTGTAATAGGTCAATATTATCTGATGTTAATTTTTGTAACAAAACTAAAGCAAATCTAATACATTTTCTAGAAATTAATGATAATGATACTGATCCGGCAAATGTATGGGAAACAACAAAAGCTTATCTTCGAGGCTTGATGATTTCATACTGTGCTGCTAGAAAAAGGAAAATTATTTATGAACAAAAAAGACTAGAGTCAAAATTACAAGAAGCTGAGACTAAACATAAGCACAGTCTTTCCGCCGAAAGCTGGGATCAGGTTATGATTTCTAAAACAGCACTTAACTCATTGGAAATTCATAAAACAGAAAGAGAATTATTTTACAAAAGTATAAACAGTATGATAGTCATAGATCTGCTAAATATTTAGCAAGCTTGATTAATATTAAAAAACGCAGGTCTGCAATATTAAAAATAAGAGATAAAAGCGATAAATTGGTTTATACATCAAGTGAAATAACGAATGTGTTTCAAAGATTCTTTGGTTATTTGTATAAATCTGAGAATACAGATAGTGAAAGGGATATGAATTTGTTTTTTCAGAAGCTTAAGTTACCTAAACTTGATTTGCAGGATAATCAGTCACTTGGTGCTAAAATTACAGTTGATGACGTGAAAAAGTCAATAAACTCTTTAAAGAATGGGAAAGCATGTGGTCCAGATGGTTTTCCAGCAGAGGTGTACAAAACCTTTGTGGATATTTTAGCTCCTTTACTTACAAGAATGTTTCAGTATGCTTATGATAATAAGCAATCTATTATTTCATTAATACCAAAAGATCACAAGGATCCAGAAAACCCTGCATCATACAGACCATTATCAATTCAAAATACAGATTAAAAATTTTAGCAAATGTTTTGGCAATCCGATTAAATAATGTGATAGATAAATTAGTCTCCTGCGATCAAACAGGCTTTATTAAGACGCGACAGTCTAGCGCCAATGTAAGGCGACTGCTTGGGATATTACAGTATGTAGCATATAAAAAAGAAAAGGCAGTGGTCATTACATTGGACGCAGAAAAAGCTTTTGATCGCGTTGAATGGAAATATTTATTTAGAGTTTTAAAATAATTTTCATTTAATGAAAGCTTTATTAACTGGATTAAATTACTGTATACAAATCCTCAGGCAGCTCTTTTGATTAATGGAACTACATCTGAAACATTATTGTTGGAGAGAGGAACGAAACAAGGATGCCCTTTGTCTCCTCTCTTATTTAATTTGGTTATTGAGCCATTGGCGGAATCTATAAGAATGAGCGAGGAGGTAGAGGGCATTGAAACGGAGAGCGGCTCCCACAAGATATCTCTTTACGGCGACGATGTACTTTTATTTTTGAAGAATCCTACCAAATCTATCCCTTTATTAACCAAAATGATTGAAAACTTTAGTAAGTTTTCAGGATATAAAATAAACTATGAAAAATCTCTAGCTTTTCCGCTTGGAGATCAAATAAACTCATTAAGCTATCACCCTTTTAAAGTAACCACAAAAGGATTTAAATATCTTGGTATATATTTTAGTGCAGATCTCTCAAAGTTGATCAAACATAATCTTTCACCTGTAATGGCAAAAATAAAAACTGACCTTCGAAGATGGACCAACCTTTCACTATCTTTATTAGACCGGATAGCTATAATTAAAATGAATGTTCTCCCTCGATTGTTGTATGTTATCCAAATGCTGCCTACTTATATTCCATCTAAAATGTTTACAAAAATACACAGCGCTGTAGGAGCATTTGTGTGGAATAACAAAAGGCCAAGGATGGAACTTCGAAAGCTCCAACTACCAATCAAAAAAGGAGGACTTGGCAACCCAAATTTTAAATTTTATCATTGGGCTGCACAACTAAAATTCATGGCAGAGTGGGTTAAAAAAAGCCAATTCTGCTTTCCAGATTTAGAAGGTATAGGTTTGGATAGGGTTCAATTAGAACACCTTCCGTTTTTATGTTTCACAAAAATATATGCCAAGATTAAGAAAAATTATATATTGAAAAATATCTGTAGATTTCTCAGTGTTGTTCGTAAATATTTTGGGCTTGACAAATATTCATTCTTGGCTCCTGTTGCCTATAATCCAGATTTTAGACATACCTGTACTGATGCTGGTTTTAACGAGTGGAGAGAAGCTGGTATCATAAGAATATTAGATGTTTATGCAGACAATGGTCTTAAGTCTTTTCAACAATTAAAGCACGAGTTTAATATTTCTCAAGCCCACTTCTTTCGATATTTACAAATGAGAAGTTACCTTAGTTCTATTGAATACTACAAACAAGGTGGAAAAACAAATGTGCTAGATAGCATCTTATTAAAGGCAGCTGCATCGAAAAGTAAAATAATGACATACATTTATGATCAAATTACAGCAAATAATAAAGGTTTAATAAGTATTAAACAAAGTTGGGAAGTTGACTTTGGTGTTAAACTGGAAGATCAGATATGGAGCAAAGTATTAGCTCATGCAAGACAAATTACTAAATCAAACAAATCACATGAAGTACAATATAAAATTATTAACAAGCTGCATGTGACTCCTTTAACTCGGAGTAAATATGACACATGTACAAAATTTTGTTTGAAATGTAAAAAGGATACAGGAACTTATTTCCACTTAATGTGGACCTGTCCTCTAATTGCATCATTCTGGTCTTCGGTTGTTCAGGAAATTGAAAAATTAAAGTGCCACTGGATCCCAAATTGTGTATTCTTGGTGTAAATAATTATGTGCCGGAAACAAACAAACACTCTCCTACTTTAACTCTTTGGCGTGAGAAACTCTTGACACTGTTACCATACGAAAGACTGCATAATGCACTGGAAGGAACTCTTGACACTTTTGTAAATGACTGGTCTCCCCTTAAAGACTATTTTGGACGTGAATGGCAGGCAATAACATGTATTGATATGGACTGAAAACAAGATATGAAAAATAATAACCCCCCCCCCCCCTCCCCCATAAGTATTTAAATATGGTCTGCGGTTTGATGATGCTTAAACTGCAAATAAGTGTTGGCAAGTGTAAAAATATTGGCAAGTGTAAAAATATTGGCAAGTGTACATATTTTGGCAAGTGTAAAAAAAAGAAGAAAAAAAAGTTAATTTATGTAGTTTAAGCCAAAAAAAAAAAAAAGGCTAAATACCCTTGTATTATGAAACTTATCAATGTGAGCAAAAGAAAAAAAAAAGGTTCACGAAATCAATTATAGGTTTATAGGTTTTATAAGTTTGACATAAAACTAAACTAAATAAGTAGTGTGGTAAACTTAAACTTTGACAAAAAAAATAATAATCTATGTGCAGATATATTGTACCTGTGTTATGTATATTTGCATTAAACCAGTAGGAATGTGTATGTATATGTGTGTGTATTATGTGTATATATACATGTATGTATGTGAAAATAACAATTATTTGTAATTACTTGCTGTCTGATTGTTTTGTTTATTTATTTTACTTTTTTATTTATTTTTTTATTTTATTTTATTTTTTCTTTGTTTTTCTCTTCTGTTTACTGTCAAAAAGAAATTGAAAATAAATAGTTAAAAAAAATGTTGTTGTTGTACAGCACTTTGGGCAGATGTAACTGTTTTTAAATGTGCTATATAAATAAAGTTGACATTGACATCTAATCTAACTGAGCTTGAGCTGTAAAGAAGAATGGGTACAAAATCCAGTTTCAAGATGTGTAGGACTAGTAGAGACATACCCCAACAGACTTGCAGCTGTAATTGCAGCAAAAGGCGTTTCCACAAAGTATTAACTCAGGGAGTATAGATACTTTTGAACACCCCACTTTTCAGTTTTTCATTTATAAATTAAAGTTCAAAATCATGTATAAATTTGATTTCACTTCACGATTGTGTGTCATGTAAAATGGGGGGGGGGGGGGGCACTTCAGAGACATACAACTACAGTAACTTATTACACTCGCTTGCTCTCCTTCCTCTTCTTTCTCCTTATTTTCTTTCGTTTTTGCTGCCAGAGGCATAACTTCTCTTCATTCTTCTTAGCTGCTCTGTTTACACATGGGTTTGTGCGGTCTCTCTCTCTCTCTCCTTCCTCTCTGAGAAGCAGCTGGGGAGGGGCGCTCATGGGGCCCTTTCAGGGAGTATGCGACGGCCAATTGTTGTTGCACCTTGTCACAGCTGCTGCAGTGACTTTATTCTCTTGGTCGTTTCTGTCAAATCTGTTGGCCCTCTGGGGGCCCTGCTGGCTTGGGGGACCCCAGCCAGCTGCCTGCCTTGCCTTATGGCAAACTACGCCTCTGGCTCCTGTTGGTGCGGGTCAGGGGCCTCACTGCAGAGTTTTGAACATACTGTAGGCGGGTCAGCTCCTTCTTATTTAGGCCTGTGAACAGGCTGTTGCAATAGTCCAACCACGACGACACAAAAGCATGAATAATAGTCTCCAGCTCTTTTCCTGAGACCAACTGTCTCAGCTTGGCAATATTACGCAAATGAAAGAAAGTTCTTTAATAACATTCTGGAATGCTGCACTCATTGCACATGTCTTCATCAACTCCGAGGTTTGGCAAACTAGTTTTGACAGTTTTGAAGGGGTATGGATACTTATGCAACCCACTGTACATTATACATCAATACCAGCATACAGCGCCCTCTGGCTATAAAAAGCAATTTGACATATTACCCCGTGTGACAAATAGCTCCGGTGTCCTTTACATTTAAAGGCTACAAAGTGAAAAGTCTATTTGTCCATGTGTTTGGTTTATGTGAAAAGACAGAGTGGAATTCAGGTGCCAGTTCTTTTCTCTAGAGCCCAACGCTTTGACGCACGGCAAAAGAGCCGCCTCCTTCATTTTCTATGAGAGAACACACTGTAGTGACGCACTGGACCCTGCGCCACAATTCAGATCTGCAGAATCCAGACGCGGCGCCACGGAGGAAAACACAGGCTTTTGACCATCCTGCAGAGGCACAGATGGCTGTGACAAAGACACCGCCGTAAACTTTGTTTGTTTGGACGAGAGAAGCTGCAGAGACAGAAAAACCATCATCAGGGCTCATGTTTCAGCATGTTAAACTCGTGTCTGTCACCAACTCACTATTAACCTGCAGAAAAGAGCCACGTTTGCTCTCTCTCTTCAACACGGACATATGTGTCGAGATTGAAGGTGAGTGCATCAGTGGGTCCAGAGTTGTAGAAAATGTTCAGGTGCTCTTTGAGGACAAAAACCTTGAGAACATGGACTGAGAAAAAAGTGTCCGAGGCACTCTGAGAGGTAAGATAAAAGTCCTTTATTGAGCAGGGGACGGACATACGTGTCTTCTTTTATTCATGATAAATGTATACATCACGTTTTTAAAGCCCTGCATGGTTTGAGAAAAGCCTCTGAAGTGCCGTGACGCGGTGCGCTCCAGCATCAGATGATGTGCCTGCGTTGTGGTGTGCGTTGGGCTTAACACTTATTTAAACTCATTTGTACGTTCTACTTTGAATACTTGAGTACTTTTTACAGAAAATACTTCAGTACTTTCACTAATATTTGATCGGTAGTATTATATGGGAGTGACCACCTTTGGATTAGTGTTTCCTCTTCAGACGTGAGCGTCACCGTTGCAGTGGAGTTTCAGATGCAGAGTGGAGCAGCGGCTCTCCTCCGAGCTACTTCAGGTCTCAGACCAATGTCAAAAACCCAAAGCCCAGTGATAGACGGACACTGGACTAATACACGGAAACCATGTCACTCATGAAACCCTCCTGGCATTGGAAAGAGCTCAGACAGAGTTTTCCGTTTTCTGTTATGTATTCTACTAACTATTGTCCTTCAAACAATCCTTCCATCATCTACCCAGGCCTCCAGGGTAGGTCAAATCGTGTTATACACTGCTAGTTGGTCGAGTTGCTTCAGTCGCAGGTGTCGCTCGTGTTTCTGCAGGAGGAGCTGCTGCTGAGCAATTCAGAGAAAACCTCTGTGTTTTTCCCACGCGCTGCTCCTGAGCACACAGTAGTCAAGGAATAATCGTTTCCTCGCTTGTGCTTGTGACCGTGGAATAGTTTTACTGCCTTCCTCCGACACGTAATGCTAACCTGGCACAGATTCCAACCCTCATGCCCCTGGACACTCGCCAATGCCCTGCTCAACACTTCCTCCTCTTTTCAGACGGTGTTTCCGCTTAACTTGTGTCTTTATGGTGTAGAAGAGCTGAGGTTATGTTGCTCCAAGTTCACACAGATGATGAACTGTGTCCTTTTACTCAAATGAGTGTGTTGGACTCCACTTCCTCCTGTCCTTATCGCATTCACTCGCTACAGAGCCAACGCTCTGACGCTCTGATCGCATTACTCTGAGTTGCGTGAATTGACAACACACAGAAATTTGACCCGACGCTTTGGACGTGTTTGGTCTGAACATAGGCCCACCCCAGTGTCCAGTGGATCACAGTCATTCCAAGCCTTCAAATGAAACCTAATAGTGTGGTGAGTGTTTGATCTGGTTTTGAGATGTGAGCAAATAAAGTATAACATCAAAGTGCCAATTACGGAGGTCATACAAATCCATGTGAAAGGCTGGATTTATGTTTGCACTTTTGGTTGCACTACAGTTACAACCTTTATTTTCCATGTTCTTATCACTACAATAATGTTTATAAAGTCTGAAACATTATTTTCATATTTTAAAGCTAGACTCTTAAATCAAGCTTTACAAACTGTTAATGACTTTAATGCCTGCTTTAAAGGTTCATTGTCAAAAACGTGATATTTGTGCGTAATTGACCTATTTGTAACCCAAAGATGGCAAGTTATTGTTAGCTTGTTATGTTCAGACGGTGATAGTCTCATAGTGTATGAGAATGTGTCGGGAGTATAGTGCTAGGCCTGTTATCTTAGACCAAAACAAAGGCATCATTGCCATCTGTGTGGCTTTGGCCGCCTCAACTTAACAAAAGAACAGGCGCACCATATACTATGTTTTTAAACTGTGTATTACCCCACAATCGGAATTTGTATCGTATCATGCCCTCTGTATCGGGATATGTATTGTATCGGGCTCTCTGTATCGGAATACGTGCCGTATCAGGCCCTATGTATCGAGATACGTATCGTATAGGGGCCTCTGTATCGAGATACGTATCGTATAGGGGCCTCTGTATCGAGATATGTATCGTATAGGGGCCTCTGTATCGAGATACGTATCGTATAGGGGCCTCTGTATCGAGATACGTATCGTATAGGGGCCTCTGTATCGAGATACGTATCGTATAGGGGCCTCTGTATCGAGATATGTATCGTATAGGGCCTCTGTATCGAGATACGTATCGTATAGGGGCCTCTGTATCGAGATATGTATCGTATAGGGCCTCTGTATCGAGATACGTATCGTATAGGGGCCTCTGTATCGAGATACGTATCGTATAGGGGCCTCTGTATCGAGATATGTATCGTATAGGGGCCTCTGTATCGAGATATGTATCGTATAGGGGCCTCTGTATCGAGATATGTATCGTATAGGGGCCTCTGTATCGGAATTGTATCGTATCGGGCCCTCTGTATCGGGATATGTATTGTATCGGCTCTCTGTATCGATATGTGCCGTATCAGGCCCTAGTATCGAGATACGTATCGTATAGGGGCCTCTGTATCGAGATATGTATCGTATAGGGGCCTCTGTATCGAGATATGTATCGTATAGGGCCTCTGTATCGAGATATGTATCGTATAGGGGCTCTGTATCGAGATATGTATCGTATAGGGGCCTCTGTATCGAGATATGTATCGTATAGGGTCCTCTGTATCGACATAAGTATCCTTTGTATCGGGATACGTATTGCATCGCAGCAAGTGTGTATTGTCCCAGCCCTAATTAATACAGCATATGCGCCAATCCTCTGGGTCCTTTGAGCACCCAGATGAATCTCCTCAATTACAAAATGATTCAACAGATATAACCTGTAAATCACGCAAGCCGTCACTCCCATTTCCCCCTATTTTTGCCCAATTCTTTTCCCCATCTCTTGACATTGGAGATAATCTCAATATTGTAAATGTGCAGATCTATTTGTAGTTGATATATTGCCCACCTCTATCACACACTACAGTCGGGAGGAGTTGGTTCAGAGTCAGAGGCTGCATCCGAAACCATTAAATTGTAGCCTCTAAGTACTAACACTAGCAACTAATCCTTAACCTTTCATGGGGTCAACTGTTAGATCTCTATGCAGTTAGTGAACTAGAGCTTCAGCAGCATTTGCCCAATTCGACCGTCCTTACCCAGGGGAAGGGGAAGTGACATCACCAACAGCTGTTTTTCTTGAGTGCAAGCCAAACAAAAGCGCATACCGCCCCCTACTGTATATTGTCCAACAACAAAATAGTGTGCAAATAAAGACATTTAAGGTGAAAAAAAGAGAATCATCCAAATGATCCTTCACATTTCCCTTTATTTTATCTCAACAGCGGTTTCATAAAGCTACAGTATGCAAATTAGCCATGTGGCTTGAGTTTCTACCTAAAGAAGCAAAAGCACAAACTGCTTCATTTAGGCCATTTACTGAGGAGGCTCTTTAAAACCATGTGACTGTGCTGTGGTGACTCTAACATGTATTTTGTCACTTTTATAAAGTTTGGCTTGTGCAGAATCTTTTTTTTTTTAATTATTTTTATTATTAAATGTGCACCTGTCAATCAACAGTGGTTGCGCATGAATCACTCGAGGGTGGGGGCGAGGGGGGTGGGGAGATTGGCGCAGTGGCTTATGGGATGGCACATAGCTCCTAATCGCCAGTAAGTTAGCATCAGAGGTCCCTATGCTAAAGTGGCTATGATAGTTAGCATACAGGCCACTTTCCCTAACTCCTTCCTAACTGAAAGCCCAATTCGGACGCATCTTATCATGGCGGACGCTGACGCACATCCGGTTTGGCGTAAGACCTCTTACCAATTTCACGGTTTCGGATGGAGCAAGAGACTTTCTGTGCTTTATCATCTCGAGTTCAGACCAAACTTCCTGTCGTCCATTTTGAAAAGTGTCTTTAACGGCGTCAGATCTGGAGCTGTTTCTGAGCATTGCATCATTCGACTGGAGAGCAGCCACAGAGAGGGACAGCACTCAGCCCACGCCTGACAAAGGGCTGGAGGAGCACGGCGGTGGCAGAGGGGTTAGCCTGAACCGAACACATCCTCCTTGTCCCAACTGGAGCTGATGAACCCAACAGTCTGGAGCTGGAACTTTTGGATCTTTAACTAATCAGGAGTTTGAACAAAATGAAAGGCAATAAAATAATGCACAAAATAAACCAAAATGTGTTTTGCCAAGTAATAGTGTCACATGTCCCAATAGCTCCTCCAGAGCCGAGGCCATCGTCTGTTCATGTTTGCATGAAGTGAGGGGTTCCAGTATTTCGGGCTCATATTCTCAGTGAGGGTCAGGTGGAGCGTGAGAACCCTAATCAGAGGGGCTACATGCAAAGGATGTGGGTGAGATGGTTACTTCGAAACCAACAGTCCAAACTCACGCCGAAACAACTAGTAGCTCAGTGTTCCAACATCCACTTACCTCCAAAGGTGGTAGAGAATGACCGAGCCAAGATCCTGTGGGACTTCCAGATACAGACGGACAGAATGGTAATGAACCAACCGGACATTGTAGTGGTGGACAAAGAGCAGAGGAAAGCCGTGGTGGTTGACATAGCAATACCAAGCGACTTCAACATCAGGAAAAAGAAACACGAGAAACTAGAGAAATACCAGGGGCTCAGAGAAGAGCTAGAGAAGGCCTGGAGAGTGAAGGCATCAGTGGTGCCCGTGGTCGTTGGGGCAGTGACCCCCAATCTGGAGGAGTGGCTCCAGCAGATCCCAGGAAATACATCAGACATCTCGGTCCAGAAAAGTGCAGTTCTAGGAACAGCAAAGATACTGCGCAGAACCCTCAAGCTCCCAGGCCTCTGGTAGAGGACCCGAGCTTGGAGGAAAAAGAGACCGCCCGCGGAGGGTGAGGAAGAGTTTATATATATATATATATATATATATATATATATATATATATATATATATATATTTCTGATGAGAAGAAGAGTGACAAAAAAGTGACAAAATTGGACAACAAAAGCCACAAAAGAGCAAAGAAAAAGTAACTAAAGAGCAACAAAAAAGTGACAAAAACTCAACAAAAAAGTGGCAGAAATCTGACAAAAACGCAATGAAAAAGCCACACAAAAGCAAGAAAAGAGCAACATCAAAGTGACAAAAAAAGTGATGAAAGTGCAACAAAAATGAGATGAAAAAGAATGTGAAACATAAACGATTCTGATTGCATGGATCCGTTTGAGTTTGGCAGAAGCGAGCTCCCTGCCCAGACTGATCCCCGTGTGATACTCCCCGAGGAGCATCATTCTGGATGCCAGGCTACATTTCCCCCAGTCCAGCATTACCCAAATCTAAACGTTTCTTAGTGAATCTACAAAACTCATCTAAACGGATCTTTTTCCTTTTTGTTGTTGCCGTGTTGTTTTCTTTTTCGTCACATTTCTGTCACATTTTTGTTGCTCTTTGTGTTTTTTTGTTCTTTTCTTTTTTTCTTCTTTTTCAAGAAGCTTTTAGATTGAAAGCCGAAACTGGAGAGAATGCGCTCAGTTCAGGTGGGGGTTAAGAGGTTAAAATAAAACATTAATTAAGATTTGATCATATTTGAGGCCCTTGATTGAAGTGTTTGATTTCTCTAAAAGCCCTTCCTTCCTGGTTCTTACCTTTTCATTCCCACATTATTCTGACCAAAGGCTTTTGTCAGTGCGCGATTACTGCCTGTAATACGGTAAACACTCGTTGTTCATGTTTTGGGTCCAGAGGCTGGTGTGGTCATCCCGGGTCAATCATGAGGCATGTGTGGAGTGCACGTGGATGGCTCCCTCTGCCGGACAAACGCGGTACTGCAAGAGAAATATATGACATGAAATCTATACGCTTCAGTGAAAATAACCACATTGATCATTTATGCCGTAAACTCATCCACATAGAAACACATTCATTTAGTCACGCTAAGTCCATTTTATATCATCTTTTTCTCCAATTGACCTTAAACCGATTAACCTCCACCTTAACCAAGTGCATTTTCTCCAGTTCAGCGTTACCCAAATCTAAAAGGTTACAGCCTATAGGCCAGTGTAATGTCTTGTTTGAAAGCTAAGACCTTCAAAACGGATCTAAACAGATCTGTTTCCTCACGCTGTTGCTGCGTTGTCGTCACTTTTGTTTCATTGCTTTTTTGGTCACATTTTTGTGTTGTTTTTGTGTGTGACTGTTTGCATTCTTGTTTTGTCTCGTTTTCTATTTTGGCACTTTATTCAAGAAGCTTTTAGATTTGGTTAAAGTGTTATGGTCAAACCGGAGAGAATGTGCTCGGTTCATGTGGGGGTTAAGAGGTTAACATCTCCTTCAGCTTCATCTCATGTTTCCAAACCAGAAAGGATATTTGTATAGATTTGTTGAAAATGTTGTTTTTGGGCATTCAAATAAAAGGAAACTTATTATAAGCCCTGATCCAGCTATCGCAGCACATAAACAATATTGTAAGTTGGGTTATAATATTATTGTGACTTATAGTTTGCGTTGACGTGTCATGTGATCAGGTGAGTCAGAGCAGGGCCGATACAACTCCATCTAAAACCTCTCATCTCCAATGGAATCAACACATTTTTCATCAATTCAGATTGTTTTGTATCATTTCACAGGAAAAATCAATATGTTTAACCTCTTAACCCCCACATGAACCCAGCGCATTTTCTCCAGTTTGGCATTACCCAAATCTAAAAGCAAAAAAGTGACTAAAGAGTGATGAAAAAGCAACAAAAAAGTGACCACAACACAAGAAAAAAAAAGGATGAAAACAGACAAAAACACTTTTCAGAATGTGACCAAAACATGCTGGAAAAGCAACAATAACACGACAAAAACATGACTGAAGAGTGATGAAAAGAAGAAGAGACTGACATGAATATGAGGAAAATGTAGTCCAAATGTTCTGTCATTTTCTGTTTTCATAAAAGAATGAGGCGTTTTAAAAAATGTCCATATTTTCGGGGGTGAAATCTGAATAATGGATAATCTGACATATTTGACTTTTTCAGAGGGATTTGGATCTTGTTTAGTTTTAAAGCCGTTTACTAGTGAGGAAAATCTGTAATCATTGAAATTTGGCCTTGTTTTTGGAATTAAAAACTCAATAAATCAGTGTACACTAAAAACAAAAACACACACACACACACACACAACACAACTGGTGGGTTTAAATGATTTGAAGTGCACTTTTCACACATTTAGACTTTGTTTCTGATTGGACCAAGAATACTTTGCTTGTTTGAGGACATTTCTCACTGGTTCTAAGGCACGCGTGTCCAAAGTGTGGTTAGGGGGCCAAATAGGGTCCTCAGACCTATTTTTGGTGGCCCTCAAGCTTCTTGTTTTATTGGCAGACATCCCCAGAGATGTAAATGGTACTTTTTACATCACAACATTCTAAAGACCCTGTAGTTTAGATCCTGTGGCGTAACTATGGAAACTGGCAAACTGCAAAAAATGTTGTCTTAGTTTTTGGTTATTATCTCAGTCATTACTGGGAGAATCCACATGAAACAAAAACTGTCTCAAAGTTCATTCTCTCCTCTGTCACGCAAATGAGGCGAGAGAGGCGGTGAGAGGTTAACTTGTCAAAACGACTCAAATGTAAAATATGATGTTCAATTCGAGACATTTAAACGAATACAGATATACCTTTTTGGAGCGGTAACCGTCTCATCGTACAACAGGCTGATGTCATTCTGAATTGTCCCGTCATAAATGTCCAAATGTGCCCGATCATGGGAACTAAGGACACAAGTAGAGTTTGGGTGGAGTTATTCACAGAGTGTGAAAGTGTAGTCAAGCTTTACTACGATGTTTAACACACGGATGTCTGATGATATTTGGAGACGCTGTGGCCATTTGAATGTAGGAGCCCCACCCCCCTCGGAAAGCAGTAAAACACAGGGGGGAGCAAAAAGGTTATTGGTGGCACGGCACTTATTGATCTCACCTCACAGCTAAAGGTTGTTATTATTTAATATCACATGACCTGGTCATGTGATTCGGAGGGACAGACCAGACGAATTCAAAAACTTAGATTGACATAAAGATCAACACTGCAGCGTTTGTCACACACACAGATAGAAATGTGTCATAAAATGTTCTACTCCGGGAAGTTAGCACACAATAAAGCACATTTAAATTACATTTTTTTAATACCTCAAATGCAACATATATGCATTTATCATTTCTCAAAATGTGGACACATAAGAATAAGCCGAGGAATATTCGACAAATTTGGCAAAATAAATGTGTAAAATGGACCACATAAATACTGAAAATGTATTTGTGCCCACGTGCATGAAACGTGAGCAAAACACCCTCATTTGCGGTGGGAGCCTCCAGTTCTGATGTAGTTTTCCAAATGTTTCCATCACTTCTCGTTCCAGAGTTATGGCACACAACACAAGGACACAACCACAAGCCCCAGGTTCACATCGTCAGCCTCCGAGCACAATATTCCAAGGTTTTAGGGAAAGAAGAGTTAAAGTCGCTGATACAGACAGTGGCGGCTGGAAACCTCCGGGCGGCGCTGTTGCACTGTGTTGGGAATTTACATTTATTACAACCACATCGGCTTACGCTTTTAGACATTACTCAACTTTTACTTTACTGCATAAGTTCGTAAACAATACACAAATAAGGTTTATGTTACATCCAGCTTCAGTTTGGGCCCACATTTCTCACATTTGTCTGCACAAAAGTTTCCTGTTCCCAATTTAAAAAAAAAATATATATATATAAATAAATATATATATATATATATATATATATATATATATATATATATATATATATATATATATATATATATATTTGCATTTCCTCTTTGACTGGAACAGATACAGATCTTTAGAAATAATAAACGCGCTGGTTTCTGTGTAGGCCTAACTGTAATATCCAGCATTAAAGACACTGCTGCTGTAGGTCTTTCCTCCTCCACCAGAGGGCGCTGTCACACCAGGTCTGTCCTTTCTCTGCTTCCTCCGTGTGTGAATCCGTTTATGAACGTGTCAGAGGCAGATGTTTGGAGGCTCTCAGCAGATTATGAGAGAAACGCAGGATATGGTTAATCTGTTCTGAGGACACGGAGGATTTTTTATTTGTTTATGGAAAGAAGTCCAGGATGATGATGAAAGCTTTGTAGGGGACACGGGGCTGGTTTCATGCTGGTTTTTGTCACAGAGTTTCACATACTTTTAATGAAGCTTTCGGCAAGACGGTGCAGCTGAATAAGGGGGGAAATGGTTACGCCCTATTTTACACTCCCTTAGATACATTGTACCTGCCAAATTTAGTACAATGTAATATGCTATGTAATAATGTGTAATAACTTATATGGGTTAGATACAAAGTGGGATATATATTTGTAGTTTGAATGTAAAAGGCCAGCGTTTTTCCATACTGAACTTTGTTCTTACCTGAGCTTAGACGAGTTGATACGTACTTGTCTGATCTTTGTGTGTGCGCTCAGTCGCACAAAAAGACCAAAGATGTTGTTAGCATTTAGGCTCTCCTCCTCTCCTCTATGTGGCCAAACTGGGGTGAAGTCAGAAGTGACAAAACTCTTCCACGTTTCCCTATTTAAATACAGTTACGTGAAGAGTTACACGATCCGAGTATAGTTACAGTACTAGTGATGGGTATTTGTAATTATTGAAGAGAAGGTTAAAGTTTTTTTTTCCTTGTCTTGGGATCAGCAGAATGGTTGTGACGTTAATATTGCTGATTATAATCACTGGAATAAGACAAAATATCTATGTGTCATATACCTTCTTGATTATAGTAAATGAATGTATCTACGGCTCAAATGTACAAAAGGGGTAAGCGAAGTGCTCCTATGGCATTATTACGCCTTACATGTGCTATATAAATAAAGTTGACATTAACATTACAATATAGCACCCCTTTTTATCGGCATAGAAAATCGACATGTTTAATTTTGTGTAACTACTCACGTAACCGTATTTAAATAGGGAAAACATGGAAGAGCTTGGTCGCTTCACCCCCGTTTGGCCCCATAGAGGAGGAGGAGAGGCTAAATGCTAACAACATCTTTGGTCTTTTTGTGTGACTGAGCACACGCACAAAGACCAGACAGATACGCATCAACTCGTCTAAGCTCAGGTAAGAACATATCACAGGATGGAAAAACGCTGGCCTGTTCCTTTAACTCTAACCCTAACCTTAAGCCCTAACCCTGAGGATCTTATTACATTAAGTACTGATGCACATTATTACACTGTGTATGTACACAGGTAGTTATTACACATTGTTACTAAGCAGATTACATTGTACAATTTATTTAGGTACAATGTGTCAAGGGTGTTAAATAAAGTGTACATTTTGCCTTGAATTTCTTGAATTATTATTATGTTATTAAACGTGGCAGAAAGGATTTCTTATTAGTAAAATTCAATAACAAAAACATATAGAAACAAATCAGACCAAGAAAACTCTTTGACTTCAGTTTATTCTATTTCCTTTAAAACGGTGTATTGAAATCCACCAATGAATGGAAAATATCGATATCATTATCAACAGTTTAAGTTTCGTACACAATATAATATTTCTGCTCATTTTTGTAAATACAGTACATGAAAACAGTCCTTTGAACAAAAGCACTCCCCAGTCCAAGGTCATTGAAACTTCAGAAGAGTTCATCGCTGTGGTTCTATAAGAATTCATGTTATTGCTTCAATTCACCAACTCAAGGTGAGACGCTGCAGTGAACATGGAACAAATGTAAATGTGGATCAATGTCAAACTTTTGTGACATTTTACAAAGATTTGCTCAGAGGGATTCTGAATCTTGTTAGGTTCTTAAAAAGGTAGTTATTACTGGAAAATAAAATCGGTAAAAATGTTTTCACCTGCAGCGCCTCGCCTTAAATTGTTGACAATATTATTTGCTCAACATCACTCTTATTCCCAAAAGAAAAAGGCTAAAAAACATTCCAGGATTTAGTCAGTGATTGTGTTTAAACTTGATGACAAGCCAAATGTTGCACCTTAGTTCATTAGTGCTCACGCGGAAGACCTTTGTGTTTCTCGTGGATAGACCCAGGAATCACACAAGATATTAACCAGAAATCAGCTCCAAAACAAGGTCCCGACCTACAGGACTGCACTCACGTTTGAAAGTGGATCGAGACAAAAACAGCGCAGTCAGATGGACGTCCAAATCAAATATGGCTTCAACCCGGAGGAGTCTGGACCAGCTGCCATGGCTTTGTTCCACAGACGGGGGCGCTGAAGGCAGGACAAGCGCGTTGGAGAAAACAATGGGGCGTTCCACCGTTACAGCAGCAGAAATAATCCAGGACTTTACCGCGGTGATGTCGCACTGATGCCATGTTCTCTCAAAGCAGTGCTTGAGCAGGAACATTAGCCATTAGCCGTTAGCTTCAATACACACACAGATGGTCCTACATTTTCAAGTACAGATTTGTCATTCATTTGCCTGACATTTCCCATATATGTTTGCCTAAGAACTTTGGAATCTGCTGAAGTGTGACGTCACGTGAAAAGGGCCAATTCACAAAGCCCAGAGCAAACCCAAGATCTCATGGGGGGGCCAAAAATATTACGATTCACTCTGTTACAAAATAATGTGTCATATTTTAGATCTTAAAATGACTGTGACTAAATACTGACAATTCAAATTATTACATTTTAACAAAAAATAAAGACTTTTATTGTAGACAAGCTTTGCCCTGGACTCCACTTTAGGACCAACAGGTCGGGTTCACATTCTAGAACGTGTTATAAAGTCAGGTGGAGCAGGGGCCAATACAACTCTATAGCAGAAATGATACAAATGGTCCTTATTTATGAGGGATTAGGTTCAGTCCCGCCACACCCGTCTTTTGGCTGAAAGTCCACATATCACGCCACTTTTGGACGCCTTTATGAGAAAAGAATTGAACCTTAGTCATTTGTGCAGACAGAGAAGACGGACTGTGTGCCAGTGCCACAGAGATAATGTATGTGGACTTTTCAAAGTCCGTTAGCATCAGCCTGCTCAATGTGTTTTCCCTATAGCTGTTAACATTAGCCACAAAACATTGCACATTATAAACGATCCAGATGTTTGCAGCTGTTGTCCACATTAAGAGTTCTATACCTGATTTTTTTTACATTTTAAACAATGAAACAGGAAACCGCTAATTGAAAATGTTGGTTGAGGTACAGACTTATCTCCAGTCTTCCTAATGTATTTGTAGCATCCCAGTTCTTCATAGGGACATGTTTATAGGCACTTTTCACAATTTGCAGGATCACATTTCAGGGTAAATTACACAAAAATGCTAGAAAACTATCCTGCAAGTTCATGAAATTGATACAAATGCTTTATACAGTAATTAGATCTACAGTGTATTCCCCACAAATGTCTGAGTTTATAGACAAAACAAATTGTATTTCATAACTAGAAAAAAATCAGGTATGGCTCCTTTAAGGTCAAAGCCTTGTTAGAAATCATTAATGGATTTACAGACCTTTGAAGATGTGACTTTAGATAGATTAGCGTCTTAAGTTTCAGGTTTTTGTGGTTCAGATTCATATCCAGTGGCCTGCTAAACTTCATCTTATAATACTGTATGTTAATGATAAAGAAACCACAGAAATGATATACAGTAGAAGCCATGACTAGGAACAGGCTCAGAGCTAAAGGCATTTCTGTTATTTCCATGGCCTCTATGGTGCACCAGGAACAATTGTTTTAGAGTTTCTGGTAGGTTTCCATTGCTGATGGAACTGTCTCAATGGTTAGGTACACATTCCATCCAGAAAACCTACCAGCAAACCTCAAAACCTGAAATCAAATTGATCCTGGAGCGTCAGAGATAGTTAGTAAAGACAACGAGCTAACCACCCATACATACCCCATACTCCCCACTGAAATACAACAGCAAAAATACTGCCATGCATTCTATGGACAAGCCAAAGCAGAAGCACTGTCTCTTATGACGAGACGCTGCAGGAGAATACAGTAGGAAAAAAGCTCAAATGTACAGATTTAGTTTTGATCTTTTGCTGTATTTTCCTAACATGGATTTGTGCCAATAAAGATGCACGTTTTCTGTTATTTGTGCCAAAAAAGTCTATATGTGTGGTGACAAAATCTGGACAATGGATGTAGCCAGGTTTAAATGTATCGGTTTATTTTGTGTTGCATTGTGTTAGTTGTTTGCAGCTCTATAAAGCAACAGGCAAGAAATGAAATTCTGAAAATTCCCTCTCATAAACCTTTGAGATATTGTGAAGTGACTGAACATGTTTGTGGCTTATTCTCATGGGGAGATGTCGCCCAAAGAGCTAAGAATCCTATTGTGATAACTATGGTAACGGTCAAAATGCAGATTCAATCCTGAAAGACAGAGGGTGGGTGGCAGAGGCAGAAACCAGGCCGCAGCGTCCTCCAGAGTCAAAGTCAGATCTGAAGGAGAGAAACCGTCTGAGATCAGCTGCATTTAACCTCCATCTGAGCCAGGCGTCTCCGGGGGCCGAGGAACCGGGACATGGCGGCTCCAAAACCACAGTAACATGTAGTGTGTAATCCAAATATGGTAATTTCCTTTGTGGGAGACAGCAGCGGCTAAAGACGGGAGAAATATACACAGGGTGCATGTGCAGACAAAGAGACTAAACTTTAACAACATCTGCACTTTAGTCGCTCCAGAAGACTCTACACTACAGGCGAAGAGCGAGACGACATTTGGAAGGTTTTTTCCAAACAGGGATTTTTACAGATCAAGTTCCTGACAGATTTATTGAGCTTTTTTTAGATTTTTTCAACTAGTTTATTCAAAAACTAACCCTGATCCAAAATCCCTCTGAGCGAATCTTTGTAACTAATATGTCCCAAAATAAAACACACATTTGAATCTGGCTGTGCCCATCATTTAGATTTCCATCCATTTCTTCCACTTGTCCGTTGCCGGGTCGTGGGGGCAGCTGTTGGAGCTGCACCAGCCCCTATGGCTCCTCCTGCAGGTGGTGGGTCCACAGAAGGACGGCCTCATGGTTCTAACCGGGCCTGTTGGTCTCTCATAAGGGGCTTCTGAACCGCTCTTTGTCTGACCCGTCACCTAGGACCTGTTTGCCATGGGAGACCCTACCAGGGGCACCAAGCCCCGACAACAGAGCTCCAGGATCATTCAGGCTCAAACCCCTCCACCACGTTAAGGTGGAGGTTCCAAGAGGGGTTATTTAGATTTCGTTGCAGAAAATATCTGCAATTTTGGCCATTTGTATGCATAAAACATCACATTTTTGTGTGACATGACTCATATTTATATCAGTGATGTTCAGCAAACATTTCTACATTTCATTTATTTTCTTCTTCATCTGCAGCGTCTCACCTTAATACTAATTCAACAATCATCTGTGGGAAAAACGTCTCCATTTCTATTGAATATAACAAGTTTACTTCAGTTTTGGGTCTCAGCTTGTCAGAGGGTCTTCCTGTGTTCTTTTCTAATCTTTTCTTGATAAAATGACTTGACCTTTGTTGTTCTCCCTGAACTGAAGAGCAGACACTGGACTGTGGGATAAACAGAGAACAAACTTTCTCTGAAACAAACCCTGAGCCTAACGAGTCGAAAGGAGTCTCAGAAATGAAGAGCCTAAACTCCGTTTGTTTGCTGCATGTGAGCTGAAAGTGTTCTTCTGTTCTCCTCCATCTGTCGCCAGGCCGCTCCATTAAACAAAGCCCTCACTCTGCGAATACAAACGACACCATAACCACCGAGCTGCCACCTCCGAGCGACGCCCGCACACGCTCACACACTGCTTTATGGAGCGTTTGCTTTTTATTTATCCTTCGTTTCAACAGGCAAAACGACGGGCGAGACGCTGCAGGTGGAAAAATAATGCTCCCCCACCTGGGTGACACTGCAGCTATTTAGGCCTTTATTCACGTCCCACCTGGTTAGGTAAGTCCCACTGTTTCTATCAAGTTAGATTTACATAGACAATCACAAATGATCCTCCGGCGTTTCCCAGTTTGTTTTAGTCATTTACCTCTTAACCCTGAACACAGCACGTGTTCTACAGACTAACCATCCAAACCATCCAAAAGCTTCTAGTGACAAAAAGACTTTAAAAAGTGACAACGAGGAAAAGGATCAATTTAGATCAGTTTTAGATCAGTCGGTCTTAGCTTTCAAATGAGGCGTTACACTGGCCTATAGGCTGTAAACTCTCTTTAAGATTTGGGTAAAGCTGAAATAAAGGCATAAATGTGACTAAAAAGCACTGTTTGAAGTGGGCATTAAAGTGCATATGACAGGTTTTAATGCTTTTGAAAATATGACTTATTTAGAAGGATAACATCAGTTGGAAGTTCATCAGTTGCATAGTTATCATTTTTATTTCAGTGAAGCAGCGATTTTAATGAAGAAATGTTGGGCAGAAAAGTTATTTTTGTTTGAATTTTAAGCCACTGAAAGAAGTGACATAGAAGAAGGAAATGTTCCGTAGCAGTTTGACTCAATCATTTCCCATTGACTTAACATGGTCGGCACGGCAACAGTTTAAAATTGTTTATCTTCTTCTATGTCACTTCCTGTCGGTGTCCAATAAGGAAGTGAAACTATAAACATCACAAAAATGGCCAAACTAAAGAAAACTGGGTACAATCTTTTGTAAAATCTTAAATATAATCGTGTTAACTATGTTTTAGCTAAAATTGTGTCTAATGTGTCATATGCACTTTAACTCTCTTCATGTGTGTATATTTCTCCTGCTGCAGCGTCTTGCCTTAAATAAGCAAATACACTTTATTGAATTTAGACACTCATGGAAGTTTTTTATCACTTTTAGCAGAAAACCGTAGCCCACTTTTGTGTCCCGACTCTCCAGTTGAAAACCACCACAAAAATGACTAACTCAGAAAGAGTTTCCATAAAGAACTCTGCAAGGCCCCATTGGTACAGTATGGAACAGCCATCTCTTATTATCGAGTGCACGCGTTGGACTTTGGGGTGGTTCTAAAGCATCAGTGACTTGTTTACTCTTTTGTGGCTTTCATGTCTCTTTCGTCACATTTTTTGTCACTTTTTTGGAGTTGCATTGTCATCCTCGTTTACGTCTCATTTTCGTCACTATTTAGATGCCTATTTCCAAGAAGCTTTTAGATTTGGGTAAAGCCAAACTGCTCGGTTCAGGTGGGGGTTAAGAGGTTAACACTGAACTGAAATAAGAACTGAAAAACTTCGATCTGGAAGAAGAATCCCGTACATTTCCAAACATCTTTGTCGAGGTCTGATCCAGTGGTTCCCAAAGTGGACCCCAGGGGAGAGAACCATAAACAAAGTCCCATTACCAAAGTGACCAAAACAGGATTCTCAGTTGCACCGACTCCATTTCAAACTATAGTCGTGTAAAGATACTTGTGAGCATTGCGAGATAAGAACAACACCTCAGTGCCTTAATCTTGACTTGAACATTTAGATACAGAGAGATGATCTTTTCTTCTTTTGGATTTTGTTTGTGCACGAGCCCCAAACAAAGCGGCTTACAGTCGCAGTGGACTGAAAACTAATCAGTTTTTGCCTTTATCCTTCTCCCGAAATTCCACCTCCTCCATAATTTAGCGGCGCTCGCAGACGCGTGATCCATCTCTGTCCCGTCTTTGCACAGAGGAGGAAGACGAAGTCGGCAAAGGGACGACCTGTTTTTAGTGAATTTCTCGAAGGGAGTCAGAGGAAGGTGTGACTCCTCTGAAGGAAGAGCTTACATCTTTAAATATCAATGATTATTTTGTCGAGTGAAATGATCCGCCAGAGTGAGAGGTGGCATGATTAGGGCTTAAAAACACTTTCTGTCTTACAATGGGAAATGTCTGAAAATCAAAAGAGTAAACTAACATCAAGTCACATGTTCTTGGAATAATAAGTCAATTTGTCCTTGATTTGAGCAGATACATAGAGAAACATCAGTGGAACAGGTATTTTTGCAGTTAAATTTAAAAAAAGAAAACATGTCATTGCACTTAAAATGAGATTAGACATCTCAGTTTGCTTCGAAGAAAATTTTTTCTCTTACTTTAGTCAGTTTTAGTCAATTCTGTCTTACACCAATTAAGCTCTAAACCTATTATAGTGGGTCGTTTTAATTTAGGATTGAAAGACTGAGCTGCATTTAGAAACATGTAAACTTATCTTGGAATAATAGTGTGAAATATTCTTGAATTTGAAAGAATTTCAGATGAGTTTGGAGCGGGCTGAAAGAAGAGCCTATGGAACAAGCATTACTTTGTTCACAATAAGAGTGAAAAAACGTTCTTGTTCCATTGGTAAAAAGTCTCTCGCTCCTCACGGTCTGTTCTTTCCAACGGCCAGAGCTGATCAAAGGTTTCATTACTAAAGTACAGATCCTACTGTTCAAATATAATCATACTTTACATACAATACTTAGGTTAAAAAACGAAAGAATTTGCTGTAGAAAACACTTTCAACGGGTCAGCCACAACATGCGGGTTCATGTTGTAACGCTCCTGCAATTTCAAGATTTTACTCAATATGTATCGAAATAGATGATTATCATGTGATGTGTGTTAACTCGGGCAAGTCACTTTTTTGATGTAACCAATTTTTCGTCACCCAAAACTGGACTAAAACTATAACATTTAGAAATGACTAAAATGTGACTAAAACTAAAAGCATTTCCGTCCAAAAGACTACGGGCCAGGTCTTCCGCCAGGCGCAAGAACAATGTTGCTCCACCAGAGGGCGTCGCTTATTAAAACCCCTTAACGCCTAGTGTCGCTAATTCATGACATACCTCTTCCTGCAAGACTGTGGCTAAAATGTTTTCCCTTGATGCCTGTTTGCACACATTCATGCCGTACCTAGGAACCTTTTGCAAGCACTAGAAGGAACCACGTCCGGGTCATGGTAGCTACTTAGCGGAACTAGCATTTCTGCAAATCGAGGCTGCAACTTTGTTGAAATCGTCCAATGTAAGTTGAGTTGTGCTAAAATAAAATTATGTAGCAGCTCATCGTTTCCATCTTTAGATTATTTAATGGAATGAACTTTGTGTGTTGGATTTTTTTTGTTATTTGAAGATTTCTGTGAATTAGCGACGTCCGTCTTTAATGGAAATCTGCAATAGCTCCATCTGGTGGCCTCAGTGACCGCATTTTATTAGTATTTAGATAATTTACAGTGCTAAAAAGTTTTTAGAAGATGCATTTCTAGTTAATTTCTATAATCATTGTAACAATAACATACAAGGATAAATAAATGGTATCCCTTCTTTACACAGAACAAAATGAAACCGTTCATGTTGTATGCAAAGCGACCACAAGGTGGACCTATTGGACCACAAACAAGAAAATAATGTGCAATTATAATTAATTAATTAATCAATTAATTATAATTATAATTTGCAAATAAGTAATGGTAAATAGAGGTATCTTATGTACAATGAATAATAAAACCTCAGAAGAGGTAATATAATATGATAATTAGTCATAAAAATGGTGACATGTCTATGTTATGTAGATAAATTGTTTTGTTTTTTTCTTCCCCTACATCAGGTGATGAAAGCAGCAGCATCAGCGAGGTGACACTGATGACAGGAACAGCAGTAATGAAGATGCTACTGAAAATCATGATGCACTTTGGGACCAGCTGCAAGACGGGAATCAACTGCTCAAAATCAAAATCAAAAGTTTAGACGTATTTTGTGAAAAGCTTGAGCTCTGTTTACTGTTCTAATATCCTAATCAGTTCAGTGTCTCTTACAGTGCATTTATATTTGTAATAATTTAGAACAAATAAATGTCATTTGAATACAATTACAATTTATGCCTGTTGTCGCTAATTTGCGACATACCTAAAACTATATCTGTACTATGTGCTACAGATAAATTAAAAATCTCCACTTAATTAGCATCAGCTTGAAAGCAAAAACCCCCTCCTGGAGCCTCCACCTTAACGTGGTGGAGGGGTTGACCTGAATGATCCTGGAGCTCTGTTGTCGGGGGCTTGGTGCCCCTGGTAGGGTCTCCCATGGCAAACAGGTCCTAGGTGACGGGTCAGACAAAGAGCGGTTCAGAAGCCCCTTATGAGAGACCAACAGGCCCGGTTAGAACCATGAGGCCGTCCTTCTGTGGACCCACCACCTGCAGGAGGAGCCATAGGGGCTGGTGCAGCTCCAACAGCTGCCCCCACGACCCGGCAACGGACAAGTGGAAGAAAATGGATGGATGGATTGAAAGCACTGATAATATATTTTTGTATAATTGGAAATAAATGTAGGCGTTAAGGCAGGGGTGGCAATTAATTTTCATAAGGGGCCACATGAGAAGCCTGAATTGAGTCGGAGGGCCGCACCAACAATAACTCGAACTTATTCTGCTCAACTTTATCCGATTTACATCACACTAAATCGTGTATTTCGAATAGCTCATACCTGTTATTATAGGACTGTTATTTTTAGCCATATCAAGCCAAGCATGTGTGAGCATCGTTATTTAAGTTATTCAACTTCTTATCGTCGTGAACATTTACCATCGCACTGAAAGCACCTCTGTGTTTGAATGAAATGAAGCGATGCACTGTAGCAGGGTCTCCAAGTAAATTTCCCTGGGGGCCAAAACATAAATGGGGAGTGTATTTCTGGGTCCATAAACAAAAGCTCCAAAATAAAATTATGTTTTAACTGGGAAAATACTGTTGAGGAAACTTTTTTCAATAAATGAATATTAATGAGCCTGACAGGACTGTAGCCAATGTGTTGTTCATATCCTGATCTCTCATTATGTCAGTGCCCTCTGCTGGACACGTGTGGAATTCGTTATTTTTATTTTTATTTAAACAGCCCCCTAGTGGCTGGAGTGAGCATTCTGGACATTTCTTCAATCATAACTCCACACAGGAATGGGCTAGAGACTTTTTTTTTACATACTCAGAAATGTATGCCCTACAAGCCGTGGGCCAGATTGAATAATATAAATATTTTGCCCAGGTCTGCGTTAAGGGGTTAAAAAGGATGTCGACTGAGGCGAGGTTTATTCCAAGCAGCACAGAGCAAGCAGCCTCACATTCATTTCCTCCTTTATATCACACTGTCTCATACATATGTCCCGAGCCGGTCCTGCTGTAGCGCGGGTCGCGGTTGCTACATAACAACCCCATTGGCCATGGGAGACTGTCCTGCCCACTAATGCGCCAGGTCTGGGGAGCAGGCAGAAAAAGGTTACTCTATAGCAGGGATGTTTTTCATCGAGGGCCACATGATAACAAGGGCCACAGATCGGTGGTCAATGCAGCGCGTCTTTTAACTGGCTCACGAAAGCATGATCACATTTCACCTGTTTTGTCTTCCCTTCACTGGCTTCCAATCAAATACAGAATTGATTTTAAAATTCTTTTATTTGTGTTTAAATGCCTCAATGGTCTTGCTCCGCGTTATCTGTCCGACTGCTCGTGTCAAACTCCCCGGCACGTTCGCTGCGATCGGTGGACCAATCGCTGCTTGTGGTTCCTCGGACCCACCGCAAACTCAGAGGAGACCGAGCTTTTTCTGTGGTTGGTCCCAAACTGTGGAATGAGCTGCCTCTGTGTGTTAGACAGGCTGACTCCCTTCCTGTTTTTAAATCACGCCTTAAGACGCATATGTTCTCTTTGGCATTTAACTAGTTTGGAAGTTGACTTTTACTGTTCAAATCGTCCTCTTATGCCACTGTATATATTTGATTGTATTTCATATTTTCATTTTGTACGGCACTTTGGTCAACTCTGTTGTTTTATTAGTGTGTTAAAAATAAATTGGATTGGATTGAATGCAGTAAAAGTTTCAACTGGATGCATTTAGAAGAAGTTTTCCACCAAAATGTATCTGAGGGCCGTATTTAGCCCTGAGGCCATACTTTGGACACCCCTGCTCTATAGTCTGCGTTTAGAACACAAGATCAGGCCTATAGGGAGGATCGCTGTTATTGTTTATTTCCGCGATTTTCACCGGATGTTTTGGTGACTGGTGGGCAAACAGCTGATTTTTCCGCGCTTGAAGAGCAGTTTATTTAAATCACAGATTTTTTACAGCGCCGCTCTTTTCACAGAAGCAATGCTCTGTTTGTGAACGATGTTTTGACCCACCATAGAAGTATTATTATCTATTTAATACATTTGCGTTGCCCACCAGTGCCTCGGACGTGACGACACGGCGATCCCCGTAATAGACTCACAACTAAGAGGACGCTAAAAAACAACACGGGTTCCAAGTTCGACCCACCCGTCGAGAACCACTGGGCTAAACACCGATCATTTAGCTTCAAACTGAATTTATTTTTATGGCTGATTAATGGACAACCTTTGGAGGCCCCCCTGCAGTGCCTCCAGGGGGCCCGAACCTCAACTAGGGAACCACAGCTTCGCATAAACAATGTTTCGATAATAAAAAAGTCAAATATCAAAGCTGAGGTGCGTGAATGGAAGTTTTTAAGTCTCATTTCTTCACGTTTAGCTTCCTTCATGCATTCAAACATTTCCCTCCACTGGCAGAACATCTGGTTTGAAATGAAAAGAGAAATCTACTGAAGGTGACAGAAAAACGTCTTAAAGTAAGTGACAAAAGAAGGAAGACGGTGGCGCTCCCCGGCTCGTCTGTGATTCATTAAGGAAGTAAAACGGGGCCAGTTTCCAGGTGCATTCGAGTCGACTCAGACCTTTTTATTTTTGCCGTTTGTTTGAATGCCCACTGTCTGCAGAGACTTGCAAAACGCTGGCTCCGCACTTCAGCTCCATCCAGAAGTTTTTATCCCAAACGGGGGAAAAGTCAGCCCTGTTTCAGCGACGAATACGAACCAGGCGAGATGCTGCAGGTGAAAAGGGAAAAATAAATGTGGACTTTGGAAGATGACGTCTTCCACAAAGGAAATTTGGTTTAAAGAGTGTTGTCGGGGGGATTCTGTGCGTCGCATCGATACCAAACTCAGTATTTGTTGATTAAAAAGCGTGGGAAACATGTGCAGCCATGTTGGAGAGATTTCAGTCAACAAAGCGTTGTAAATAAATATCGTAAAGAGAGAATTTGGTCTGTTTTTTCTCTGATGTTAAAACTAAGACATAAAATATCAATGGGCCTCATTCACAACACATTCTCATGCACAAATGTGTTGTTAACGCCTTCTTAGGAAGGTTTTTGGCATTGACAAAACTTGTTCTTAGCTGAAAACGCTACTCTGTAAGAACAAATCCTATGAACAGTCGGGAGGACTCATCTTACAAACAAGTGTCCAGTTCTGTTCGCGATCATGCTCCTGATAGAACCCAACATTGGGAGTCATATATATTTGTACATATTAAGTCTTCCAGATACCTTGTAAATATAATTTTAATAAATTACAGATACACTGTTTATTCAGAAATAAGTAGAAAATGCCACTTGCAGTCTTTTTTATGGCATGTAATATACTAATGTATTACTGCTAAAACTTTTAATGCCTCCGCTTATAAATAGCACTAAATGCACTGCATTAAGGTTATTTGATAAACACGAGCGTCAGCCTCGATCTCGCAAACTTGTTTTTCTAAATCGAGAGCTCTTGTCGCGGAATGTCACACCACCGCCACTGCATCTATTTAACCTGTGATCTGCCAGTTTAAGGTTAGAGTTAGCAAGTATTCCTGTCCAAATCTCAAAGCGTATTGACGGAGTTTACACCCTATGCCAGTGTCATACCACATTTGAAAGCCAAGGCCTTCTAGTTTCTAAAACTACACTGCGTTCACAGTCAATATGCAAATTATATTTTTCTCAGATTGTCTAAATTATCAACTCGAATGACAGTCAGCATAATGTTCAAGTCTTTAACTTTAGAGGATCATTTGAATGTGATTGAAAAACCTCCCAGTGATAACAGTATTTTATTCAATAATAAATTATAATAAACAACTTGAAATGTACTCTTCCAAATGATTATGCACAGCAGCGTTTTAATACAATTTATAGGTTGTAAAGAAATGAAAATGGTCATTAGTTGAATTTGCAGCATTAGGAGGTCATATTTACTGAAATCAAAAGCTATTTCAATCAACATCTTAAGGCGAGACACTGCAGGTGAATAGGGGAAAAAAATAAATGTAGAGCTATCAATTTGAAAGTTTTGCTGAACATCACTGATATAAATATGAGGAAAAAATGTATTGTATTTTTTCTGTCATTTTATGTTTTCAGATAAAAATAAGACATTTTGTTCATGAAAATGGCCAAAATTGCTTATATTTTGGGCAACGAAATAAAAATAATGGATTGAGCCAGATTAAAATGTATGGTTCATTTTATTGACATATTAGTAACTAAGATTTTTCAGAGGGATTTTGGATATATTGTTTAGTTTTCAATTAACTAATCATAAGTGAAAAAATCTGTAAAAACTCAAATTCCGCCTGTATTTTGGGTTCAAAGCTGAATAAATCAGGCTAGGAATTAGATATATCAAAAAATCCCTTTGAAAAAAACCTTCAAAATCTTGTTAAGTCCAAGACTGTAAGAGTCTGTCTGAGCGACTATAAGGGCTCACCCGCTGCCCGAGTGGGGCCTTCTCTCATTCAGAGAAAACAAGCCCTGAAGTTTTGTAGCGAGTGGAACCTTCTTTGGCTCTTCCGCACCAGGCGTCTCCCAGAAGGAAAATACCATATTTGGGTGATAGCATCATCACGGGGACCCTTCACAGGACATGGGGATGTAAAATCTGTCAATATTTGTGAATGAATACCCGCGGGAAAGACGGTCTTTTGACGCGCCGCAGCTGCTACGTCTGCTACGGTTACCTCCGCCTCACTCACGGACTAAACGTCATAAAATAAGCATCATGCGTTTTGTCATTTTTATACTCTGACATGAAAACTAAGATGTAAAGGAGGAAAATAGATACAAATCTCCACTTCGACCACTGCGTGAAAATTATATATATATATATGTTATATTTTAACAGAGGACCCTTATTTTATAGCAGCTTCAAAATGTTTAAATCCATTAAACTGTTTTTGGAGAGTTTATGCTTGGATTTCTTTGCAGGATGTCAGAATAGCCTTCCAGAACTGCCTCCCACCCTCATAGATATTTTGCTTGAGGCTTCAAAGGTTCTCAATAGGGTTGAGGTCAGGGGAGGAGGGGTCCACATCATGAGTTTCTCTCTCTTATGCCCATAGAAGCCAATGATGCAGAGGTATTCTTTACAGCAGGACATGGTGCGTTGTCATGCATGAAGATGATTTTGTTAGGGAAAGCACGGCTCTTCTTTTTGTACCATAGAAGAAAGTGGTCAGTCAGAAACTCTCTCCCCATGATTCCAGGCCAAAACATGACTCCACCCCATCCTTGCTGACTTCACAGCCTTGTTGGGGCAAGGTGGCCATTCACCAACCATCCACTACTCCATCCATCTGACCATCCAGGGTTACACGGCACTCATCAGTGAACAAGACTGTTTGAAAATGAGTCTTCATGTATTTTTGGGCCACTGCAGCTGTTTCTGATCATGAGCATTCAATGAACAGTTTAGGGGAGGCTGGATAGAAGGTTTATGCACAACTGCAGCCTCTGGAGGCTCCTACACCGTGACGTTCGGGAGACTCCAGAGGCACCAGCAGCTTCAAATACCTGTTTGCTGCTTTGTAGCAGCTGTTCTCTTAATCTGATGCATTTGTCTGGCAGAAACCGTCCTCATTGTGACTTTTTCTGCACTTTTTCCGTGTGTGCTCTGAATCAGCCACAAATCTCTTAACAGTACGATGATTACGCTGAATCTTTCATGTAATATCAAAGGTTTTCATACCTAGTCCAAGGCATTGAACTATTTCACGCTTTTCATTAACAGAGAGATCCTTTTTCTTTCCCATATTGCTTGAAAATTGTGTTTTTCAGAAGCCCCTTAACTGCATGGTTTACCTGACAACTAGTCATCCCAGGCGTCTGAGATTGATGTCAGTGATTCAAAGAGCCCTGTGACACAATACCATCTATGCGTTTCATTGAAAACCTTTTTTTATTTACCTTTATGACACTGAAATACAATTTGCATAATCATTTGGAACACAGTATATGTATAAGATCTGTGCGAGTGAAACACAGCCTCACAACAGCATGTGTGATACTTGCCGTTCCTAACCATAACCATAACCCCTGGTTCTAAACCTAACTCTAACCCTAGCCCCCTGATAGGGGGGACGGCAAGTAACAGGTCTGACCTGCGAGAAGAGAAGGAAAAAGCTCTTGTGATGTGCAAGTTATGTCTATTTAATCATTTTATAATGAGAGCAAATTCGGATGCCCAAAGATTTAGGATGGTCTTTGAGCACGGGGTGTCGATGGCTGAGATTATTTTGGGGTTTGGTTAGTGATTAGTTTTGGATTTGTGTTTTGCCGTTTGTACCCTCCTCTGCCTGTTGCACACTGCATTTTTGGTCCTCATATGGTGAAAGAGGCGGCGACATATTATGCTAATTAGTCCTCACACACGCGCACTTCAGAATTGGCATTCACCAACCTCAGCACACAGACGTAAAGGATTTTTCCACTTTAGAATGCGTTGTGAATCTGGCGCAGTTTTCTGACACTACCTTCATAAGTACGGAGACGTTTCTTAAGAAGATGTTCATGAATGTGGCCCATTGTTTCCACCTGCAGCACCTCGCCCTCAGTCCTGGTTCAGTCCTAGTTTAGCCCCTATATTTTAGTGATAATCTAGTCTTTATTCATCCCAGTTTAGTCCTTGTCTGTCCTGGGTTCACCCCTGGTCCACCATGGTGTCCTTGGACAGGTAGACCACCCAGTACACCATGTTGAAGGCGCCGAAGGACACGGGGAAGAAGATCCGCGCATACTTGTCGATCTTGCTGGTGCCACCGGTTCCCGCGGCGCTCGGCTGCGAACACGGCGTCTCTCGCAGCTCGTTCAGCCGCAGCCGCTCCAGCCGCGGGACCAGGAGCTGCTGCAGTGACGGCGAGGAGGTGGAAGTGGTGTTTCCGTGGCGACGCACAGGCGTGTCCCTCATCACGTCGGGGTGGAGGCGGCCTGCAGCGGCGTGCTCCGGAGCAGCTGCGCAGAAGACGAGGCCACGCTCAGGAGACTCTCTGACTTGTGCGGGCTGCTGCGGTGGGACAGTGTGGCGGAGCTGCAGTTCACCGCGCCGCGAGCCAGGGGGCGCCACACCACCGGTCTGCCACCGCAGCCGGGAGGAGGGCGCCCCATGGTGGACAGGCTGCACGTGGACTGAGCACGCAGCTGCACCCGCGGGTCGTTGGGGATGTAATTCATGCGCTTTCGGAGATTCCCATTGGAGTCCCGGTTCAGCTGCGGAAAGAGAAGTGGAAAACTGTCAACACGCGATAAACATGAGAGAAAAACTGTCAACATGTGATAAACATGAGAGAAAAAACAGTCAACACGCGATAAACATGAGAGGAAAACTGTCAACACGCGATAAACATGAGAGGAAAACTGTCAACATGCCGATAAACATGAGAGAAAAACAGATAAAGAGCGATAACATGAGAGAAAAACAGTCATCACACGATAAACATGAGAGAAAAACAGTCAACACGCGATAAACATGAGAGAAAAACAGTCAACACGCGATAAACATGAGATAAAAACAGTCAACACGCGATAAACATGAAGAAAAAACAGTCACACACGATAAACATGAGAGAAAAACAGTCAACACGATAAACATGAGAGAAAACAGTCAACACGCGATAAACATGAGAGGAAAAACTGTCAAACACGCGATAAACATGAGAGGACAACAGTTAACGCGATAAACATGAGAGGAAAAACAGTCAGGAGCGATAAACATGATAGGAAAACAGTCAACACCGATAAACATGAAAAGAAAACAGTCAACACGGGATAAACATGGAAGGACAACTGTCAACACGCAATAACATGTGAGGACAACTGTCAACACGCGATAAACATGATAGGAAAACTGCCAACACGCAATAAACATGAGAGGAAAACTGTCAACACGCAATAAACATGAGAGGACAACTGACAACACGCAATAAACATGAGAGGACAACTGTCAACACGCGATAAACATGAGAGGACAACTGTCAACACGCGATAAACATGAGAGGAAACTGTCAACATGTGATACTCATGAGAGGAAACTGCACACGCGATAAATATGAGAGGAAAACTGTCAACATGTGATACACATGAGAGGAAAACTGTCAACACGAAATAAACATGAGAGGAAAACTGTCAACACGCGATAAACATGAGAGGAAAACTGTCAACACGCAATAAACATGAGAGGAAAACTGTCAACATGTGATAAACATGAGAGGAAAAATGTCAACACGCGATAACATGATAGGAAAACTGCCAACACGCAATAAACATGAGAGGAAAACTGTCAACACACAATAAACATGAGAGGACAACTGTCAACATGTGAGAAACATGAGAGGAAAACTGTCAACACGAGATAAACATGAGAGGAAAACAGTCAACACGCAATAAACATGAGAGGAAAACAGTCAACATGTGATAAACATGGAAGGACAACTGTCAACACACGATAAACATGAGAGGAAAACAGTCAACACGCGATAAACATGAGAGGAAAAAGTCAACGGCGATAAACATGAGAGGAAAAATAAGAAAAGAGAAAACAGTCAACACGCGATAAAAAAACAATTGACAGAGGGAAAACAGTCAATCACGTGCGATAAACATGAAGGAAACTGTCAACACGCGATAAACATGAGAGGGAAACAGTCAACGCGAAAATGAGAGGAAAAACAGTCAACACGCGATAAACATGAGAGGAAAACAGTCCGTGGATAAACATGAGAGAAACACGCAAAAACATGAGAGGAACATTTGTCAACACGCGATAAACATGAGAGGAAAACTGTCAACACGCGATAAAACATGACATGTCACTGTCAACACGCGATAAACACAAGAGGACAACTGTCAACACACGATAAACATGAGAGGAAAACTGTCAACAAGCGAAAAACATGAGAGAACAACCGTCAACATGCAATAAACATGAGAGAACAACCGTCAACATGCAATATACATGAGTGGACAACCATCAACAATGCAATAACATGAGAGGAAAAACTGTCAACGCGAAAACATGAGAGACAAACCGACATGCAATAAGCATGAGAGGACAACCGTCACATGAATAAACATGAGAGGAAAACCGTCAACATGCAATAAACATTGAGTGGACAACCATCAACACGCGATAACATGAGAGATCAACCGTCAATACGCAATAAACATGAGAGGAAAATGGTTCAACACGCCAATAAACAGAGAGGAAACTGTTAACACGCCAATTAAACCATAGAGGAAAACTTCAACACGCGTGAAACATTGAGAGGAAACCGTCAAGTACGCAATAAACATGAAGGAAAAATGGTTCATCAATGGCAATAAACTTCGAAGAGGACAACTGTCAACACAACGATACAACGATTCGAGAAGAAAAACAGTCCAACAAACTACGCGATAAATATGAGAAGGAAAACTGTCAACACGCATAAAGCATGAGAGGAAACAGTCCGAGGAGCCGATTAAACATGAGAGGAAAACAGTCAACATGTGATAACATGGAAGGACAACTGTCAAACAACATAAACATGAGAGGGAAAACAGTCAAGCACGCGATAATATGAAGGAGCAACGTCAGATACGCGATAAACCATGGAGAGGAAAACAGTAACGTGCGATAAAACCCATGGAAGAGACAACGTTCAACATGGAAATAACAAGAAGAGGACAACCGTTCAAATGCAATCAACATGGAGAAGAACACCGTCAACATGCAATACATGAAGAGAAACACCGTCAACCCAATGCGCATACACACTGAAGGACCAACCGTCAACATGCCAAATAAACATGAGTTTTTGGACAACCATCAACAATGCAACTAACATGAGAAGGAAAAACTGTCAACAGCGAAAAACATGAGAAGAACCAACCGTCACTGAATATGAGAGACATTTGTCACACCGCGATAACTGAGAGGAAAAACTGTCAACACGCGATACAAACAGGGACAACCTGTCAACCACAGATAAACATGAGAGACTGTCAACCAAGCGAAAAAACAATTGAGAGAACAACGCGTCAACATGCAATAAAACTGAAGAGAACAACCGTCAACATGCAATAGTCAATGAAGTGGGACACCATCAAACATGGCCCAAAAACATGAGAGGAAATGGTCAACACGCGAAAAAAACATGAGAGAACAACCGTAAATGCAAATAAGCATGAGAGCGACAACCGTTCACCATGCCAATAACATGAAGAGGAACCGCAACACAATAAACATGAAGTGGGACCACCCATCAACAGCGAATAAACTAGAGATCAACCGTCAATACGCAAAAACAGATGAGAGGAAAAATGGTCAACTATGCCATAAACATGACAAGAAGGAACTGTCCCAACACGCGATAACCAGACGAAGAAGGACAACCTGTCCAACAAACAACGATAAAACATGAGAGAAACGTCAAACCAGACCGATAATATGGAGAGGAAAACTGTCAACACGCGATAAAGCCATGAGAGGACAACAGTCCCAGGAGCGATAACATGAGAGGAAACGTCCAAATGTTGAATAACATGGAAGGACAACTGTCAACACAAGATGAATAACGAGAGGAAACAGTCCAACACGGATACATATGAGAGGAACCAAACTGTCAGACGCGATACACCATAGAGGAAACAGTCAACGTGGCGATAACATGAGAGAACAACCGTCAACAATGAAATTTAACATGGAGCAACCGTCAACAATCCATAAACATGAGAGAACAACCGTCAAACATGCTAATAAACATGAGAGAAACAACGTCACAATGCAATAAATCATGAAGAGGCACCGTCCACATCAATAAACATGAGTGGGAACCAACCATCAACGATGCAATAACATGAGAGGGAAAAACTGTCAACCCATCTAGAGCGAAAAACATGAGAAAGGGAACACAAACCGTCAACATGCAATAACTGAAGAGGAACAACCGTCAACAATGGGCCATAAACATGAGAGGAAAACAACAAACATCAATAAAACATGAGAGGACAACTGTAAATGCATAAATGAGAGAACAACCGTACATGCAATACATGAGTGACACCATCGAACAAATCAATAAAATGAAGGGAAAAAATGTCAACGCGAAAAACAATGAAGAGACAACCGTCACATGCATAAGAACATGAGAGACCAACTGTCAACATGGCAATAAAACATGAAAAGAGGGAAACCAACAAAATGCATAACATGAAGAGGACACTGTCAAACACGAACATGAGGAAAAACGCCAACATGCAATAAACATGAGAGGACATGATGTCAGCATAAACCATTGGAGAGAAAAACACCGTCAACATGCAATAACAGAAGGGAAAAGATGGTCCAATGCAATAGACATCGAAAGGAAAAACGTCAACACGAGATTAAACATGAGAGGAAGACTGGTCAACAGACGCGATTACACATAGAGGACAAACGTGATCAACACACGATAGACATGTAGGAAACGAGCAATTATGTCAATAAACCATGAAAGGACAAACATCAAGCACGCAGATAAACGCATGAGAAGGTGAAAACCACGACTAGCCATAAAATGAGAGGAAACCAACCACACTAATAAACATGAGAGGAAAACTGCCAACATGCAAGTAAACATGAGAAAAAACTGTCAACACGCAATAAACACTGAGAGGAAAGACTGTTAAACACACCATATAACACTAGATGAGGTAATAACGTTCACACGCGATAGAACTCAAAGAAGGAAACCGTCAACAGACGGTGTCGAATAGAAGCATCTCGAGAGGGGAAACTGTCAACACGGCGATTAAAACATGAGAGGAAAAACTGTCAACAACGCGATAAACATGAGAGGAAAACTGTCAACAGATACGACCTGAATTTTCGTGGGCCATTTTTCCAAAAGCTGGGGATTGAATAATAGGGCAGTGTCAGGGTAAGGCTAGGGGGCCGGTGGCGAGTCAGTCCAGGTCTTGTCCGAGTGAGTAAAGGGGCGTGTTTTCCCCCTGTGTTCCATGTTATTTACTTCCATCGACTGGTGGAAGTGGAACGAATAATGCTTTCACAGTCCAACACCGCAATAAACTGAGAGGGAAAAACCTGACGTCAAAGACATGATGATAAACCATGGAAGGACCACACTGCCCACACACGATAAACAATGAGAGGAAAACAGTCAACAACGCATAAATTATAGAGAGGACAACTGTCCCAACACGCGATAACATGAAGAGGAAACAGTCAAACACGCGATAAACATGAGATGGAAAATTCAACACGCGATAAAATAGACAGAGGAAAAGACAGTCAAGACGTGGCGATACGACAAATGAAGAGAAAACAGTCAAACACACGATAATACATAAGGAAAAACAGTCAACACGCGATAAAATATGAAGGACAACTGTCAAAGACGCGATAAACATGAGAGGAAAACAGTCAAACACGCGAAAACCTGAGAAGAACAACCGTCATCAATGACAATAAACATGAGAAGGACAACCGTCACATGCAATAAACATGAGAAGACACCGTCAACATGCAATAAACATGAGTGGACAACCATCAACATGCATAAACATGAGAGGAAACTGGTCAACACGCGAAAAACATGAGAGAAACAACCGGTCAACCATGCAATAAAAATGAGAGAACCAACAGTCAACATGCCAATAAACATGAGAGGAAAACCGTCAAACATAGCAATAAATCATGAGTGGACAACCAATCAAAGATAAGCGATAAACATGAGCGATCAAACCGTCAATACGCAATAAACAATAGAGGAAAATGGTCACATGCAATAAACATGAGGAGGAAAACTGTCAACAACGCGATAAACACGAGAGGACAACTGTCAACACACGAAAACATGGAGAAAAAAACCGCCAACATGCAATAAACATGAGAAGGACAACTTGTCAACACGGCGATAAAACATGAGAGGAAAACCGTCAACAATCAATAAACATGAGAGGAAAATGGTCCACATGCAATAGACATGAGAGGCAAAAACCCGTCACACAACGCGATAAACATGAGAGGAAAAAATGTCAACATATAGACGCGATACAACATGAGAGACAACTGTCAACACACGCATAAACATGAGAGAAAAACCGCCAACTATGCAAATAAACATGAGAGGAACAACGCATGCAACACGCAATACAACATGAGAGGAAAACCATCAACATGTGCAATAAACAATGAGAGGACCAACAAGTCCAACAACACATAAAACATGAGAGGAAAACCTGCCAACATGCAATAAACGTGGAAAAAAACTGTCCAGAGCAATAAACATGAGAGAAAACTGTTAAACACAATAAACCATGAGAGGAAAACTGTCAACACGCGATACAACATTGAGAGGAAAACAGGTCAACACGCCAAATAAAACATGAAAAGGAAAACATATAACACGCAAATAAACATGAGAGGAAAATGTCAACCAACGCGCTAAACATAGAGAGGAAAACTGTCCAACACGCGATAACATGAGAGGTAAAAACTGTCAACACGTAACACCCTGGATTTCGTTGGGCCATTTTTCCAAAGCTGGGATTGAGTAAGGGGCGTGTCCAGTAAGTAAGGGCCGTGGCGAAGTCAGTCAGGGCGTGTTCCCGAGTGAGTAAGGGGCCGTGTTTTCCCGCTTGTCCATGTTATTTACTTCCATCGACTGTGGAGCTGAAACGAATAATGACCTTCACAGTCAACACGCAATAAACATGAGAGAAACAGTCAACATGTGATAAACATGGAAGGACAACTGTCAACACACGATAACATGAGAGGAAAACAGTCAACACACCGATAACATGAGAGGAAAACAGTCAACGACGCGATAAATATGAGAGGACAACTGTCAACAATGGAGACACGCGATAAACATGAGAGGAAACAGTCAAACACGCGATTAAACATAGAGAGGAAAACATTCAACACCGCGATAAACAGAGAGGAAACAGTACAACGTGCGATAAACATGAAGAGGAAAACA